>JAFIRS010002394.1:0-220267 GCA_018342105.1 Gonioctena quinquepunctata
TTTTAACAAAAAATTAAACCGACGAAAAAATCAACTGAAAAGCAAAAATAAAATAAACCTTCTTAGTCTAAATGATAATTGAGCTCCTAAACTAATGTAAGTAACTGATTTTGAGTCGGCGCCAAACAAACAATTATCGAAGATCATTATCTATGAAAGAAGTCATCAAAACGCAGCCGTGCATCTCGCTGCCATCATTTTACGCTTCACCTAATTCAATTGCTAGTTTGTTTGGCGCCGACTCAAAATCAGTTACTACATTAGTTTAGGAGCTCAATATCATTAGACTAAAGGTTTATTTTATTTTGCTTTCAGTTGATTTTTCGTCGGTTAATTTTGTTAAAAAGTTTTTATTTTTCAATTTTTTGTGGCTAAAATCTACCAATTACTACCTACTTGTTTTTTTATTACTTCCAAAATACTTACTTACCCACCTTACTTCAACTATTACCAGTTAAATAATATGATTATCTACTTCAACTAGTTGTTGTAATATAAATTATTTTCGTTGTTCTGGTTAGTTTATTTCATTACTTTGTATATCATTCCATCCTCTCATGAAATATACTGATTTTGACGGAACAAGAATAATGTCAGTAGCGATCTGTCATTGTCAACTACGTATGTGTGTGCCAATGTTCACTAGTGAAAAATCAATTATCCCCTATTTTTCTACCCGTAAGGGTGGCTAATTCCTTTCGAAATCCAAATATAAGGTATACCCTATCTATCCAGTACAAAGTTATGCCTGATATAATCGGTTAACGGACCAGAATTCAGAGGGAGAGTGATCAATATCCTTCATTTCGCTACCCTTAGGGGTAGATTTTATCTTTTAAATTCAAATGGGACCAAATTCGAAGTACACCCTATCAACTGAAAAAAGAATTATCGGAATCGGACGCCTCAGTAAAAAGTTATGCGTGATCATACATAAAAACATATGATGGAAAAACATAAAATATACGGGTCGAATAGAGAACCTCCTCCTTTTTGGTTTCGTCGGTTAAAAAACAAGTTAATTGTCGTAATAGAATAACCAGACTATTCAGTGAAGAGCGGTGTGGAGTTCTTTGCTAGTTTCAAATTCATTTATGTTTCAAGCAAAGTTTTAGAAATTGTAAATTTGAATGGGCCCCAGAATTTTTTGTCAAATTGGGTCAAAAATTCAAATTCCTTATTCAATGATGATTGCAAATCAAATAACTTTCCTTCTGTAGATAACTACTATAAATAATAAATAGAGAGGTATGCAGTATTGCCTGGAGCAAGACCAGCTCCGTCCCATTGATATACCTCCCTGTCTACGCTGGTTCCTATTTCTTGTTTAATCAAGTTCGAACGTTTTTAAACAATATGCATTTGAAATTTTATCATTCTTGACATTTCAAATGCATATTGTGAAGAAACGTACAAACGAATGAAAAATAACTGAATTGTTGAAAACGGAATTGAGTTATCTTTTCAACCATGTGCCACTTGACACCCAATGCTATTTGAAATTTTTGACTTGATGTGTGCCCCGCGCCATCTATCGGGCAGTCACAATGTCTTTCATTTCAAAAAGTTGTATCGGTGATATCATTCAATACATTTTTTTTTCTTTGGTCTACGTCAAACCGTTCAAAAGTTAACAGGGGGGGGGGGACTATACAGATTCAGAAAGTATTTATTTCGGGTATGGTGGTTTCATGAGAGCGTAAAGAATGTTGAGAGAGCATTACAATTTCTCCTCGACTCGCTCGAGGAAGGGATATCGACGTCACGACACAGAGATAGGAGAGTCAGAGCGGTTAGCTCAGGACGTCAGTATCATACAATAAAACAAATACCAAACTTATATTAATCTATTTACAAATATACATCAATAGAATGCTCAAAAGATGCCCACAAAGCCAAAATAAAATCAAAACTTGCTGAATGTCCTAACAGATCCCGTTCATTTTGGTCTTTCGCCAAAGCTGTGGGAAGAAACTTCACTTCCAGCTCATTTCCTGCCCTAACCAAAGAAGATGGAACACTAGCAACGACTGCCCAGGAAAAAGCCAATATCTTGGCGCACCTATTTGCTGGAAATTCCACTCTGGATTCATCGAGAAAACAACCCCCGAACATTACACCTATTGACAGTCACATGCCCGAGATCACCTTTCGCCAACGTACTATCAGAAAGATTTTGCTGGGTCTCAACACCAACAAAGCCTGTGGATCTGACGGAATCCCGCCGATTGTTCTCAAGAAATGTGCCCCCGAACTAACACCTGTTCTTTGCAAGTTGTTCAACCACTCTTACAATTTGGGGGTATTTCCGTCCAATTGGAAAATTGCAAGATACAGCCAGTCCCTAAAAAGGCAAAAGGCCCTACCTAGCAACTACAGACCTATCGCACTGCTATCTATTATTTCAAAGGTCATGGAAAAAGCCATCAACATCGAGCTCATGAAATATCTGGAAGACTCAGGAATTGTCAACGATAGGCAATATGGCTTCCGCCATCAGAGATCAACTGGTGACCTGCTCGCTTACGTCTCACATATATGGCAGCTATCTATTGAAAAGTATGGAGAAACTTTAGCTGTGGCATTAGATATCTCCAAGGCGTTCGATCGAGTTTGGCACTCCTCGCCAAGCTTCCGTCTTATGGCTTGCCCCCTCAGCTGTGTTCTCTGCTTGCTAGTTTTCTCTCAAACAGGTCTCTCCATGTAGTGGTCGATGGAGTTTCATCTGACACTCTACTCATAAATGCTGGTGTTCCGCAAGGATCCATTCTCGCACCAACACTATTTCTACTTCACATCAACGACCTGTTGAAAGCAACTTCATGTCCAGTACACAGCTTTGCCGATGATAGTACCCTCCATACCGCTTTCTCTTCCAGGGCCCCTATATCAGCCCGTGAAACCAGAAATGAACGAGGAAGAAATGTTAATAATATAAATATGGACTTAGCAACAATTCTCGAATGGGGATCTAATACTGGTAGAATTCAATGCAAACAAAACACAAGCATGTCTTTTCTCTAGAAAAGCCGATCTCACTGTGCCTAACATAACTTTGTCAGGAGTAACCATACCACTGAAGCCATCCATATCGATGCTTGGTATTACTATCAGCAATAACCTTTCCTGGGAAAATCACGTGAGGTCCATTGCCAAAAGTGCATCCCAAAACTTGGTTTTCTGTTTCGTGCCAAGAGCTATTTCACCCCCAGTCAGCTGCTTATGATCTATAAGGCACAGATCCGACCTGTCCTGGAATACTGTTCCCATATTTGGAGTGCGGCACCTAAACATATCCTGAGGCTATTGGATTCTGTCCAAAAAAGGGCAATTCGTCTCGTCGGTGATGCCTCGCTTACAAACTCGCTCACTTGTCTGGAACACCGTAGAAAAGTTGGCGATTTGTCTCTATTTTATAGATATTTTCATGGGCGATGCTCTTCTGAAATATCAACAATCGTTCCTGCTTTGGCAGTCTCTTCGAGATTAACCCGTCAAGTTCAGTCATCACACCCCTTCGTGGTCACCTTGGAGACCTGCAGAACATCACTTTCCAAAGACTCGTTCATCCAACGAACAGCGAGGCTTTGGAACTCATTGCCTAGGGAGGTGTTCCCCGAGGCATACAACCTTCAGAAATTCAAGAAGAACACCAACTCCTACCTTCTTTCCCTAGGTTCCCACGATGTTCTCTGAACATTACAGCATATCCCTTTTCGTGGGAACCAGAACATGAAAAAAAAAAAATTCACAGTTCTTTAACAAATATATATCAATTGATAAATTTATTCAGTTTCCAGAATAAGAAAAGAAATATTGCTTTTAATTGTTGAACCTGTCGGTTTTATCGATGACGATGTACCTCTGATTGTAGTTTGTGTAGCTCGTAGCTAGACTTCACGTAGTTGTTTGGCTCGCAATCAGGGGGTACTTATAGCTGCTGGGCGACCGATTAGGTGGACACAAGCATCAGATTCTGGTCCATTGCATGTGTTCTCAGCAATATAACATGAAAAACAATATTTCCTGTGTCAGAATTTGATATACAAAAATTCAACTTCTTGAAATTTTGAATTTTTCAATGCACTCCCCAACGCATAGTTGTTACAAATGAGTATAATCTCATCAAGAGATTATTGCTTAAAATTAATTGAGCATGCTAATCAGCTTGTGCTGAGATTTGTCAGTAATATCCAATCCGGGCAACCAGCCCGGTTGCATTTTCTTGAAAATCACGACGAGGACGTCCATTTTGCTCATACACTCCGTTGCTTGTTGGGGAGATAGAGAAAACAGGCACGATTTTCCGCTTTTGATAGATTCATCGTTCACCGCATAGTCTTTCTTCGGGTTGAATTCCTCTTCGCATATGTTCAAAGGGGCGTTATCCAAGAACTGGAAGGAGACACATTTTTCGCCGGGCGGAGCGTGGCGATTTTGTATTTTTCCCCGGGAATTTTATATTGCACTTGACATTGTACGGAAATTTGGACGAGTCATTTTGAGAGCGTGGTGTCACTGAAATCGGGATTATATATATATATATATATATATATATATAATAAATAATATATATATAAATATATATATTGTAATGATATGATACGAGTTAAAAACAATTAATTGTTAATTTTGTCCCAATTTGGGGTTTAAATTGATATGATATGTGATAGATAATTATTTTCACCCTGTATAATATATTGTAATGTAATAATAATTGCTAGCTAACGTCACTGTTTTCTCGTCACGTTGCTGCCAATTGTTATTCCCCTCTCTTACCACGACTAAACTCAGTTGGTACGCCTTGCGTCTCAGATAGCCGGTCCTGGCAATAGAGCCACTGCCTGGTCTTGATGTTTATTTCAACTGAGTGTTTATAAGAGAAATATGATCATATCATTGTGGAAAATAAACTAGAAAGTATCGAAAAACAATTATTTCCTTTATTCAGGAAAACTTATATTTACCTGGACTACGATATATAACTTAGACTATAATCAATTGACAAATTTTTATAGAAAATAATGAAAAACAGTGATGGATAAAGTATACGTAACCTCACTTTTTCTTTGAGGTTGGAAGAATTCTTTTATAGCTCAATATCAAAATAAAATAGAGTTCTTCAGATACGATACGAGTTATGTTGTAAGGATATTCAGTTTGTGATGTGCACTAAAAAGTTTATACCTGGAGCTGGAACTGTCGCTGTTACAATACACACCAAGAATCTGAAATCCTTTTTCAATCTACTGCTCTCAGGAACTCTCCATTACAAAAAGAACCATACACATTCCAGAAATCAGCTTGGAAACAGTTTTATGTGGAGTACATAAAAAGTAATCTTGTTTTCTCCTATTTATTTTTATCAAAATTCTCTTGAAGGTTGAATAGGTTAGTTTCTTATAGACAAACTACCTTGTATTGCTGAAAATCTTGAATTATATTTTCCTAAAGTTTTGTACGTGGCGTTCTTTTCAATTTTTTTTTAATCTCCTTCTGGCTTTGTATTTCATCCCCTGGATACCATTTCTCTCTTGTCCATATTATTTGAATTTTTAAACTCGCGCACTTTCTTGTCACATTATCACTCTTTTGGGGTTATTTGTCAAAACTTATGAACTAAAATATTTTACATTTCTTATAAACTATATACAATATTTGATGATAATTGTCTTTGACATTTCATAGTTCTTATTTTTCCACAATTTCAAATCTTACAGCTGACCATACGGTTCCCTGATTGGCTATTGTCATCAAGAAGTTTGTTGTTCTCCAATTGGCTATTTTTAGTTAGATACAATTCCATATACTGTATGTTTCAAGCTTATAATTTTCTTGATCACATTTAATTCAGAATGATTTTGTAAATCTAGACTTTTTTGTTGTATTTTGAACAATTATAGGTTGTAATCATTTTGATAATGTATGAAAATTATTGCATTATAGTATTTGTATATTTTTACCTATCAATATTATACAGAGGCTTCATAAAGGAAATAGAATCTCAAAAATATGTCGAACAAAATCTCGTGAACTAATAACTATTAAGTAATTATTATTTTTGTGGGTTTTTTATGAAATTATTTCTTTTTTCCTTTTAAAATATATTATTGGTCCTTCTTAACATAACAATTTATATATATATATATATATATATATATATATATATATATCCATCAAATAGTTTTTTAATTTTTATGCTCAATATGTATGTCGCATTTAATTTCAGTACTTTTTTTCCTTTTGGTGACATAGGCAACGTCGCATATCAATAAACTTCAAGATCAAGGAGATTCGGACAAACATAACACAATCACCAACATTTAATTTTTGACATTTCTTCTGTAAAATTTATGAAAAGTAATCGGAGTTTTTTCATTACTTTATCGAAAATTAAGTGATTTTAATATTACTGAATATGTTACATGAGTGTGCAGTTACTATTTCAGTATAAAAATAAATTGTTGATATCAGTTTACAATTTCCAAAAGTGATATATCCCATAAACTCTCTTTATGTACCTTCGGGGTCCCGTAACTCCCATTAATTATCTTTTCCGCGCAAAATTTTCGATTGCTGTACTGTTTTTATCATGTTTTGAAGCACCTGTGAAAATTTCGTGTGAAGATTTCACTTTCATGCAGATTTACCAGAAATTTCTCATTCTGTTGCATACTTTCTGAACCACGCTGTATATTTTAAAATTTGTTTTTTTTTAATTGTCTAATTTGAAAGAAGCTCGTACACCACTGTTGGTGTTGCATCCAAAACTTTTGCGCCTACCACTTATCCCCCACGAGCCGACTCTGCGATTTGATCCCGATTTCAGTGACACCACGCTCTCAAAATGACGCGTCCAAATTTCCGTACAATGTCAAGTGCAATATAAAATTCCCGGTGCGAAAAATGGACAAAATCGCCACGGAGAACCTTTTTCTGCTCGAATTTCTAGTCGACAAAGTACAACTGGAGAAAAAATGCGACTGCGACGCTCCGCCCGGCGAAAAATGTGTCTCCTTCCAGTTCCTGGATAACGCCCCTCTGGACATATGCGAAGAGGACTTCAACCCGAAGAAAGACTATGCGGTGAACGACGAATCTATCAAAAGCGGGAAATCGTGCCTGTTTTCTCTATCTCCCCAACAAGCCACGGAGTGTATGAGCAAAATGGACGTCCTCGTCGTGATTTTCAAGAAAATGCAACCGGGCTGGTTGCCCGAGAAGGTGGAAATAGGAAATGCTCTGATATCCATAGCTAATTTGTTCGCCGAGCTGATAGACAGCGTGTCGGGTTCCGATGTCATTACGCCCACCGCCAAGACCTTGAAAGACGTCTTCGACATCACGAGCCCTCAGGGCGCCTCCATCGGGAAGATTGGCGTTTACATCAGGATGTCTTGTTTCGGGAAACTGATTGTCACCCAGTTCCAGATGAACCTACAGGATAAATCGGTGCTGTTCAAGGATAAAGAGGGGAAATCGTTGTATCGGTACAAAAAGGCTGGGAAAGGTAACGATCAGATTTGGTAAATATCTAGTTACATCACACATGCACTCTGAATTTGGGGAAAATACTTTTCTTACGTGTTTTTGCCTCCTGAACACGAATCCGGAAGAAAAATGCGGCGGTGTCATACCGTTCCCGAGTTACATCGCATTTTCAAATCAAACTAACCTCAATTTCAAGCACCGTTTTCTTGCACAAAAATCACTCAAAATGCCTCCTTTTTTTTACCAGCATAAACAATACACCCTAAATCACTTATTTTCGGCACACCTTTGCACAAATTATCGTCGTTTTTATCGAAAAAATCATCCTTCTCACACAGTTGCAAATGAACAATTTTCGTTCCTTTGACAGGAGATATTTAGTAACTTTGCCTTATTTTTCATGTTGGTAATAAATGAATCACCGCACAACAACTGCACACATAAATGAAGGGGAAACTATTGCTCACATTTGAATTCGAAAAGTTGGCGGTGATTCACTTATTACCAACATGAAAAATAAGGCAAAGTTACTAAATCTCTCCTGTCAAAGGAACGAAAATTGTTCATTTGAATTCGAAAGTTGAGCTGTAATAAGATGCCGGAAATAAGTGAATTAGGGTGTATTGTTTATGCTGGTAAAAAGAAAGAGGCATTCTGAGTGATTTTTGTGCGAGAAAACGGTCCTTGAAATTGAGGTTAGTTTCAGTTGAAAATGCGTTGTAGGGTAGGTTCGCCAGTAGTCGGCCTTCTTTGTTAAACTTTAACTTACACCTTTAATTGCAGACAGCTCTTTCAAGTTAATTTAAAAAATCTTATGTTAGCGTGTAGCACTCAAGTTCAGCTTTTAAAGGGTGAAGGAAAAGAAAGATTGAATTTGAAGAGGTTTTCTGTCTAATTTTTTTTCTTAAAATTGAGCACTTGTGCCAGTAGTCGGCCGTTAATATTTCACTAGTCGGCCAGGCGTGGACCAGCAGTCGGCCCTGGTAGTTTTGGCGATTAATCACCAGGTCCGTACAGAAGTATTTTGCCACTCCGGCGGTTTACTTATTCATGAAAATTATTAAGAACAAGTGTCCAAGGGTAGGTAAGTGATAATGACAGTGAAAAGAAAATAAAAACGAAAAAAAAGCTTAGAAAAAATCAAACAAATATCTAATTTCTTCAGAAAAAATTTTTATCCATGGGTAGGAAGAGTCAATTTTACAAATCCATAGGCAAAGAAAATGATATCACTGTCTTGTAGGTAAATTGTGCCCGCGATACAAACAATATATAAAATATTTGTTTTTTAATAGATCTCCTTAATAAAAAATGCAAACAATAAAACCTTTATACTAATAAAATTACTTACACAAAACGGTGAAATAAAAATAAAAAACTTTTTGAACTGATACTGATTAGGTATACTGATATATAATATTGATAATTTGTCCGGGTTTCCCTTCTTTAAATGACGTTTTTATTTTTTCTATCCCAATTATTTTTTGGAAAGTTTGAATCAATTCTTGTTTTTTAACTGGAAACCCACATTTATCTAAATTGTTTATCCATTTAACCAATTTATTTTCGTTCTCCAGACTTAAAATCGGATTTGGGCCCATTTTACGCGGCTTGTTGGCAACTTGGCCCTTGATCCGATCCTGTAGTGTTGTACGCGAAATCCCACAGTTCCGACAGGATTTGCGAATTTTAGCGCCATTTCTTACAGCTTTGAGCGCTCTTTGCAAATTTTCTTCAGAATATTGATGAAACTTTCGTTTTTTCTGGTTTTTCACTATCTAAAAGCTAAAATTTCAAATTTTAACCGAAAAAATGAAACTTAAACCAGCTCAAAATGTTACGGCCGACTACTGGAGAACTCAGCGATTGATGTCTTTTCCAGTAGTCGGCCATTCAATTCTATCCGCTGTCATCTTTTCATTTTTAAAAATCCTCACGGCCGACTACTGGTGTAGATAATCAGCTCATTTCGTACTGTATAATGATGATGGAAATGAATTGATACCTGAATGGACAAGTGTGACAGGGACAGAAACAAAATATAGCTCATATTCCAGTAGTCGGCCGCGGTGGCCGGCTTCTGGCTACTCTGACAAATCTTTATGCTAGTGACCGACCCCCCTGTTTTCAAGAAAAAATTAATGAAATATGGCTGTACGAACGAAAGAATAACATTTTGAAAGTATTTTCCACCATCTAAACACACCAAAATACATTCAATAGTTATGTGTGAATTTAAACTCACCTCCAAACACTTTGCTCTAGATCTTGAATCAAGTTTACTAACTACTTCAAACACTGGACTAGTGAACACTGTTAACTTTAAGCGGGAATCACAGGGATAAGGATGGGTTTGTGGAAGAGAAAAGGTGATAGTTTTATTTCAGATAGGCAACAAATGATTTTTAAGTATACGCATCTCAAAATTGGCAAGTATTTCAAAATACTATAAAATAAAGTAGATTCTGGCCGACTACTGGAGGGGGCCGGCTAACTGGCGAACCTACCCTAACTCGGGAACGGTATGAGACCGCCGCATTTTTTTTCCGGATTTGTGTTCAGGAGGCAAAAACACGTAAGAAAAGTATTTTCCCCATATTCATAGTGCATGTGTGATGTAACTAGATATTCACCTCAAATTTCGTGTTTTTTCGATAATATCATAAGTTCTAGAGATTTCATGGAAAACCTGCAGCAAAGTGAAATGTCACTGATTTTGACGAAAATTTCACAGATGCTTCAGAATGCGCAAAGCTTCGTTGAGCAAACAAAATTTTTCATCGTGGAGATTGATTTGAATCATTTTTAATCTAATCGCAAATAAATTAGTATCGATAGATGCGTCAAAAAATCTTTTTTTCAGAAAGTGCTTGCCAAAAACTGTAATTTTGCCAACTTGTCTTATTCCTATCTATCATACTAGTCAGTAAAACCTGACATCACCTGAGGTCCTCAGGTTAGTTTACGTCCGATCATGGCCACTTGGATGCAATATTAAAAGTGCCTCTAAAAAAATGAAGTGGGCGTAACAACTTTTTGAAATGCCACATTCGGATCCAGAATTGTCTCCGAAATCCCAAAATGTTACAATATACAGGGTTTTCTATTTAAAAATTCAAAACCATTTACCTATACCAAATCTCATTTTGATACAGCTGATATTCTAGAAGTTATGAGTTGTCTAATAGATTCGTTGACATCCGGTATATTTGAATTCCAGTATCAAATCACTGTATGTAGTGAGCTCAAAATCCCTTATTTATTCAATTTTGCATTTCTTGTTTCTCTATAGGAATTGAATCATATATATAATATTTGAATAGAATGCGTTGACTTATAATGACAGGACATAGTTTTATCGCAAAACCATCTCGAATCTACTGGTAGTTTTATCAGTATAAAACAGCGAGAAGACGTTTCATCAACAGTAAAAACACAAAAGCTTTTTTTTATCGGATAAATTTCTTTTTGTAACGAAATAATTTTGCCAATCAGTAATTTTACCAGAAAAACTGACATGACAAAATCGCGAGACCCAAGGTCGAGTGATTTTGTCAAATGTCAGTTTTTCGAGCAAAATTACTGATGGAAAAATTTTGAGTTAAAAAGAAATGTATCCTTAAAAGAAAAGCTCGAGTGTTTTTTGGCAAGATAAATTAACGACCGAATATATGAATGAACAACAACAATAATTATCTTTATTGATACAATTAAATTATTTAAATGAACAGTTATTAAATACACAATTGTTATAAATTGTTTGGTTTGGTGTACTGATTTCAAAATTTTCTTCTCTGGTATTCACACATGTAGAATATTCATTTTGATTTTTCTCACTCGAGGCTCGTAAGGAACTAATAAGATTTTCGTGATGTTCAGGATCAATTTGGAGGTAGGGTTTAATAGAAGATGATGATGAGTGTCCCGTTATCTTTATAAGTTGTTGGTCACTTCTCCTGCTTTGGCTAACTGGGAAACTGTACTAGCACGGTTCGAATGATTGGTAATTTTATTATTTGTAATGTCGAGTCCAATTTTAGTTGCAGAATATTTGGTCCAAGTAGAAATCGCATTAATACCCAGTGGAACATTTTTGTACCAACCTTTAGAATTTTTGTTTTTCCAAAAGGGATTTGGAGTTAAAAAAAGTCGTTCAGATGTTATGTTTTCATTTCTTTTTTGTAACAGTAATTTTAACAATGCAACGGGACAAATACCTTCATCCATTTCATTTTTTGTTATCCATTTGCTGTCTGCCAATTTTTTCGACCCACCCTGTGTCGTCTTTGAAAATATTGTATTATATTCAAATCTTCTGTTGAAGTTCCATCTTGATTTTTTTCTTCTTTAAAATGGTAAATTTTACAGTTTGCAGCTTCTCCCCCCCTCCAAGCTAATTCATAAGAAGCTATATGAAAGAATCTTTTTTGTAATCCCTCTGGATTGTCTATATTCCAGAATTTTGCCATTTTTACTATATCTTTCTTGTTCAATGCTACAGAACTTACTTTTCTTTTCTCTGGAATAACTTGTAATTCTTTCCGTTTACTATTTCTTGCGTCACGAGGTTCTTTAAAAGTTATGTCGCCAAAAGGATCAAATTGAATATTGTATTCATTGAAATATTTTTCTTGAATCATCTTCGCAGTTGAATTCCAAATTGATTTAACTGCATATTCTTTATAATCTTCTCCATTCCTCTTTTTCATATTATAGGCCCAATCCATTAATATATCTGCTACTTTTTGTAACGGAGTTATTTTCAACAGTTCGTAATTTCGTACTTGACAAAACTCCATAAATTGTCTCCATATTGACGCTTTAGTATTTTTTGTGGATTGCGGGATTGCTTTTTCTATATTTTTTGTTATTTGTTGAGTCGAAACTTCCCCAAAACGACTCATGTTGTAATGTTTCAGTATCAATTATCAACAATACTTAAATAACTGACAGGGCAGACATTAAAGTGACGTAAGCATACTAAATGTAGACGCTTAAGAGGAACAGGCTTTTTTATCGGTGATAAAAAACGATGCACCTTTTTTATCGCTGTCAAAATGACAAAACAGTCATCTTTAAATGACACATTTTATATAGGAGTTAATTTATCACTGTAAAACTGATCTGATTGGTTCCCTGTTTGAAATTTCGGCCATTTGATTGGATCAAAAATAATGATTTTTGAAATTTTCGAAAAAGCATTTTGCCTGGAAATTTTACTGATTGAGATTTGCGGTCTTATTATCTGATTAAATAACGAAAGCGAGGCTTGAGTAATTTTTCCTAAATTTTCCTGTAAGAAATTCCAATGTAGAGCTGGATACATGTCGTATCGGTTTCAGGCAATTTGTCCACTCTAAAAATATTTCCAGAGTTCGAATCGTGAAGAGATATATAACAATCGATTGAAAAATTGATTCTCCATAAAACGGTGTTCAATTCCACAGAAATCTTCTATTTTTCAATTGGTTACTCCTGCTCTATAAGAAAAACTATTTTGCCGATGTCACCAGTTGTACAAGTAGTAGCTATTGTCAGACCATACTCTTTGTTTTTTATAAAAAGGAAAAAAATTAAATTCTTATATTACTCAGAAAAATGTATACTATACTTTTTCAATCCCGCTACTGGTCACCAGTGTAAAATAGTCAATAATATACCGTACTTTTAAACAAAAATAAATTATTCATACTTACTAACACTATATTTCTCTGATGTCCCATATAGTCACACTATCTGTTTTTTTTGTTTCTAATAAGACCAAAAGAATACATATAATATTTTGAATATTATACGGGCAGCTGTCACCAGCGAAATGGCCAAAATAGATTTTTCACACTTCCACAAATTTTGAAAATAATTTAATTCACCAGATTTTGAAAAATTCTTGTAAGGCACTGATTAATTTTAGTCACCTATCCTTCAAGGCAATAAATTCGGTCTCGGCTTGACATGCGAGGTCTTCTTTGAACAACTTTTTTTTTCCAATGAAACAAATAGTAGTTTTTTCCTCAAATATTTTTTTTAAATATGAAATATATATATATATATATATATATATATATATATATATACTTTTCCTCTCGAATAAAATTACTTTTACATTGATTTCAATTTATCTTTTGCTTTACTCTATTTTCAAATAATACACGAAATATACTTCTATTGAATAAAAGCAAAAAAAATCATCGAAAAACAATAACAATATAATTAAATGAACAAATAAAATCATATCTAGCTTCAACCAAAGATTGAAACCATAAATTTGAAAACATCGATCAACACCAAATTAATTTCAATAAAAGAACTAATACTTTTATTTTCAAAACAAATGACATCCTCATTTCCCGTAAAACCCTTATATTTTATGTTTACCGATAATTCCCTAATTTTAATAAAACATTTTGTGCATGGGCGTCAATACAAAAACCGGTAATACACCTGCATAAATACGAACGATTTTTGTACATGTGGTTCACCCCAACAATATAATTAAAGCAAACGTTAAACTACTTTTTTCCTAAAAGCTTTGAACTTACCCTGTAGAACAATTGTTGCCTCCAATAACCAATTTTTCCAAATAGTTGTCCCAGTTTTCTGTCCCATGTTTCATAGACACTCGTATATATTCCCTTTCGATCTACCGATACAATAAAAATCCTATATTTGACTCACGAAAAACTCACTTTATTGGCTTCCTAGCACGCCTGTTCGAATTCATTAATTTCATCTCATTTTTTTTCCGCTCCAAGTTAGCGTCAAGGCATATTTTAAAATCACTTATTGGTCTTTCATTTAAGTGGTACTTCTGCATATTCAAATCCTATTGGCTACCAATTATTGCGTGATTTTTCTAGATGAAGTCTTTTCCCGAATAATTCTTGTTATTTCAGCACAACGGCAATTAGACCATAACACTTAACTGTGTGAAGAAATCTCAACACAACGTCCGAACTTGAATGAACAATTAAATTCTAAACCGATAATAGATTATTTTCCAATCTCCCATCGAAGATTGATGGTTGACTTCCAGTAACAACCATATAGATAAATATTTCACTTACAATAAATTCAACAACTTTTATGAATATTATTTCAATGAAAGAAAATAAAATTTCTAAATGACTGAGATATGAGCTCTTCCATTATTTCTTACAATTAAAAAATTTCAATCTCATAATTTATTTATACAGTGTGACCCATTTAAAATGGAACCACCCCTGTAAAATACGCATTTTTCAATCATTATCAAAAACATTTTTTTTAATATTAAGCATCAGAAACTGTATCTCGACACAAATTTTCATAACTTTAGTTTCATTTTCAAGGCCCTCTATGGTTTTTTTTCTTCGTCAAAAACGGCAAAAGTTTATTAGGAAATTTTTGTTTAGAAATTTGACTACACCACTGGATTCGTGGTCGTTATAAATGGAAACCATGAAAATTTCATGGAAAAATATTGGTTAACAACGAAGTTACAACAACTTTAATTTTGGAAACGAAGTATTTGATTATAATTTCTATTTAGATTATAGACATATTTAAAATCTGGCAACACTGCCGATACGAAGTAAAACACCAGTGAATTTGTACAGCGAAAATCCGAAGTCAATAGCTCATTCCGTTCTACAGTTATAACTCCTGAAAGTATGGTAATGTGAGCGATTTGTGGTGGAAGCGATTTTGTAATAAAAATCTGACTATGCCACTGGATTTGTAAATTATATTTCCTTAAAATAATTTATTTAAGTTTAGGCTGTAAGTGTATTCAAAAATAACAGAAAATTAAAAATTCATTTTCAAGTTATGCAGTCTTCCATAGCCGATAAAAACGAAATGAACCGAATCCAGTTTTAAAGTATCAAAATTATTTATTGAATAATAAAACAGAAAGCAGGACAAAAAATGTTTCTTTTAAACAAGCTTTTAGAGAAGGTATCAATAATTTGAGGAAAGCTGAACTAATACATTAGGCATAGGTATTGTACTAAATCAATAGTAGGCTGTGATTTAGTACACCACAAATCGCTCACATTACCATACTTTCAGGAGTTATAACTGTAGAACGGAATGAGCTATTGACTTCGGATTTTCGCTGTACAAATTCACTGGTGTTCTACTTTGTATCGGCAGTGTTGCCAGATTTTAAATATGTCTATAATCTTAATAAAAATTATAATCAAATACTTTGTTTCTAAAATTAAAGTTGTTGTAACTACGTTGTTAACCAATATTTTTTCATGAAATTTTGATTGTTTTCATTCATAACGACTACGAATCCAGTGGTGTAGTCTTTGAAAACAAAAAATGCCTAATAAACTTCTGCCGTTTTTGACAAAGAAAAAAAACCATAGAGTGCCTTGGAAATGAAACTAAAGTTATGAAAATTTGTGTCAGATACAGTTTCTGATGCTCAATATTAACAAATTTTTTTTTTGAGAATGATTGAAAAATGCGTATTCCACAGGGGTGGTTCCATTTTAAATGGGTCACACTGTATAAACCGCGAAATAAAAATGATATAGTGAACTTCGGGCCAATTTCCCAATTGAATCTTTTTTGGAAAGTTTTCGGAAGTATCATCACTAATTTTGTTTTATTTTCGAAAGGTAGGTGATTCAACAGATAGATGAGACTATCCAGTGACAGAATCACACAGATTATATAGAATAGGTAGATTTAACTAAAACAAGACTATACTGAGTTACATAATGGAAATATTGTGAAGTACCCTAAAGGAAAAGAAATAATATTCTAGACTGTGGAAACAGATAGTTACAGTTGTTGTTTATGTAGTGTTTGATTGACCACAATGAAAAATGACAACATTTAGGAGAGTAGGTAACAATGGTAGCAATGGTGTTAATAACGAAATAGAGAAAAGTCTTACATATCTTCAAATTATCACTAAGGACAAAAAATTAAAATAATAATAACACAACACCTTCCACCTTAGGATGTTACACGTTCAATTTTTAACCAAAACACACAACTCTTTGGAATATTTCAAGGTAAGGACAAGCCTGGCAAATCACGAGACCAACAACAGCAACAACAAAGGCCAAGAAACATCGATTGCCCCAGGACTCCCTGCAGTCTAGGCGCACTCCCCAACCAATCGGACCCCATGGGGAGGAAGAACAACGACTGTCCGTACCGCTCCTGTCTCTTAGACGAACCAGACCTGTACGCTCCCCCGCAGACACCATGCAACGAGTGCGGAGCCAACCCGAACGCCCCCTGCTTAGCACAAGGCGATCCCTTGCAGATGGGTATGATGGGGGGATACCCCCCAAACATGATGGGAATCCCGCCGAACATGATGGGCTATCAATCGGATATGATGCCGTGTATGGAGTGCGGTTGCTTGCCCCATGCTCCGTACATGCCGCCCCAAATGGGGGGAGGGGGTTTCAGTCAGCGGCCCAACACCCCGTGCGAGGAATGTGGGGCTTTGCCAGATCCGCCGTGTGCACAGGAACCACAAGGTAATGGGATTGTTTTTTTTTTCAATTGAATTCAAATTTATTCAAAGTATTGCATGTACAAAAATATTTTTTTTTTTTTAGAAATATGGGGTTAGATTTGCTCTCTGAGTACAACATACCTAGGCATAATTGCCTGTGTGTGTGTTGTATCCAAGGCTTCTCTACAAACTAATTAGTACTGTACATAAACTATGCTAAAAATTTAGGCGGGCAAAAATAAAAGTAGAAAAGGTTACTGTCACTAGTGTAAAGCATGACTTCACACACATTAGTCTACTCGACAAGTTGAAAATGGTCTAAAATAGAGATACTGCTCTTAAAATTATGTGTGATGCCTCATTGGATCCGAAATAACGCCTAGAAAAATGTGCCAAAAGCGTGTATTAGCACATAAAATTGCAAAAGTTATAAACAATTGAAGATGAAAAAAAAATGGCATTTCGTTTTTTGCCAATATTTCATAAACTGATATTTGAGAATTTTCAACAACAACAACAATATTCTGAAAGAAGAGAAAATTTCCAATAAAAAACTCCCAGCTCCCGGAACTCTATCTCCATTATTTATAATTTTAATTTAACGCTGAAAATGGCTCTCCGAGCGACATTTTTAGGTTGCGCGCGCTGCGTCAAAAGCGAGTACGACACATTAATTAATTTATTTAAGGTATTAAATATTTTTTTTTAAATTTGAAAAAATTATGTTGTATTCGGAACACTAAGTAATTTATTCCCGTTAGAAATTTTACTTAAAGTTGATTTTTCAACAAGTTAAACGATTGTTAACTAACAAAATTTTCTCGAACTTCTGTTTTAATTGTAAATGAAAAAAAATGTTTAAATAATTGTCGTAAAAATTTTTCGCTCCGTAGAGCTTTTTTTATATACATACTTAACAAGATCACACCATAAAAGTTAAAAAAATATTCATACTTTGTTTATGATAATTTTTGCACTTGAACAAAAACAAAAAAATCCAAGTAATGTTGTTAAAAAAATTTTTTCTTAATCATCATGTTATCGTTTTTTTATCAATACAAGATATAAATTGATTTGCAAAAAAAAATGTTTCCGTCATTTGTTGATAAACTTTTTATAAACAAATTGATTATTTCAATATTTTTGAAATTTTTTTTTTACAACTTCATTATATTACAAATATTTTTTTGAAAAAAACATTTTTCCTTAATAACAATTTTTAATTGTTTATTAGTTGAGAAATTATTTTTTTTCTAAAAATCATAATTGACAGTCCTCTATGAAGTAACAAAAAAAAAATTTTTTTATCAACAATTCCATCGTTTATTAACTTACCAATTTGTTATAATTTTTTTTTTAACTTTGTTAGATTTTTTCTCTGAAACTTCTTAAATGTATAAAATCAAATTTTTCCCAATTCCAATTCCCAAAGTACAATAAAAAATTGGAATTTTGTTTTTCAATACTTTGTTATATATGGTTGTTTTTGTAAATTTTAGAAATTTCAGAAAAAAAATCTAACAAAGTTAAAAATTTGTTGATGATTTTTTTTTGTTACTTTATAGAAGACAGTCAATTATGATTTTTGGAAAAAAAAAATTCTTAACTAATTATTTAAACTATAGAAATATAAAAAAACGATTATGAACAAATAAAAATTGTTATTGAGGATTTTTTTTTCAAAAATCATAATATTTGTAATATAATAAAGTTGTGGAAAAAAAAATTCCAAAAATATCGAAATAATCAATTTGTTTATAAAAAATTTATCAACAAATGGCGGGAAATTTTTTTTTGCAAATCAATTTATATCTTGCATTAATGAAAAAACGATAATATGATGATTGAATGAAAAAAAAAATTAACAACATTACTTGAATTTTTTTGTTTTTGTTCAAGTACAAAAATTATTATAAACAAAGTATGAATATTTTTTTAACTTTTATGGCATGATCTTGTTGAGTATGTATATAAGAGAGGCTCTACCAAGCGAAAAATTTCTACGACAATTATTTAAACATTTTTTTTCATTTACAATTAAGACAGAAGTTCGAGAAAATTTTGTTAGTTAACAATTGTTTAACTTGTTGAAAAATCAACTAAGTGAAATTGCCAACGGGAATAAATTATTTATAGTATTACGAATACACCATCATTTTTTCAAATTAAAAAAAATATGTTTCATACCTTAAATAAATTAATTAATGTGTCGTACTCGCTTTTGACGCCGCGCGCCCAACCTAAAAATGTCGTTCGGAGACCCATTTTTAGCGTTAAATTAATAAATAATGGAGATAGAGTTCTTTCAGAATCTTTTTTTGAAATTTCTTAAATAGTAATAGTTTATGAAATATTGGCAAAAAACGAAATGCCATTTTTTTTTCATCTTCAATTGTTTATAACTTTTGCAATTTTGTATGTGCTAATACAGGCTTTTGGCACATTTTTCTAGGCGTCATTCCGGATCCAATGAGCTATCACACATAACTTTAAGAGCAGTATCTCTATTTTAGACCATTTTCAACTTATCGAGTAGACTACATGTGTATTTTATATGTGCACATTAATTTTAACCAAAATTCTGATGATATTCGACGATTGGTAGAGGGCAGGGATAGCAAAATGGTGGGATAAGCTTCTTTTTTTTTGTAATAACTATCGTTGTATTTTATAGAATGTTTCCTTGTTTCTCAGGATAAAGGTTTTCATTTCAGTTTTGAACTTACTTAGTTTGATTTTTTTATTATTTAATTATCATTTATCTGGTTGGACAGATCTGCTTTGAAGTGAGTTTTTAGTTGTGTATACTCGAATTATACATTGATGAGCATACAAAAGGCTGATTGGAAGGATTTTTGTTTCTTCATATAGTAATTTTGTGGAATACTGTTTCTTTTTCCTGAATATGATTTTTATGATGGAATTTTGTATGATATGTAGAGGACGTAAGTTGTTTACGAAAGCTCCTCCCCATATTATAATACTGTATCTTAGAATGGATTCTACTAGGGAAGTATTAGTAGGTTTTTGCGTGATAGGATATCTCTTAATGTGTAAAATTTGTGCAGTAATGCTCTCAGTCGTTTATTGACATTCGAGATGTGCTCGGTCCAGCGAATGTGCTGATCCAGAGTCACTCCTAGGTATTTTATAGATGATACTTGTTCTATTTCTGGGCAGGTACATATATTAGTATCAGTGCAACTTGATTTGTGGAGGTTTTTGAAATAATCTATAGGGGGTTGCGTATTGACTGTAGGTTTGAATAAATAGTCTGATTAACAAGTTAAAAAACGTTCTCGTTCCCAGTCCTAAAAATATGTGCGATGGCTCATTCGATTCAGAATGACGTCTAGAAAAATGCATCTCGAGCATTTATTAGCACATAAAAAATTGTTATTAACAAAATAAGATGAAAAAAAAAATATATTCAGTTTTTCGTTAATAACTCAAAAATCATTAATATTTGAGAACTGTTGGAAAAATATCCTCAAAGAGGTGTCATCAGAACACTTGAAAGAATAAAGCTTCGTTGGGAAAAAAAAATTATGTCGATTTTTAAAAAATTTAGACGATTGTTAATTAAGTAATTTTTATACAATCTCTGTTTTTACAAAAGTCGACATAAAAGTTTAAATAATTGACCTATAAATTTTTTGCTTCTCGAAGGTCTTTTCATATACATACTCAACAAGATCACGTGATAAAAGTTCATTAAAGTTCAATATTTTGTTTGTTATAATTTTTTGAAATGAACAAAAAATGAAATAATAAAAAAAAATTGTTTAAAAATTTTTTGTTGACAAATGTTTTTATACAGCTGTTTTTGCATCTAACAATGGCATTAATTAACGTGGGAAAAAAAATTGTAATTTGTTAAGAAATTGTTTATAAACAAATAGACAAGTATATTTCTGAAAAAATATTTCTTACCATTTTATTGTCAAGACAAAGTGATGATTTATTTAAAAAAACCTTAAATACATTTTTTAATTGTTTATAATAGTTTTTTTTATATTTCGTTTGTTTAAATAATTAATTAAGGAATTGTTTCCTCTTAAAAATCATAATTGGCATTTTCTATAGGTTAACAAAAAAAAACTTTTTTTGATCAATAATTTCATTGCTTATTAAGTTAACAATTTATTATAAACAATTTGTAACCCTCCGTTAATTTTTTTCCTGGTAGTAAAAAAAATTACAAAAACACAGCCATATATAACAAAGTACTGCAAAAATTGTCTTCAATTTTTTATTACATTTTCAAATATTACACGATACCCAAATCAAACTGGCCTCTTAATTTTTCAAGTAACAAATAGATATAACTTTTAAATTATAAAATACATTTTTGTGAAGGATTAATCAATTACTCAATAATTATTATTTTTCATCAAAAACATGTTGATTGGATAATATTTTCCCAGATAATTCAATCAGAAATGGCTTTGATAATGATACACCAACATAAACTTCAACAAATTGAGAGTACTTATCTTCAGTTTTTCGCAAAAATTATTTCAGACCTTAACTCTTATCTAAGTGGAGTATTATGAATTTGAGGTTGGGTTTGTTTGTCAGTTGATCTGTCAAAACAATCATATGCAAGAAAGTATGGTAACATATCAGTGAAGCCACGACATCGATTCGATCAAATAATATGATGAATGAAAAAAATGGAGTTATCGGTCTCATTCTGACTCACCCGTACTGTTTCCGATTCTCCCAACATTGAAAAAATGTTCAGGAGGTTGACACATATTCCGATATGTTGTAAGAAATTAGCATTATGCGATTATTGCACATAGGAAGTTATGTCTCTACTAAGGACATATCTTCAGTTTTTCTTAATGATCTCGGAAACCACCACTTTTAGGCACATGGAATGTTATGACTTTAAGGTTGAGTATCGATGAGCCAAACTGATGTCAAACGCTCATTTGTCCATTCACTTGTCCCAAGAAAATATGAAGGAACATATGATCACATACCATCGTAACTACGCGACTGGTTTACGAAAATAAAAAATTATAACTTCAAATTAGCACGTTGATGAACCTTGATTAGTGCACCAAGTTTCAAATGTTTCCTTCAAGAATTTCGGAGAAAACAAATTAAATCTTAATTTTTTTCGTACTTTCGACACCCTGTATCTCAGAGGGGATGCATTTTAGGACATACCTTGATGGCAACTTTTCACTCGAAATGAGGTGAGGAATCTGTCGGGAGTTTGCCGGTCTTATTCTGACTCACCCTGTATGGTTAGGGACGTGGATGTTGCTTTCACATATTTTTGCGATGTTATCGCCTACCACTTCAACAAATACTATCCATTACATCCCTAATCCAAGAAACTGTCTAGTCACTCTGATAACAAAACTGTCTAATCACTCTGATAACAATATTGTCTAATCACTCTGGTAACCAACAAATACGGGGATAACTGATAAGATGTCTAAAAACCCTGGTGCTTGCACTTATACCTGTAGGAAGTTTGGGATCGACTTGGCGACATTTGGCCTACTTGATAATAGAGATTACTAGCGTGTCAGATGGCGCCAATTTCGTTTTAGTTTCCATTCAGTAACAGGGTATATTTATTTATTCTAGCTCTGCTATTGTTTGAAAAGAGATATGTGTCAAACTTCACCAATAGCAAAGTTAGAATTAGAAGCCCCCGAACATTGCACAAAGAAAGCACTGTCGTGTTGTTTTTCGTATTTTGTACCATTTGAATTTGAGGTTAACTCCATTTTGACAGACGGAGAATTGGAAAAGAAATTGTCATTAAATTGTGGAAAATATAAATTCAATGCATACAATATGATTAACTATGAAAATATCATTATTAGTCAATTCGTCAAGATTTGTACTTGCTTTTGGTACTTGCTTTTGGCTTTATACTGTCCACACCAAAATACAAATGTGGCCCATTCTACAAAAAGTATCCTTACACACTACACTACCTGAAAATAAACAATTCCTCACGCACTAATGAACAAGTGATTTTTTAAAGAGTAAACTCAGGAATAAGCTAAGCAAGATTTCAAATCAAAGAGATGGAAAACGCATAGATACCGACAAAACACTGAAAATAATTTCATATAAGATGCTGCAGATGTCATAAATTAAGTTCTGTCATTTAAGCGAGAATATAAACAAACATTTTTGGACGGCGCCATCTACTACAGACTACCACAGAGAGAAGCTCTGTTGAAGTAACAGGTGGTAATCAGTTCATTCACCAGGGTTTTTAGACATCTTAATAACTGATAACTGGGAAAATGAATTTGAAGGAGTTACATATTTTAACAAGAGGACTCCCAGAGTCCGGATATATTTACTCAGTTGCTAAAAGAAAACACAACAACTAGTCACCCGATACAAAAAAAATGCCATTACCAAAATAAAATTATGAGCTCGGAGAATATGAATAAGGCCTGCTGGCACGTAGTTTCTGAGTTATCGAATAAAAATACCAGTCCCAGAAGCATTTCTATCAAGAGTTCTCCTGATGTTATTATTGATGATCCCTTTATTGTGAGTCATATATTCAATAAACAGTTTCAACAAGCGCCCTTTTTGAATTAGATAATGTGAGAAGGGAGCTCAATATGAAATGTGGAAAGTTCCATCTGTATCCATACATTGAATCTGGGCTTGATCTTCTCAATATGAAAAATAGTGGTGCGGATGAAATTCACAACTTTCTTGTGAAAAAAGTACTCCCCTACATTATCATACCTTTAACTTTCTCGATCAATCTTTCATTCTGTTGTAGGGTTTTTCCTGATATTTTTTTTATTTAATTAATTCTTTAAAGTTATTTCCATCTATTTATTTTATTTAGCGTATGGGGTTACAGTGCAATGTACATGATAGAAAGAATATAGATTTCCATCTATAAAAAAGGAGATATCACTGATCCAGATAATTATAGACCACTAACCGTTCCAATGGTATCTTTATTTAGATGAATAAAATTTGATATCGGATAATCAATATGGATTTTGTGGGAATAGAAGCACTACTTCTGCAATACATACTTTCTATGAAACAATTGTTGGCTAATTGGAGAGTACCCAATAGGAATCTTCTGCGATCTAAGCAAGGCCTTTGATTGAGTGAATCATCAAGTTCTTGCTGATAAATCAATATCTCCATTAGAAATACAGATGGGGATAATTTCCAGAAAGACGCAAACTCATTGTTACTTGACTTTCCGGTTGGGGTACCACAAGGATCTATTCTGGGTCCAATACTATTTTTAGTCACGTCAGTGATCATTTCTGATCAATCTGACACTATTCTTGAACATAAAGCTGATAAAGCTATCAGTGAAATCTCTAGATGGTTTTTCTACAACCACCTCTACCTAAACAACTCAAAAACACAGTATTTGAGATTTTGAACTCACTTAAAAACATGTGATAATTTACAAATAACTACTTTTGACGTATCTCACCTGTCTCATTCATCCTGTATTTCGTGGTCTCCACATAGATTGCTGTCTTAAACTCTACTCACTGAATTTTATGATTAAGAATCTGAAGACAGTTCTAACCACAAAACAGTTGCTCAATTATCAAAAGTAATGACAGCTGCCGAAACCTTTTCAAGTAACTGGATATTTTAACTCACAGGTTTATTCACCCTTGAAACGTGTACTCATATTTGGAAAAATCATTAATTTGAATACGAGAATAAAGGATAACTTCCATGTCCCTTTCACAAAATCCATTTCATATAAGTCCCCGAGTAACGTGGGCATTCTTATGTTTAATAAACTACCATCCGGGATAAAATTTTGTTCTTGGGTAAAACATTTCCAAAAAAGTCTGAAGGATTTGCTTGTCCGTCAAAGTTATTATTCCATGAAAGAACGATATCTCTGAGCCAAAAGGCACTAAGGTAATAGCTAAGAAGATAGTGACCGATGAGATACGAGTAATAAAAGGCGGTTTTGAAAAATTAAGGAATGTAACAAGCTCAGTAAAGGAACCAATTAATTGTCAGGCATAATGTCTTTGCTGAAGTTTAGATAATATAATAAAATTGATAACGGGTGATCGGATGTTCATACACAATGAATCTTGAAATATATTGTACCGAAACAGTAATAAAAATCAATTATTATCAATGTAGAAATGTCACACCCCGTACCAATACAGAAAATCATATGAAAAAAAATGATAATTTCAATACCACCGGCAACTGTGAAAAAAAGAGAACAGAAAACTATAATCTCTGAAATGAATAATATTTTGTATTACGAATCACTTATGAATCACACAAGCCGACGAGTTCAAAAATAGATATCACCTTCTCAATAAATCAAATTCATAGCGGCATTAGACAAAGAAGCGATAAATTAAAGTTGAGACTCTTTATACTGGTACCGCTAAAACAAACAGCCCCATAAATATCACGATTGGCAATTCTTTAAAAGCATTAAATAAAGCGGTAAATTTCAAAGGCATGCATGAATTATTAGGTCGAGGAGGCAACTGATGTCCAAAGTTTTAAATCAAAAAAAAATGATTTAGTGAAAATCCTGCACGAACGCCACTGTCAAGAATTCAAAATTATGTTGTACAGCAGAAAATGCCTTTTCATACATAGAAGATGCATATTACGTTTCACAAAAATATCTAGGGTTATACCAAAGTTTGAAAGTTAAGACCTTTAGGACAAATGTTCATATGAAGTTTTTTTCTCAAAATAGACCCAAGAATAACCTCCTTGAATATTGGCATGTTATTAAGAAACACCCTGTATAGTATTCTCTAAGTCTGCTCACCATCTATTAATTTTGTCTTTAAACATTTTACTTCAACCTAACGTTTTGACACCTCCACCTGTTCTACGTCTGGAGTAGAGTAAATTACTTTCCGGGCCTAGGTGAGCACTAAGGGATTATTTTGAAATAAAACTGGTATCCTGTTTTACCCTACTTTCCCCCTACCTATTTCCACCATTGTTTTCCAGCTTCAACTCTTTGATATCTTGGATCTGTTGTGAATTTACATCGTGTTTCATTCAGTTGTAGTTCTTAATACTGTCTTTTTTTCCATCTACAGATATACCCATACGAGCCCATTCTCATTCATTCATAAATCCTCATAATATTTTCTTTCCCCAGTATCTTCTCCATTCCGTTATTCATGAAGTACATGTTCTAGTTTTTACAATTTTTTTTGTATTTTTGTCATGTAGGTGCCATTTGAAAAAAGTTTTTGAAATGTTTAAATGCAACATTTGAAAATCGCCTACGCCCATCTGGTACAAATTGGTATCGTCGATAGGACGTGAGGATTTAGATTGGACTTCCAGCTAACTGCTCTAGAAATTTGGCTTCCTAATTTTGAACGGTTTTCGAGATGAATTTTTTTTCGTAAAGTGCTGCGGCGGTAATATTTTTCAGAAAAATCGACATATGTCGAAAACTATAATAGATAAGTTAACATAACTTAGAATTAGAAGACCAAACGACCATGTTGAAAAAACTGTGGGTTTGCATTTAAAATAAGAAAGTTGGTACCGAATTTTGGCACACCCTGTATAGCTGTGGACCAAACGCATTTTAGACAGAAAGGACACGATCGATCATGACAGCAAATTTCAAATTTATAATGCAACTGCAAGTTGAAAAACCTATAATGCACGGCCTACGCAAATCACCATGTATACAGGGTGATTCTCCAAGGTGACTTTTTTATTATTGAAGATAGAAAAACGAAATTGGGGGTTGTGTATTATAGTTCAATTTAATTTTTTTTACATATTTACTTGCTTTGCCGTACTTCCGGTTTGACCGGAAATGACCCCAACTTTCGATTTTTAAATGGGACATCCTATATATTTTTACTTATTTCGATCGAGAATGACATTCTAAATCCAACAACACCTCATTTATGAATATTTGACAAATAAAGTCATTAATATTCCAGTTCCTATTTTTCGATCTAGAATGCCTTGAACGTGTAAATCACTTCATTGTTGATCAAGTAACATGGGAAAAATACGACCTTGAGGCTTATGACTTTACAGTCGTTTCAAGAATTATTTAAAAGCCGCAAATTAGTCCATTAGGTTCTAAATTTTCAAAATGACCTCCTTGATCACGGCAAAGTTCAACTTTTTCAATTGTTGCGCGCACCACATTAATCAGCTGCGGAACAGTTCTGGAATGCCACCCTCACTTTGTACTTCAGTTCTTCACGAGTAGCTGATGCTGTTTTATACACCTGATTTTTAATTGTTCCCTAGATAAAAAAATCTAGCGGAGTAAGATCTGGTGATCTAGAATATGAAAAAGAAATAAGACATTATGAAAAAATATGACAACTTAAGAATAATAATAATTATAATAATAATAATCTTTATTGATTTCCAAGACCTACATGGTAAGTATAAAACAAGTCAAAATAGAACATTCAAAATAAGTAAAACCAACAAGTACATATAATTTAAATTTAAATAAATAAAAGAGTATAAATAAAAGAGTATGAGGAACAAAGAGAGCCTATTATGACGAAAGGAACTCATCCATTGTATAAAACATGTTGTTCAATAAATATATCTTCAACGCTTTTCGGAATTTGACGTAATATGCTTCTTGTTTAATAATTGGAAGTAAGTGGTTGTATACTCTAATCCCATTAGTTATGGGGCCATTCAGGCATATATTTAAATGATTTTGAGGTGCGCACAGGTGATGGCTAAATCTCGTTGGGTAATTGTGTATGTCGCTATGGCAGGGAATGATGTTTCTGTTTTTATGTATGTAACAGGAAATTTCCAATATATATATATATATATATGCTGCATAAGGGAAGTATTTTTAATTTGTTGAAAAGAGGTCTGCATGATTCTCTTTGATTTTTCTTCAACATTGCACGTATGCATTTTTTCTGAACAGCAAATAGTTTTTGAGCTGAAGAAGACATGCCCCACAACAATATACCGTATGATAGTCGGGACTGTATTTCAGCAAAGTAAAAGTTTTTTAAAACATTCAGGTTGAGCACTCTCTGAAGGCATCTTATTTGATACAACTTACAGTTCAGATTTTTTATTGTGTCACTTATATGTGATTCCCAGTCCAGTGTATCACTCATAGTTATACCTAGAGATTTTATAGTGTGGCATTTCTCTAGAGTCATTTCCCCTAAATGTATTTCTATGTTTTCGACCGTTCTCTGTTTTGTAAATTTGAAACTGTGTTTTGCTGGCATTAATGTATAAATTATTAATCGAGAACCATAAGATAATTTTTTCCACGAGGGTATTACATGCTTGTTGATTTAGTTTGGGAGAGTCTTTTGATACCAATATAGAGAGGTAATCAGCGTAGAGTGTTAATTTTAAAGGTGCAAGGTATTTTACATTATCTGCTACATAAATTAAGAACAAAACTGGGGCAAGCACACTCCCCTGTGGCACTCCAACTTCCACAGGTGCCAAACGAGAGCGGGATATTATGTTTTTACCACCCTCTTCATTGCAAGATATCTGTACATATTGATTCCTATTTGTCAAATGGCAAATGCACATCCTCTAATATCGTATGACCAAAGCTTGTCAAGCAGCCGATCATATGGGACACAATCGAACGCCTTGCTTAAATCACAGTATATACCTATAGGACTTCTTTTTTCATCTAAGTCATTGATTATGTTGATATATATACAGTGCTAGTCAAAAGTCCCCTCCCCCCCTCGTATCTTTTGAACGGGTATACTTATAATAATGAAATTTGGAGGGTAGAAATAAACGGATGTAGGCTTCTTAACTGGTCATAACAGGTGACGCAATAGTCATAAATGACGTCACAAGGCCACTGTGACCAATAATTTTAAATGGGACCCTATGGCAAGTGACAGCTCGTTTGAAAGGTATTGAAAATACCTATTCAGTCATACCAATTTTGTTTGGGTTTCGGCTGATTTTGATTGATAAATTGAAGAAATACGAAAATTATAGTTTCGCATTTAATTAATAAAGATTTTAAAGTACGCCTCTGGTTAATTGTCAAAAAGGTTGACGTTTTTGAATTCTCTACTTGTCAAAAGTGTTTATACCTTGAAAATTCACCTAAGCTATTGTTTAACGAGACGTTTAAGTGTATGGTACGTACTGTAGCCGACAAAGTAGCAGCTATCTTGATAATTGGTGAATGTAGAAACAATTTCCATGCAGCGGAACGACTGTTTAATGAGAGGTACCCCGATCGCCCTATATCGAGGGTTGAGGGAGCTTCTTCGGAAGTTTGAAGCATCAGGTAGTGTTCAAGATGCCAAACGATCTGGTCGACCAACAATTAGTGATGACAAAAAAATTGACATAATTGGAGAAATGGTAGTAAACCCTACTTCTTCCACAGCCCAAGTTGCGTCTATCTGTGAAGTCAGTCAAAGGACAGTACATAGGGTGTTGGCTAAAAACAAATTTCATCCATACAAATCAAAAATGGTGCACCAACTTTCAGATGATGACCCCGACCGAAGACTAGAATTCTGTGAAACTATGTCCAATAAAATGAACCAACAACCAGGCTACATACAGACAATTTGTTTTAGTGACGAAGGTACTTTCTTTCTCAATGGAAATGTTAACACTCAAAATGTGAGGTATTGGAGTGACACAAATCCTCACATCTTTCGTGAAAAACATACTCAATTTCCAGAAAAAGTAAATGTTTGGGCAGGTATTTTGGGAAACCACATAGTTGGGCCTCTTTTTCTCAATGCTAACTTAACCGGTGAATTGTATCTGGAGATGTTACAAAATGATATTGAGGCGTTAATTCTTGAAATTCTAGAAGATAATCCAGATGAATTCGACAACTTGGGAATAACGTTTCAACAAGATGGTGCTCCTGCACACTATTACGGTGTAGTAAGACGTTACCTAGATGAAGAATATCGTGGTAGATGGATTGGACGACGAGGTTCGATCGAATGGCCAGCTCGGTCACCGGACCTTACACCATTAGATTTTTTTCTATGGGGGTGCTTGAAATCTAAGGTTTACGCTACAGCACCTGACAGTATTGCCATTCTGAAACAACGAATTGTTGAAGAATGTAGGGCAATTTCCGCTGACACACTGGGACGAGTACGACAAGAGTTTAGCAATAGGATGCATTACTGCCAGGAAGTAGATGGAGCACATTTTGAACACTTATTATAAGAACTGGTTCTTAAATCTTTATTAATTAAATGCGAAACTATAATTTTCGAATTTCTTCAATTAATCAATCAAAATCAGCCGAAACCCAAACAAAATTGGTATGACTGAATAGGTATTTTCAATACCTTTCAAACGAGCTGTCACTTGCCATAGGGTCCCATTTAAAATTATTGGTCACAGTGGCCTTGTGACGTCATTTATGACTATTGCGTCACCTGTTATGACCAGTTGAGAAGCCTACATCCGTTTATTTCCACCCTCTAAATTTCATTATTATAAGTATACCCGTTCAAAAGATAAGAGGGGGGGAGGGGACTTTTGACTAGCACTGTATATATATATCTATTGTTGCCGTAGATGTAGATTTGAATTTTCTGAACCCATGTTGTTCATCTGGGATAAGTTTGAGTCTTGCAATGAAGGAGTTTAGCCTCTCCAGCATACAGTATTCGAAAAGTTTTGAGAAAACTGATGTTATTGATATGGGTCTGTAGTTGTTCATGATATTTTTATCCTTTTTTTCGTGAAGTAGGATTACTTTTGCTGTTTTGAGGGCATCAGGGAATGTGCCTGTTTCTAGTGAAAAGTTTATTATGTGAGTTATAGGTTTCACCAGTTCATTTTTGAATTATTTTACAATATTATTGGGTAAGTCATCAGGTCCAGAGGAGCGTTTATTTTTGAGTTTTGAGAACATTGTTAGCATTTCTTCCTCAGTGAAAGGAAGTATAACCATCGAAGTAAGAATGCTGTTGAGGCTATGCTCAAAGTAATTGTGATCTACCGGTGGGATCTCATCTATGACTTGTTTTGGAGCATCTATAAAAAAGTTATTGAAGAGATTAGCAATGTCTTCAGGACAGAATGTACCTCGCAGGCCACTGAATAGGTCCATGAGTGCCAATCCACTTTTCTGGGAAGGCGTAATTCAGATGTTTTCTTACGACTTGAGAATTGTGAAAATATCAACATGGTTAGCCAGTGGCAAATCTTCAATGAAATCATCAATTTTATTTCTAAGGAACTGTAGATATCTTTCCGCAGTAAGTTGTCCGTCGAAAATTATCGACCCCCAAAGTTTTCCTCCGATAATACCCATCCAGCAATTGAAACCAAATCGCTCTTGAAAATTTCCTTCGTGCATCAGATGTAAATTTGTTTGAGACCAGTACCTTTTATTATTTCGATTGAACAGACCCAAGTTGGTGAATCGAGTTTCATCTGAATAAATAATTTTAAATGGAAAACGTACATTTTCTCTGTATTTATCCCACAATAATGTACCTACAAGAGTATGCAGGGAATCGACTACACTAATAGATCACATATTCATTAGAAAAAGCAATCTCATAAAAAATGAAATAAACTGCAAACCTGCAGTTGTCCATAGTAGCATTACGGACCATTACACTACTTTCGTAGATATTACCGTACCAGCAATAACAAAACAAACACCTAGAAATTCAAAACAGTTCGAAAGGATAAACTTTGATAAACTAAAATTAATCTTGGAAAAAGAAACATGGAATGATGTCTTAATATGTAGGGAAACACAGAAATGCTATGACATTTTTATCAAAAATTCAGTAAAGCATGCCAAGGAAGCAACTGAAATTAAATTAGTGAAAAATAATAAAAAACAAAAATTAAAACCTTGGATAACTGAAGGACTAATCAACTCAACAATAAAAACAAGGGACTACCTGAAAAAGAAACTAATTAAAAATTATTCTCATGAACTTGAGCAACAGTACAAAAATTACCGAAATAAAAAAAATTGATTAGAACGACAAAAAACCAATATTATAAAAATAAACTAGATGAAATAAACGGAGATTGTAAACAAATATGGAAAATTATAAACGAAATATCCAACACTAACTCAAATAAAAATCAAATACAAAACACCACTATTACTGGAGAAAATGGGCACCCCATAACTGAAAATAAAACAAAAAGTGATTATTTTTAATAACTATTTCACAAAAATAGGCTTTGACATGGCAAGTAAAATTGATAAATGTGATCTCCCCGACAATTTTCTAATGAAACCCTCAATTGCGCCTTCGCTTTTCCTTGTACCCATTGATGAGAATGAGATAATCAAACATATAGCTAAATTAAAAAACAATCGTGCACCAGGGCCAGATGGAATAGATACTAAACTTATTAAGAACACACACACATATATCCTGAAGCCGATTAAACATCTAATCAATCTATGCTATACAAACGGTAACTTACCCAACCAATGGAAAGAGTCGAGAGTTGTCCCAGTTTACAAAGCAGGGAATAGACATGAAATGAAAAATTACAGACCTATATCTGTGAGAGATAATTTCGAAAAAAATTTTGAACAATCTGTCAAGAAAAGAATACTTGAATTTCTAAATAAACATCGGGTTATAACCGACAGGCACTTTGGATTCATCCAAAACTAGAATACAGAAAAGGCTGTCTTAGACTTCGTAGAACACACAACAGAGATTTTGGATAATTCGTCCAAATGCTTGGCCGTTTTCCTTGATTTGGCAAAGGCGTTTGACACCGTGTCACATGACGTCTTGTTGAACAAACTTTCTGAGTATGGAATAAGAGGGATCAGTCTGGAATTGATGAGAAATTATCTGTCACAGAGGACACAAAAAGTTAAGATAGGGGAACAACTCAGTAACACAGCACATATATAAGTGGGTGTGCCTCAGGGCACGGTATTAGGCCCAATTCTATTCCTGATTTATATAAATAGTATATCTCAAATCAATGGCTTTCGTGGACATATTATATGTTATGAGGATGACACCGCGCTGATATTCAGAGATGAAACCTAGAATGACGTCTACATAACTGCAGAAAACGATCTTAGAAAAATTCTCACCTGGTTGAATCATAACCTACTAAGTTTGAACATAAACAAAACTAAATTCATGACATTATCTCTGAATACCAGAGACACACCTCCAAATGATACCTTAAAAATACACACACCACTCTGCAATGATAGATACACATGTAACTGCGCAACGATAGAAAGAAATTCCTCGATTAAATATTTGGGAGTTACTATTGACCAACATATACGATGGGATGAACACATTACACATGTCATGAAAAGACTGAGACTTCTCATGTACAAATTGTATATGCTTTGAGATATTCTCTCACGGAAAAACCCATCTCTCGTATACACCTCTCTGGCTGAAAGCGTAATACGCTACTGTATTATAGTGTGGGGGGGAACATACAACACGACGTTGCACCCTCTACAAGTCATGCAGAATTCATTATTAAAAATAATACACAGAAAAGATAAAAGGTTCCCTACTCAATTACTATTTCAAGAAACCAAAGTCCTAAATATTAGGGTTCAATATTGCTATCAAGGTCTAATTCGGATGTTTTCCAACTTAATAAAATATACCACAAGCTCCTCGAAAACAACAAGATTCTCTGATAATTTAAATATAAGAACTCCATTTTACCGAAAGAGCCACACGCAAAGATTCATCTTTTTTTTCGGACCTACATTGTATAACTATCTCCCTACGGATCTAAAAACTATAAAAAAAATCAAAGAATTCGAACTTGCTATCAAGAAACACATAATAGAAAACCCAAGTATACTAAATATATTCTAAGAATATACTGAAAAAAAAAGCAAATGATAATAATATTAATCAATTTTGAATTATATTTCAATCCCCTATTATACTCTCTCTCCGACCCCCCCACTGGACGAATCTAGAATTTCAATTACTACTTAGAACTAGTCTATAGTGTACTAAAATTGACAGTCCATCTACGAGTGTGTGAAACAACACAAACAGGCGCCTTGTGCCTAGGTGTATTTCACCCACTTGTGGTGGCTTGAACTCGATAAAAATTCTATTAATACCACGTTTTGTACCGAATAATTGTACTGATTATTATTGTATATATTGTACTGATTATTATGATTAAACTGATTTGATTTAGTCAAAAACCAGTTGCAATAAGTTAATCTTCGGTTGTGGTCGTTATCGTAAAGCAGTTGGTGTAGTTGGTACTTGAATGATCGATAATTATATTTGTGAAGAATTCTCCAAATGGACGAATAACTTGTAACACACTCAGAAACAATTTGGCGAATTGACGCCGTACAATTCACTTCAACATAGGCCAACACGTCTACTTCTTTTTCTTCACTGACGATGAAGTTATTGGCATTTTCTTCTGGTTCATGTCGCATTTTCCTTTCCAGTTTTGGAAAATAATGCCGAGTGGGATGGCGACGATTAGGGAATCTCTGAGTATAAATTCGAGCTGCATCAGTTGCATTCTTTTTTGCTTCTCCGGAAATTGGCAACATGTCAATTTTCTAAATTCTAGTATAATTTTCCATATCAAATTATAAACTACGCAACAAATAAATTTTCAAAAGTGACAGTATATTCATTAGTCTATTTGTTTAGGTAGTCCTAGCAACAGCTTCAATTGTTTGTCACGGATAACTAGAATAACAGGACTTAGTGCATAAGTATACCGAATATGTATTATTCGTTGTTAGGTATGATCGCTTCTCGCAATTATTCAGAAACATTGTGAAAATAAAGTGCAAGTGTGTGGTATCAAATTATTCGTAAGGAAATGATCTTTTACAAAAAGCCGACGAGCCACCCCCTTTCTATTTGAAAGAATCAAGTTAACTGGAAAAATTCTTATTTTTTCCATGTTCCTTGACCAAGAATGAAGCGATTTACATGATCCATAGCATTCTAGATCGAAAAATAAAAATCGAATGAAAATGACTTTATTTGTCAAATATTGACAAGTGAGGTGTTGTTGGATTTAGAATGTCATTTCCGATCGAAATAAGTAAAAATATATAGGATGTCCCATTCAAAAATCGAAAGTTGGGGTCATTTCCGGTCAAACCGGAAGTACGGAAAAGCAAGTAAATATGTCAAAAAATTTAAATTAAACTACAATACACAACCCCCAAATTTTGTTTTTCTGTCTCCAATAATAAAAAAGTTATAGGGTGAGCCACCTTAGAGAATCACCCGGTATATTTTATATTTGTTGTGTTCCCATATCCCTTTTATCAAATAACGTCCTGCTTGACCGACATAGCATTCCCTGCAATCCTCACAATAGAGTTGATATACCATTTTCAATTGAATTTGAAACGTTTGATCTCTAATATCACACTGATCTTTATCTCAAGCAACTAATTTGAGGGAACCCAATGAAAAAATATCATTTTGATTTACTGCTCAATTTTCTCGAAGGAAATTACCAAGAAATCGGCGCAGCGATGGGCGGAAACTCGTTGACCATCAGAGTCCACAAAGACAAAAACAAAATCGAACAAGTCGATCCCGCCGTATCGATCGCCTCCACCAGCGATCGCTGCATCTGCGTACCGGGCAGTCCAGGAAAGAAAACCAAACAACAAGTGTACTCCATAAGTCCGGGCGTGCCCCAAGGCAACCAAAACATGCCCTTCTCCTTGAAGGTGGGCGGTAAGAACTACGGAGGTCAAGGCAACAACGTCGTGGTGAATCCTCCAGTTGCAACCGCACCGGACGGTACTCAATTCACGGAATTCTCGGACCCCAATAAGGAACTGTTCATTTTGAGGATCGGCAAGAAGAGCGAAGGGATCGACAAGAAACAGAACTTGGAGCTGGAGCTCTGTACGCCGAAAGGGCCGAGTCTGAAACCGATTCCGAAGAAGGAGACGCGGGATACACAGTACGATCCCCTGGACGCTGGTCCAACTACGTCTCCGTCGTCAGCAGGAGGGAAGAGGAAGAAAAAAGGCAAGGGGAAGGGTAAGGGTAAGGGCAAGGGTAAGGGCAAGGCTAAGGCTAAAGGTAAGAAAAAGTAGATAATGGAGAGGTTAAGATCAAATAGATTAAATGACTGAGGATTGTTGTATGTAGACCTTTTGATTTTTCAAATAAATGTTTTTACTTTATAGTGTATTATTTGATTTGTTGAAAATATAAACAGGATGTTCATAAAATCAGATGTGGAATCATCTGCGACTGAAAGATAAACCTTAGTCACTATCTTCCATCATCAAGATAACCTCTTGTGGGGTTATTCATGTTGAAAAGGGAAACATTCTCAATTGAATATTGATAGAAAGATTTTTCTGTGAATTGAAAAATCCACGATTAAAATAAAGTTTTTTTTTTTTTGTGAATGTCTAACAGAAAACAACTACTTCCCCGGCTAAAGCCACGCTGGACATTGAACTACATCTGATAGATATTCTGATAAGAGGTTATCTTGATGATGGAAGATAGTGACTAAGGTTTATCTTTCAGTCGCAGATGATTCCACATCTGATTTTATGAACATCCTGTTTATATTTTCAACAAATCAATCTATCATACCCCATGACAGGTTTTAATGTCAGAAAACACTAATTTCAAAGTGTCTCTCCAAAAGAAATGATTCTAACTTTTTCCATCTTTGCAAAGTGAGATTGCTTTTTGAAAATGTGTTTCCCATTTCTTCCGGTCTTCCTGATGATCGTGGAAGCGTGAAATAGATTTTCGTCGACAAAAATGTATTGAAGACCTAGTGAATGCGATGTCTCTCCTGCGTCAATGTTACGAATGATTTCTGGTGAGTACTCTCTTTTGGAAAACATTCTTCTTTGCCTCATTCATCTTTATGAGTTCTTAATTAAGACTGGAATAAAAATCAAATAACTATCTGAATGAAAATGCAAATTTTCAATTTCAGATTTTTTCTTTTGAGTTAGGGCCTTATCAGAATATCTATCAGATGTAGTTCAATGTCCAGCGTGGCTTTAGCCGGGGAAGTAGCTGTTTTCTGTTAGACATTCACAAAAAAAAAATAACTTCATTTCAATCGTGGATTTTTCAATTCACAGAAAAATCTTTCTATCAATATTCAATTGAGAATGTTTCCCTTTTCAACAGTGTATTATTCTAATGCACCGAGAAGAAACTTGAATAACCACTATTGCAACTTGAGTATTGGCAATCAAAAAAAGCACCCGTATTGGGGAGTGAGGCTCAGTCATTATCACTAGGAAAAAATGACCCTCACAGTGTTTAATTGCCATTACCAAACTGTAAGTGAAATATAAAGTAGTGCTATCGAATCAGGTACTTATAGTATAACTATAGTATATTGTTTAACGAGCACGGAATGATGATCATTTCCCACCAGTATGATGTTTGCAGCATGAGCCGTAGGCGAGTGCTGCAAATCATACGAGTGGTTGATTTGATGAAAATATAAACAGGATGTTCATGAAATCAGATGTGGAATCATCTGCGACTGAAAGATAAACTTTAGTCACTATCTTCCATCGTCAAGATAACGTCTTGTGGGGAAGTAGTTGTTTTCTGTTAGACATTCACAAAAAATGACTTCATTTTAATCGTGGATTTTTCAATTCACCGAAAAATCTTTCTATCAATATTCAATTGAGAATGTTTCCCTTTTCAACCATACGAGTGGGTAATGAACATTCCGTGTGAGTTATACACTATACTTTTTCTACGGCTATTACATAAAATAGCGAAATTAACAGTAACTTGAACTTCAATTTTATTGGTATTGAACATTTCTATTTACAATTGACAAATTGGTAACATATTGAATAACTGAACAATATCATGATTCATTTTTTTTTAAGTTCACTCATTTGTTATATTTTTACATAGATTAAATGTGATCTGTGAAGTATTTGGGCATTGCAATGGCACATTTGATATTTCTTCGTTTTCAAAATTATATGACTTTGAAGTAGATAGTAGGTTTTCAGATTTATTATTCGAACTCACAATTTTATTGGCGATGTCATCTTTATTTTTCATTGACTCGTCAATATTACTCTCCGCAACTGTGGTTGATTTCCAACCTCCATGTCGCTTAAGTGAGGTGATATCTTCGCCAGCATCTCCTGAAGCAATGACCAGTGTATAGTTCAGGATTAGGAAGTTTAAAGTATTCAGCTATTCGTTTTCCCGTATAACCAATTTTATTAATACCAACTCTTTGTACTGAGCATTTTCCTTTTTGATAATTTAGAAAAATATAATCCTGTCCAACGTGTCCAGGACTAAGCTCCCTGTACTTCTTATAAATATCATAAAAAAACACCTGTTATTGTGAATTTTCTTGGAACTTTGGTTTTTGTAATTGGTATTTGTACAAGAATTGCTGTGGAACCCAAATCTCTACAATCTGTTGTTTTCATTTTGTAAAGTTCATCCCTTCTAGAAGCACCCATAATCCCCATGATCAAAAGGACCTGTTTTTTTTTAAAGTAATAAATAATAAAAAAGTGACATACTGCGTGGGCTCGAACCTTCAACTTCGAGTCAAAGGGAAAAATGTGAGAGTATTGTACCGCTGAGCTACTTCGCTTATTTGTATTGTATTTGTGATTCACTCAAAAAGATAATAACTTACCTTATCACGTAAATGAATGTCATCAGAAGCGTTTTTTATAAACTTATCGATTTCATCAGTGGAGAAAATTTTCGATTTCTTCGGCCTGTATCCGTTTGATTTTCTTTTTAGGAATGCTCTAAGTTTTGAACAGTTGCCAATGTCTACGTTGATATTTATCATGGTCCTTAACATGGAATATTGCGCCCATAAAGTTGAGGATTTGAATTTCTGAGACAATTCATCAAAGTATGCAAGTAATACATTTTCTGAAGTTGACGCGGTGACCTTTTCCTTTTGCCAATCTGTGAAAGATTTGTAGGCTTTTTCATATTTCTCTTTCGATACTTCCGGAATCAAGTTTGTACATGCCTGATTTGCGGCTGCAATTATGTCTGGAGGAGTTGGTTCGTCAATTTCACTGCTAATCATACCTTTAAACTTTGACAAGTTTTGATGAAACTGAATTGACATGTCTTCAGTTTTCCTTTCTTTCCATGGGAGACGTGATTTAATGACCAACAATAATACAATGACTTCATTGTGTCATCAGATAAGGAAATGAAATTGAAAACATACAATGTACTTCATTGTTTAATCAAAAACAGTTTAAAAAATGAAGTTTTGTATTATAGCCGTAGAAAAAATTCATTCCCAACCCAAAACATAGGGTTCGTTCAAAATCGTACATATTATAATGTTGAATTAGGGAGAAAAACGGAGAGATCTATAAATATGATTTCCCGTATAAAAAAAATAGTGGACCAAACTGAGTGTAATATACAGGGTGTTATGAAATAAGTGTCGGATATTTTGCAGGACGATTCCTCAGTTATTTATAAGGTGAAAAGTTCATATAAGCATGGGTCCGCAAGGCCTCCATTCTTTATATACAAGGTATTGAAAATTTATTTTTATTTTGGTTTTTTGAAAATAATTTCTAAAATAATGTCGATATTTGGACGAAAATTGGTATTTGTGAATTTTTTCAATATGAGAATTTGATCTTAGTTTGGCCTTTAATTGTAGGGGGCGCCGCCTACAGGTCTTTGTCTCTTTTGGGGAGTCACAACTTTGTCGTGCATGTATGTATCACATTTTCTAGAAGAAATATCGATTCCTCTATTATTTTTACTTGAAAAAGGTATGATTTTCAAAAGTCGCTACAAGCAGCCGTTTTCGAGATATTTTGATTTAAATTAATCGATGCATCCAATGTTCTTCTCATTGACTCGGCGAACTCTATGAAAATAAAAATAGCAAGTAGGCTAGTGTTCTTTTTGTGCTGCAAACTCAAAAATGATATCTTGATGCATAGTTAAATACTTTTATTTATTATTATTGTGATTATTTGTTAAAAAATGGTCAACTTTACCAATGCAGAGTATGCTGACATACATTTTATATACGGACCTTCTAACGGAAATGCATATCAGGCTAGACGTTTGTATCAGAAGCGTTATCTGAACCGCACAACTCCTACTTCAAAAACGTTTTCAAAAATTCACGCTCGGTTAAGGGAAACAGGAAGTTTTGAGAAAGCTAGTCATCTGTCGGGTGCACATTGGACGGTAAGAACTCCAGAAACTGAGGAAGCAGTTCTTAATCTGGTAGAGAGAACCAGGCCTGACAAGAGGGCGGGGAAGCCGGGACAAATTCCCGGGGCCCGGGCCACAAAGGGGGCCCGGAGCTAGGACCAGATTTGAAGCCGCGAAAAATATTACAAATTTATTCGATATACTTTGGTCTTTTCACAACGCAACTGATAACGAAATTGAAGAAAAAGTCGGCATTCTACACAGAATATATATTTTGAAGATCTCCTTAACCCCTAATTAATAGATAAAATCAGATATCTTAAAAATATTTATACTGCAAATTTTGAAGATATGGAACTTACACCATTAAATTTCCTAAATAAAATATGCAAATTAAATCTAGACACTTTGTTTCCAAACATTCTAATTGCACTGAAACTGTTCTGCATGTTGCCTGTTACTGTTGCAGAAGGAGAAAGATCTTTCAGTCATTTACTAAGAATTAAAAATGTTTTGAGGTCCACAATGGCGGCTAGCTGACCTAGCTACTCTATCAATAGAATCGGAATTAGCCAGACATTATGATTTTTCCGAAATTATTGATAACTTTGCACACCGGAAAGCCCGTAAAGCTCCATTATGCTGAGAATTACTTTTATGTCTTGAACCTTTGAACCGTAAGGTTTATTATTTATTTTGTTCATTTATATGTATGATTGTTATTAGTTATAGGATAAGAGTTCTGTTTTCTATTCTTTGTTTCACTTGTTTTTATTTTTAATATAATACATCTGTTTATTTTGATTTTCAAGCATTTTCATTCAATGATCAGATCACCAAGCCTTCAATGTTTTTTTAAATCAGGAGTAGTATGGATAAGTAAAAGGTTTACTATGATTATTTTAAACGGTCAATATTTAAGCGGGCCCGAAACATATAGCTATCCCGGGGCCCGCACTAGCTCTCGGCGGCCCTGGGGAGAACACCCGAATACAAGCTCCAGAAAAATAGTGCTGACATTAAACATTTCTCATGTTCTGGTATTGAAAATTTTAAATGATAATCTGTTATATCCCACCATATTCAAAGAGTTCAGGCACTACTCCCTCGTGACTTTCCGTTACGTATCAACTTCTGTCGTTGGTTTCTCCAATGCCTTATGCAAAATCCTTTATTTGAAAATCAAATCATGTTTACCGACGAAGCAAATTTCTCACGCAATTCTCACAACAATCATTTGTGGTCAGAGGAAAACCCCCATGCGATACAGGAATCACATTCCCAAGAACAGTTATCTCTTAATGTGTGGGCAGGAATCCTTGGAGATTATTTTGTAGGTCCATTCTTTATTCCGGGAAGATTAAACGGAGAGAGATATCGACATTTTTTTGAAGAAGATTTGCCTACTTTACAGGAAGATGTGCCGCTTAGACTACGAAATGAAATGTGGTTTATGCATGACGGTGTCCCGGCACATTTTAGCATCCAAGCGTGAGAATTTTTAGATCAAACTTTCGGCAACCGTTAGAAAGGTCGGGGTGGATTTCAACCATGGCCGCCCCCTAAGTCACCACACCTTAACAATTTGGATTTTTTCCTGTGGGTACATCTAAAATTCTCAATTTACCAGACACCTATCCAAAATGAAGAAGAATTAAGCAATCGATTTGTTGAAAATATAAAATGTTCATAAAATCAGATGTGGAATCATCTGCGACTGAAAGATAAACCTTGGTCACTATCTTCCATCGTCAAGATAACCTCTTGTGGGGTATTCGTGTCGAAAAGGGAAACATTCTCAATTGAATATTGATAGAAATATTTTTCTGTGATTTGAAAAATCCACGATTAAAATAAAGTTATTTTTTGTGAATGTCTAACAGAAAACAACTACTTCCCTGGATAAAGCCACGCTGGACATTGAACTACATCTGATAGATATTCTGAAAAGGCCCTAACTCAGAAGAAAAAATCTGAAATTGAAAATTTGCATTTTTATTCAGATATTATTTGATTTTCTTTGCAAAGTGAGATTGCTTCTTGAAAATGTGTTTCCCATTTCTTTCGGTCTTCCTGATGATCGTGAAAGCGTGAAATAGATTTTCGTCGACAAAAATGTATTGAAGACCTAGTGAATGCGATGTCTCTCCTGCGTCAATGTTACGAATGATTTCTGGTGAGTACTCTCTTTTGGAAAACAATCTTCTTTGCCTCATTCATCTTTATGAGTTCTTAATTAAGACTGGAACAGAAAATCAAATAACTATCTGAATGAAAATGCAAATTTTCAATTTCAGATTGTTTCTTTTGAGTTAGGGCCTTCTCAGAATATCTATCAGATGTAGTTCAATGTCCAGCGTGGCTTTAGCCGGGGAAGTAGTTGTTTTCTGTTAGACATTCACAAAAAATAACTTTATTTTAATCGTGGATTTTTCAAATCACAGAAAAATCTTTCTATCAATATTCAATTGAGAATGTTTCCCTTTTCAACACGAATACCCCACAAGAGGTTATCTTGACGATGGAAGATAGTGACTAAGGTTTATCTTTCAGTCGCAGATGATTCCACATCTGATTTTATGAACATCCTGTTTATATTTTCAACAAATCAATCTAGCATACCCCATGACAGGTTTTAATGTCAGAAAACACTAATTTCAAAGTGTCTCTCCAAAAGAAATAATTCTAACTTTTTCCATCTTTGCAAAGTGAGATTGCTTCTTGAAAATGTGTTTCCCATTTCTTCCGGTCTTCCTGATGATCGTGGAAGCGTGAAATAGATTTTCGTCGACAAAAATGTATTGAAGACCTAGTGAATGCGATGTCTCTCCTGCGTCAATGTTACGAATGATTTCTGGTGAGTACTCTCTTTTGGAAAACATTCTTCTTTGCCTCATTCATCTTTATGAGTTCTTAATCAAGACTGGAATAGAAAATCAAATAACTATCTGAATGACAATGCAAATTTTCAATTTCAGATTTTTTCTTTTGAGTTAGGGCCTTTTCAGAATATCTATCAGATGTAGTTCAATTTCAAGCGTGGCTTTAGCCGGGGAAGTAGTTGTTTTCTGTTAGACATTCACAAAAAATAACTTCATTTTAATCGTGGATTTTTCAATTCACAGAAAAATCTTTCTATCAATATTCAATTGAGAATGTTTCCCTTTTCAATAAGTAATCGAATTATTAACTCTTTTGAACGATTCAAAATACTCCAGGAATTTTCCAAAGAGTGCGCGAATCAATGAGAATGAGATTGGATGCGTGCTTACAGGCAGGAGGTGGGCATTTCGAACATTTATTGTAATTTTGTTTCAGATTTATATCTAGTGTTGCGGTTGTTTATTTTGTTTGAAATTTACCATGTTTTTTGTAATAAACAAGTTTTTATAACGTAAATAACATCACGTATCTAGCTAAAGAAGTGTCGAAATTGTTTATGTTGAAAACAACGAAATGTGTTTCTAGCCCACAAGATAATCCTACTCCTCTTCAAGGACTGGTTTCGCATAGGGACAAGCAAATGAATGCATTTTATTTTCTAACTCAAAAACCGTTCGCCGGACGAAAAAAAGGCAATATAGTCTACTCGACAAGTTGAAAATGGTCTAAAATAGAGATACTGCTCTTAAAATTATGTGTGATAGCTCATTGGATCCAGAATAACGCCTAGAAAAATGTGCCAAAAGCGTGTATTAGCACATAAAAAATTGCAAAAGTTATAAACAATTGAAGATGAAAAAAAAAATGCATTTCGTTTTTTGCCAATATTTCATAAACTATTACTATTTAAGAAATTTCAAAAAAAGATTCTGAAAGAGAAGGAAATTTCCAATAAAAAAACTCCCAGCTCCCGGAACTCTATCTCCATTATTTATGATTTTAATTTAACGCTGAAAATGGGTCTCCGAGCGACATTTTTAGGTTTCGCGCGCGGCGTCAAAAGCGAGTACGACACATTAATTAATTTATTTAAGGTATTAAATTATTTTTTTTTAATTTGAAAAAATTATGGTGTATTGGGAACACTATAAATAATTTATTCCCGTTGGGAATTTTACTGAAAGTTTATTTTTCAACAAGTTAAACGATTGTTAACTAAAAAAATTTTCTCGAACTTCTGTCTTAATTGTAAATGAAAAAAAATAATAAAATAATTGTCTTAAAAATTTTTTTTAGCCCTTTATAAAATATAAAATAGGCCAAAATGAAAAAAATATTCATACTTTCTTTATAATAATTTTTGTACTTGAACAAAAACAAAAAAATCCAAGTAATGTTGTTAAAAAATTAATTTTTTTTCTTAATCATCATATTATCGTTTTTTCATTAATACAAGATATAAATTGATTTGAAAAAAAAAAAATCTCGCCATTAGTTGATAATTTTTTTTGAAAACAAATTGATTATTTCAATATTTTTGAAAAAATTTTTTTCACAACTTCATTATATTGCGAATATTATGATTTTTGACAAACAAATGTTTTCTTAATGACAATTTTTAATTGTTTATAATCGTTTTTTTTATATTTCTATTGTTTAAATAATCAATAAGGAATTATTTTTTTCTAAAAATTATAATTGACAGTCACAGTAGTAACAAAAAAACAATTTTTTTTATCAACAATTCCATTGTTTATTAACAATTTGTTATAAATGAATTTTGAACTCTGAAACTTCCAAAATTTACAAAAACAACCATATATAACAAAGTATAGAAAAAAAAAAATTCCAATTTTTTATTGTACTTTGAGAATTGGAATTGGGAAAAACATTTTTTTCTATACTTTGTTGTACATGGTTGTTTTTGTTAATTTTAGAAGTTTCAGAAAAAAAGTTATTAAACAATGGAATTGTTGATTAAAAAAAATTGTTTTTGTTACTCCATAGAGGACTGTCAATTATGATTTTTAGAAAAAAAATCTTAACTTATTATTTAAACAATAGAAATATAAAAAAAACAATTATAAACAATAAAAAAATTTTAATTTTTTAAAAATTTTTAAATATAAGAATGTATATTTGCAAATCAATTTATATCTTTATTGATAAAAAAAATTAAAAAAAATTTTTTTTTCAACATTACTTGGAAGTATGTATATAACAAAGGCTCTACGAGGCAAAAAAATTTTACGACAATTATTTAAACATTTCTTTTCATTTACAATTAAGACAGAAGTTCGAGAAAATTTTGTTAGTTAACAATCGTTTAACTTGTTGAAAAATGAACTTTTAGTAAAATTTCCAACGGGAATAAATTATTTATAGTGTTCCGAATACACCATAATCTTTTCAAATTAAAAAAAAATATTTAATACCTTAAATAAATTAATTAATGTGTCGTACTCGCTTTTGACGACGCGCGCGCAACCTAAAAATGTCGCTCGGAGACCCATTTTCAGCGTTAAATTAAAATGATAAATAATGGAGATAGAGTTCCGGGAGCTGGTAGTTTTTTATTGGAAATTTCCTCCTCTTTCAGAATCTTGTTTTTAAATTTCTTAAATATCGATAGTTTATGAAATATTGGCAAAAAACGAAATGCCATTTTTTTTTCATCTTCAATTGTTTATAACTTTTGCAATTTTTTATGTGCTAATACACGCTTTTGGCACATTTTTCTAGGCGTTATTCCGGATCCAATGAGCTATCACACATAATTTTAAGAGCAGTATCTCTATTTTAGACCATTTTCAACTTGTCGAGTAGACTAATAGTCCATTTTCATGTGAAGATAGAGGACAATTACTAAATAATATTTATTTGAAAAAAAGACAGTGGTGTATCATTATTTTGATAAAAAAATATGGCAGGTCATGTTAACAGGGACGCCACTGATGAAAATTAAGAAATCTTTTATTATGGAAAAAATGTATTTTTATGCGTACTTTGCATATACCAAAATTAAAAGAAAAAGCCAGAGCGGTTTCAGAGATATTGGGAAAGAACTTATTCTTTTGCTAAATTTCAACATCCTGTATCTCAGAAATAAAGCGGTTGTGGACCTATGTCCATATGAAGAATTTTTCTTAAAATCACTTAAAGATTATCGCCCTTTAGGATCAGCATTCAATTATGAAACACCCTGTATATTCAGAGTGCATGTGTAAGTTAACTTTATATTTACCAAAAAATGCACTACTAAATACCCTCTTTTTAAATCGACTGGTAAATTGGCATTACGGAACTCGCGGCGCGCGAGTTAGACTTTCCATTTTTAATGTTCCTTCCACATGTAGTCGAGACGTATTCATGTAGTAGTAGTAGTAGTAGTAGTAGTAGTAGTAGTAGTATTCGTCCAGTATTGAAACGACCACTTTGGCCTTCCCCTACCTAACTAACAACCAATTTTTCTCGAAGATGCCCGAACCATTGTCTAACTGTGGCTATTAATAGAAATTCCATAGGCCTACCAAATTATTTGGTATAGGCGAAACACGAGACGTAGTTTTTGGCGGACGAGTTTTGTGATTATGGTCCGATTCGATTCAAAATTGGTATGTGGGGGTTTTCGGAGTCGAAGATTATGAAATTTTTGTCAAAATTCATAAATTCAAGATGGCGGCTTCAAGATGGAGGACAAACATTGTGATTATGGTCCAATTCGATTCAAAATTGGTATGTGGGGGTTTTTGGGGTCGGAGATTATGAATGTTTTGTCAAAATTTATAAAATTGAGATGGCGGCACCAAGATGAAGGACGAGTTTTCTGATTATGGTCGTATTTCATTCAAAATTGGTATGCGTGTGTGTTGTAATAAAATTAATACTTCGACAAGTTGTCTACTTTCATGAATACTTTGTAAAAATCAAATACTTTGACAAGTTCTTACTTACCAATTAATCACTGCCCAATCAAATCAATTGGGATAAGCTTTTTGAAACCAAATAATTCAACAAAAAATAATTAAATCATTGTCAGCGATGACTTAAATTTATTTTATACGTTTTAGTACACGGCTTAAATAGAAGCTTGTCTTTAAAAAGTTTTTTTATTAGTAATATTTTTAAATCAATATTAAAGAACTGAAAATGTCGGACAAATAACTATTGTGGTTTATATTTCGATTAGATTTAATATTGTGCCTACGGTCGGAGATTATGAACCTTTATATGTATATTTATCTATATATAAATATATATATATATATATATATATAGATTTATATATCTATATATAGATAAATATAATATATATAAATTCATATATTCAAGATGGCGGCTCCAATATGTCGTTTTGTGTTTATGGGGTCGTGGATCACGTTTTTAAAATCCATAAATTCAAGATGGCGGACGAGTTCTGCGATTATGGACCGTGGGGGTTTTTGGGGTCGGAAATTATGATTTTTTGTTAAAATTTTAAAATTTAATACATATACAGGGTGTCCCTGGACTTCCTCTTTTCCTGTCGGGAATGTATAGATGGGGTCAAAATATCACCAGTACTTCATATAACTTTTGTTCCTAAAAGCCTTCTTTACCAAGTTACGGGCCCTCAAAGTTACAAAATGAAAAATGTTTTTCTTTGATAACTTTCAAAGTGACTATTCAAAATCATCTAAAGTCTGGTGATTGACTAAACAAATGAACTCCTTCGATGAGCTTTCATGCAGGAGTCAGTTGTTTTGCTTTAAAGTCAGGAACGGACTTCCCCCGATGGTCCACCCCAAAACTTTGAAATGACATAATTTTTCAATAGTTTTCAACAAAATAAGGTTACGTAGACAATTTTCTGAATAAAAGTACTCGTGTGGGAAGTCGATTGGAGCAACGATTCTTAATAAAAATGCAGTTTTACTCGACGACATCAAACCCGATCATCCACCATTATTTGAAATGAAAAATTTTCACAGTAGAAATACTAATGCTAACGTTAATTCAACAACATTTATAACAGGGATAATACAAAATATGCTAAAATAAAGTCGTAAACAAAAAGTACAGTACCTAGTTGAAAGTTTCATTCACAATGTAGATATTTTTTCAAATAAAATATCAAGTTATGTAGATTCGTGGTGTTTTTGAACTAACAAGCTACTCCACTAGGAAATATCGAATTCAGTCCATATTTTGTATGTACGCGTGGAATAAGCACGTTTCGTGTTGTGTTATCTGAATCTCATGAAACTCAACATTTGGATGTTGCAAATTCGTATTCACAGCTTAAATGTTGAGGACTGATAAGTATAATTTCATGGGAGAAAATATTTAACCCGAAGATCCCATCCAGAAGGTACATGCCATGACACCCGAAGAGTTTCCAGCACGACTGGAATATGCCAATTGTTTCCTGGATAATAATAAGCAAAGAGAGGATATGACTTCTATATGGATATGACTTCTATTACTCGAGTTTTATTCACTGATGAAGCAGGTTTCAGTAGAGATGGAGTAATCAACTCTCATAATCTCCACATATGGGCCGAAGAAAATCCCCATGGGATATTGCAAACCAAAATTATGATTCTTTTGAAAAAATTGGAAAATTCAAGATGGCGGCTTTAAAATGGCGGCCGAGTTTTGTGATTATGGTTTGATTCTATTCAAAATTGGTATGTGGGGTTTTGGGTCGAATATTATGATTCTTTTGTAAAAATTGGAAAATTCAAGGGGGGGGTTTTTGAGGTCGAATATTAGAATTTTTTTGTAAAAATTGGAAAATTCAAGATGGCGGCTTTAAAATGGCGGCCGAGTTTTGTGATTATGGTCTGATTCTATTCAAAATTGGTATGTGGGGGTTTTTGGGGTCGAAAATTATGATTCTTTTGTAAAAATTGAAAAATTCGAGATGGCGGCTTTAAAATGGCGGCCGAGTTTTGTGATTATGGTCTGATTCTATTCAAAATTGGTATGTGGGGGTTTTTGAAGTCGAATATTATGATTCTTTTGTAAAAATTGGAAAATTCAAGATGGCGACTTCAAAATGGCGGCCGAGTTTTGTGATTATGGTCTGATTCTATTCAAAATTGGTATAAGGGGGTTTTTGGGGTCGAATATCATGATTCTTTAGTTAAAATTGAAAAATTCAAGATGGCGGCTTTAAAATGGCGGCCGAGTTTTGTGATTATGGTCTGATTCTATTCAAAATTGGTATGTGGGGGTTTTTGGGGTCGGAGATCATGATTATCTAATTTGATAAGATTATTCCATTTTTCAATTTGCAGAAAATTAATAAAAATAATAGTCTAAAAAAAATATTAAAAAAACACACTAAAAAGTAGGAAATAAATTATAGTTTAAAAAACTAAAAAACACGCTTTAATAGAAAACCAGACTAAAAAAATAGAAAATACGAAAAAAATTATTTTATTTAAAAACAAGCGTGGGGTGCATGGTATCAATAATTATATAGTACATTACACACCGAGGTGATACCATGCACCCCACGCTTTTTTTTAAATAAAATACATTTTTTTCTTATTTTCTATTTTTTTAGTCTGGTTTTCTATTAAAGCGTGTTTTTTAGTTTTTTTAAACTATTATTTATATAAAATGAGTTTTTAACCACCTCTGGTTTAAACTTGAAGATAAACTGGTTCAAGGTTTTCGGAGTTTAAACTGACATTATAATATCGGCCCTAAATATCCTCTTTTTAAATCAACTGGTAAATGGGTATTACGGAACTCGCGACGCGCGAGTTAGACTTTCCATTTTTAATGTTCCTTCCACCTGTAGTCGAGACGTATGCATGGGTAATGGGTAGACCGTGAAATGGCAATTTTACCTGTAGAGAACAATCGCCGCCGCCGGCGCCGTTGTTCGGCAAATTCATGAAGTGGGGTTATGGTCCACAACTCGATTACGGCGTGACGACAGACGATACCGTATATCAGTTTTTACGGAGTTTTTACGTTCGGCACATGGTGCATTTTCTCCAGTTAGCATGCGTTCGTAAGCCGTGAGTGGTGCGTGAAAAAGTTCCACCGCTGGAGTTGAATCGAATGGTATGACACCGATTTGCTATTTTTACTGCATATTATTCAGTGCTTCCAGTGATGTTCCTCGAAAATAACTCGCTCAACCAACGAGTATCATATTACCGCGATCAATGTCAACATCGTCATTTACCTTTCAATTTGAATGGATTCGTTGTGATCGAGATGTTCGAGTTTCGTTTTTATCGAAGTATTTTGCGTGTGTTTCCGCTTGAAACCTGATAGAGGCGAGATTGCCGGCCTTGATTTTTTTTTTCATCGACGCCACCTAGCCGAATATGTAAATGCATTCGTAGGCAAAATGCAGCAGTGAAATTTTTTCGATGTACAACACAAACAGTAAAAATGTATGTCATGAAATGTTTCGCGGTCAATTGTTCAGACATACTGTCTAAATCGTTCAAACGTGGTGGGTATTGCATCAGACGAAAACATATGGCTTCGAAGGAAACCACCGTATGCCTACACACTATGAATATGCAAATAGGCTTTTATTAATGATGATTCACTCTCGAAAACGGATAAAAAAAATATAATTTTTATTTCAAATTATTTCAAACTGCACAACTACTTAGTGAGCTGGTTGTCGGTCACTTAACCGATTTTTCTGCGATTAGTCAAAAGTCCCCTCCCCCCCTCTTATTTTTGGAACGATTATACATAAAGAAGTGAAATTTGGAAACTGAATATTGAAGGTTGTAAACTTCCCTACTAGTGATGATAGATGACGAAATCGTCAAAGATGACGTCAGAAGGCCATTGTGACCAATAATTTTAAATGGAACCCTACGGCAAGCGACACCTCTTTTGAAAGGTATTGAAAAAACCTATTCAATGATACTAATTTTGTTTGTGTTTATGGCAGTTTTAATGGCTCATTAGTAAACATTAAAATTTAAATTCCATTCAGTATGATATTAATTACAGATTTAAGAATCAGTATCTACTTAAAGAAATTGCTCGAAGTGACCTCCATTTTTAAACTCTTCTCGTACTTTTGCAAATGTGTCTGCGGAAACAGCTTCACATTCTGCAACAATACGTTGTTTTAAAACGTCAATAATGTCAGGTTCGGTGGCGTAAACCTTCGATTTAAGGTACCCCGCACAGAAAAAATCCAAAGGTGTGAGGTCCGGTGATCGAGCTGGCCATTCCGTTGAACCTCGTCGTCCAATCCATCTACCACGATACTCCTCATCCAAATACCGTCTTACTGCACCGTAATAGTGTGGAGGAGCACCATCCTGTTGCAATGTTATTTCCAAATTGCCGAATTCATCTGGATTATCTTCCAAAATTTCAAAGATTAACGGTTTTATTGCGTTTTGCAACAGCTCCAGATAAACCTCACCAGTTAAATTAGTATTTAAAAAAAGAGGCCCAACGATGTGGTTTCCCAGGATACCTGCCCAAACATTCACCTTCTGGGGAAATTGGGTATGTGTTTCACGAAACAGGTCAGGATTTGCGTCACTCCAATACCTCACATTCTGTGTATTTACATTTCCATTTAGATAGAAAGTACTTTCATCACTAAAACAAATTGTTTTGTTATAGTCTGGCTGTTGGTTAATTTTAGTTTCCATATTTTCACAAAATTCTAGTCTTCGGTCTGGGTCGTCGTCTGAGAGTTGATGAACCATTTTTAATTTGTATGGATGAAATTTGTTTTTTTTCAACACCCTGTGTACTGTACTTCGACTGGCTTCACAGGTAGATGCAACGTGAGTTGTTGAAGAAGTAGGATTAACTATTACTTCTGCCAGTATATCAATTTTTTTCTCATCAGAAATTTGTGGTCTGCCAGATCGTTTCTCATCATTAATACTACCCGTTGTTTCAAACTTACGAAGGAGCTCCCTCGAATAAGTCCTCGAAACGGGGCGATCGGGAAACCTCTCATTGAAAATGCGTTCTGCTGCATGAATATTTTGTCCAGTTTCACCAAGAATTAGGATCGCTGCTCCTTTATCACCTAAAGCACGTACCATTTCACTTCTTGAAGCACTTAAACGTTCGGCTCACAACAGTTTAACAAATTATTAAAATATTAAAAGTACCAAAAGCTGCTAAAACAGTTTAAACGTTCGATCAACAATACACAAATTATTAAATGTACAAAAACTTGGACAATTACAAAAACGTCGAATTAGGGAGACTAACAAAAATGTCAGCTTATTTGACAACTATCCAGAGGCGGAGCTTGAATGTGGAATTTTAGTATTAACTGATTTAATTCATCACAGCTTTGCGTTTTTTGAAAGCGAGTTGCCAAAACTTCCATAAACACAAACAAAATTAGTATCATTGAATAGGTTTTTTCGATATTTTTTAAAAGAGGTGTCGCTTGCCGTAGGGTTCCATTTAAAATTATTGGTCACAATGGCCTTGTGACGTCATCTTTGACGATTTCGTCATCTATCATCACTTGTAGGGAAGTTTACAACCTTTAATATTCAGTTTCCAAATTTCACTTGTTTATGTTAAATCGTTCCAAAAATAAGAAGGGGAGAGGGGACTTTTGAGAAGCACTGTATAAGTGTTGAGGGTATCAATCTCATAATCGTTGACATATGTCAACAAAATTTTATTTTCAAATGAATGTTGGTGTACATTTATTCATTATTTTCATTCATTGTACCTACTCAATATCTTCATCTGCATGAAAAGACTGTTTAAAAAAAAAGTAGAAATGTTGGAAGTATCAGTCTATCCTCTATAAGTAAGTACCATTAGGTACTTACTGAAAACAAAAAACAAGTTGAAAATGTCTCAACTCCGACTGGCGCTTATAGGTAGGTGTCCCATTGGTTAGGTAGAACTTTCTGAAATCTCTAAACAAACATATGAAAAATATATTGATATTGATATCAGGTACCCACCAAGAAAGAAATATTTCAAATTCTCGAATAGTCATGTTTTAGAACATGACTAAAAAATACGTCTTTATAGGTATCTCGTTTCCGTAATTTTACATTTTATTCAAAACCGAAACAACCCTGAAAAGCTGACAACATGGTAACGATGTCCTTAATTGGCGAAAGAATGGAATTTTTTCCCATCATTCCCTAAATATACCGGGTGATTCTCTAAGATGGCTCACCCTATAACTTTTTTATTATTAAAGCTAGAAAAACGAAATTTCAGGGTTGTGTATTATAGTTCAATTTAAATTTTTTGACGTATTTACTTGCTTTGCCGTACTTCCGGTTTGACCGGAATTTACCACTACTTTCGATTTTTAAATGGGACATCCTATATATTTTTACTTATTTCGATTGAGAATGACATTCTAAATCCAACAACACCTCACTTGTCAATATTTGACAAATAAAGTCATTTTTATTCCAATTTTTATTTTTCGATCTAGAATGCCACGGATCGTGTAAATCGCTTCATTCTTGATCAAGTAACATGGGGAAAATACGCCTCTCAGGCTGATGGCTTCACAGTCGTTTTAAGAATTATTTAAAAGTCGCAAATATGAATTTTTCCAGTTAACTTGATTTTTTCAAATGGGAAGGGGGTGGCCCGTCATCTTTTTGTGAAAGGTAATTTTATTACGAATAATTTGATACCACACACTTTCACTTTATTTTCACTATTTTTCTGAATAATTGCAAGAAGCGATCATACCTAATAACAAATAATACGAATAGAATATAATTTATTGATGCAGTAAATACATAAATAATGTTTGCATACGTCAAGTCAATGGTAACACATAGTAGTAAATATTAAAACACAATATATGGTAACAATATGGTCAATAACATAACATAAATACAGAACATAGTAATACAACAATATATAATTATTAGACAGACGACGAATTAGATAAAGAGTAGAAATAATTAAAATATTCTTCAAATGTGTAAAAGGCATTTTGTAAAAGTATATTTTTAATTTGTACTTTAAAAGTGTTTATACTCATGTCAAGAGTCTGAAACTCATTAGGTAACACATTAAAAAATCTTAAAGATAGATATAAATAAGAGTTTTGCGATTTACTAAGTCTATATTTGGGTAGCCTTAAATTTGTTTTTGCCCTAGTATCGTGGTAGTGTATATCTTCCTGCTTGGTCAATTTATTTTCACCTTTTAAATTTTTGACATAACACAAACATTCGTATATGAAGCAAGATCGCAGAGTTAATATATGGAAATTTTTGAAAAAGGGTTTACAATGATCATCATATTTGGCATTTGCCATTATTCTGACAACTTTTTTTTGCAATTTGAATATTATCTCTAAATAACATGAGGAACCCCATACTATCAATCCATATGTCATTATGCTGTGAAAAATACCAAAATAAGCTACTTTCAAACAATATATTGTTGTTTTATTTCTAAGTTGTCTTATTATGTATATATACGTGGATAGACGCTTTGATAATTTTTGAATATTAAATTAACCTTATTTTTTGTTGAGAAAAAAAAATATGCGGTATACTTATGCATTAAGTCCTGTTATTCTAGTTATCCATGACAAACAATTGAAGCTGTTGCTAGGACTACCTAAATAAATAGGCTAATGAAAAGCTGTCACCTTTAAAAATTTATTTGTTGCGTAGTTTATAATTTGATATGGACAATTATACTAGAAACCACAGAATTGTCATGTTGCTAATTTACGGAGAAGCAAAAAAAAAAATACAACTGATGCAGCTAGAATTTATGCCCAGAGATTCCCTAATCGTCGCCATCCCACTCGGCATCATTTTCCAAAACTGGAAAGGAAAATGCGAAATGAACCAGAAGAAAATGCCAATAACTTCATTGTCAGTGAAGAAAAAGAAGTAGACGTGTTGGCCTATATGTTGAAGTGAATTGTACGGCGTCAATTCGCCAAATTGTTTCTGAGTGTGATATATGTTATTCGTCCGTTTGGAGAATTCCTCACCAATACAATTATCGATCATTCAAGTACCAACTACACCAACATCTTTACGATAACTACCACAACCGAAAATGAACTTATTGCAACTGGTTTTCCACTAAATACAGAGAAGATGTACGTTTTCCATTTAAAATTATTTATTCAGATGAAACTCGATTCACCAACTTGGGTCTGTTCAATCGGAATAATAAAAGGTACTGGTCTCAAAAAAAAATTACATCTGATGCAAGAAGCAAATTTTCAAGAGCGATTTGGTTTCAATTGCTGGATGGGTATTATCGGAGGAAAACTTTTGGGCCAATAATTTTCGACGGACAACTTGCTGCGGAAAGATATCTACAGTTCCTTAGAAATCAAATTAATGATTTCATTGAAGATTTGCCACTGGCTAACCAAGTTGATATCTATTTTCAACAAGATGTAGCGCCACCTCACAATTCTCAAGTCGTAAGAGAACATCTGTATGACACCTTCCCAGAAAAGTGGACTGGCACTTATGGACCTATTCGGTGGCCTGCGAGGTACATTCTTAAGTTCTCATATTTTTTCATAATGTATTATTTTTTTTTCATATTCTAGATCACCAGATCTTACTCCGCTAGATTTTTTCTCTGGGGAACAATTAAAAATCAGGTGTATAACACAGCATCAGCTACTCGTGAAGAACTGGAATATAAAGTAAGGGTGGCATTCCAGAACATCACTGCGGAACAGCTAATCAATGTGGTGCGCGCAACAATTGAAAAAGTTGAACTTTGCCGTGATCAAGGTGGAGGTCATTTTGAGAACTTAGATCCTTAATGGACTAATTTGCGACTTAAAACGACTGTGAAGTCATAAGCCTCAAAGTCGTATTTTTCCCATGTTACTTTATACAAGAATGAAGCGATTGGGGAGCAGCACGCAAAAAACATATAACTCCTCTAGGAATTTTACAACAAAGATTCTTGAAACTACTGCTGCATAAAAAAAGAGACTACCCAACAGAGCTCACATATAAAGAATCTGGAGTATTTGATTTGAGGCAGGAATTCTTCTATAAATGTATGATCAACTATCATGCAACCAATAAAACTGAAAATCGAATACATGAATACAACACACGTCAAAAAGATCTACATCCCATTCCGTTCATGACTAAATCAATCGGTCAAAGATCAAACGAGTTTTTGGCCCCAAAACTTTTTAATATTCTCCCGAATGAAGTGAAAAACCAGCTTAGAAACTTATTCAAAAAAAAAATGAGAACATATATACTGGACACTCCTAGAATTATCGTACACAATTCAATAGAAACGTCAGTAGGATAGAGTTAAATGAAAAAGTACATATTATATCTTTATTTGAATATCCCTCATTTGATCCAAATTGGAATAGTAGACGGAACTTGTGATAAATATGAACACTATCATTATCATAATGCTTATTTTTCATCGTTTAATGTTTATTATTTATTGTTCATAATTTACTTTTCACTGTCCATTGCCCATTAATTAATGTTTTTAAGATTATACATTTCATAATTTATATCTTACATGTTGCATTTTACATTTTACATTGTACATTTTAAACTCTACATTTCATATCTTACATTTTATATTCTATATTTCATATTTTATAACCTACATTTTAAATTTTACATTTATATTTTATATTTTATAATTATGTAATAGTATAGTAAGTAGTATAGCTCAAATTGTTATTAGGCACATTCTATATCACCCGACGCTGATTTACCTGGTTTTGTTTGCTTCACTAAATCTATTTTTTTTATTGTTTTTTTATATATATTTTTTATTTATGAACATTTGATTTGATATTTTCTTCGCGAAACAAGTGCTTGCACTTATCGCTAAAACGCATTATTCACTTCTGCCATGTAACTATCCAATTTTTTTGTATTTGTATTTATTGAGTGAATAAAGTTATTATTGAAAGATAAGTGCCATGTGAAGTGGAATGAATAGAAAAATCGAATTAAACGGTTTTCTTCACATAAAGGATTCAATATAAAATTGAACCAGAAAATGGTAGATCTCAGGTGAAAAACAACTAATTTCCTGGCAAATACCACGCAGAACATTGAATTTCTGGTTCAATTTTATATTGAATCCTTTATGTGAAGAAAACTGTTTAATTCGATTTTTCTAAAGTTATTATTATTATTATTATTATTATTATTATTTACACGATCCATGGCATTCTAGATCGAAAAATAAAAATTGGAATAAAAATGACTTTATTTGTCAAATATTGACAAGTGAGGTGTTGTTGGATTTAGAATGTCATTCTCGATCGAAATAAGTAAAAATATATAGGATGTCGTATTTAAAAATCGAAAGTTGAGGTCTGTTCCGGTCAAACCGGAAGTACAGCAAAGCAGGTAAATATGTCAAAAAATGTAAATTGAACTATAATACACAACCCCCAAATTTAGGGTCTTTTCATCACAATATCTATCAGATGTGTTTAGTTTAACGTCCTGCGGAGAAAATTGCGTTTTTCTGTTGGATAGCTTCATTTTAATGTTCGATTTTTCATGTGTTTCCGCTTGAAACTTGATGGAGCCAAGATTGCCGGCCTTTATTTTGTTTCCATCGACCCCACTTATCCGAAAATGTAAATGCATTTATAGGCAAAATACAGCAGCGAAATTGCTTGATGTACAGAACAAATAGTAAAAATGTATGTCATGAAATGTTTCGCAGTTAATTGTTCAGACATATTGTCTAAATCGTTCAAACCTGGTAGGTATTGCATCAGACGAAAACAACATTGTCTTCGAAGGAAACCACCGTATGTCTGCCTACACACTATGAATATGCAAATAGGCTTTCATTTATGATGATGATTCACTCTCGAAAACGGATATAAAAATTATAATTTTTATTTCATATTGAAAAGGGAAACATTCTCAATTGAATATTGATAGAAAGATTTTTCTGTGAATTGAAAAATCCACGATTAAAATGAAGTTATTTTTTGTGAATGTCTAACAGAAAACAACTACTTCCCCGGCTAAAGCCACGCTGGACATTGAACTACATCTGATAGATATTCTGAAAAGGCCCTAACTCGAAAGAAAAAATCTGAAATTGAAAATTTGCATTTTCATTCAGATAGTTATTTGATTTTCTATTCCAGTCTTGATTAAGAACTCATAAAGATGAATGAGGCAAAGAAGAATGTTTTCCAAAAGAGAGTACTCACCAGAAATCATTCGTAACATTGACACAGGAGAGACATCGCATTCACTAGGTCTTCAATACATTTTTGTCGACGAAAATCTATTTCACGCTTCTACGATCATCAGGAAGACCGGAAGAAATGGGAAACACATTTTCAAGAAGCAATCTCACTTTTCAAACTGCACAATAACTTGGTGAGTGAGCTGGTTGTCAGCCACTTGACCGATTTTTCTGCAATTAGTGTTTCTTAATAAAAGTGTTATGGATGTTAATCTCATAATCTTTGACATATGTCAACAAAATTTTATTTTCAAATGAATGTGGGAAGACATGTATATTTATTCATTATTTTCATTCATTGTACTCGATATCTTCATCTGCATGAAAATACTGTTTAAAAAAATGGAGAAATGTTGGAAGTATCAGTCTATCCTCTATAAGTACCATTAGGTACTTACTGAAAACAAAAAACAAGTTGAAAATGTCTCAACTCCGACTGGCGCTTATAGGTATGTATCCCATTGGGTAGTTATGTGGAATTTTCTGATATCACTGAAAAAAAATATGAAAAATATATTGATATTGATATCAGATACCCACCAAGAAAGAAATATTTCAAATTCTCGAATAGTCATGTTTTTGAACATGAGTAAAAAATACGTCTTTATAGGTATCTCGTTTCCGTAATTTTATCGTTTATACAAAACTAAAACAACCCTGAAAAGCTGACAACATGGTAACGATGTCCCTAATGGGCGAAAGAATGGAATTTTTTTCCATCATTCCCCAAATATACCGGGTGATTCTCTAACTATAACTTTTTTATTATTGAAGATAGAAGAACGAAATTAAGGGGGTTGTGTATTATAGTTCAATTTAAATTTTTCGACATATTTACTTGCTTTGCCGTACTTCCGGTTTGACCGGAAATGACCCCAACTTTCGATTTTTAATGGGACATCTTATATATTTTTACTTATTTCGATCGAGAATGACATTCTAAATCCAACAATACCTCCCTTGTTAATATTTGACGAATAAAGTCATTTTTATTACAATTTTTACTTTTCGATCTAGAATGCTAGGAATCGTGTTAATCGCTTCATTCTTGATCAAGTAACATGGGAAAAATACGACTTTGAGGCTCGTTTTAAGAATTATTTAAAAGTCGCAAATATGAATTTTTCCAGTTAACTTGATTTTTTCAAATGGAAAAGGGGTGGCCCGTCGACTTTTTGTGAATGATAATTTTTTTACGAATAATTTGATACCACACACTTTCACTTTATTTTCACTATTTTTCGGAATAATTGCAAGAAGCGATCATACCTGATAACAAATAATACGTATTCGGTAGGTATACCTACTTATGCACTAAGTCCTGTTATTCTAGTTATCCGTGACAAACAATTGAAGCTGTTGCTAGGACTACCTAAACATATAGGGTAATGAAAAGCTGTCACTTTTAAAAATTTAGTTGTTGCGTAGTTTATAATTTGATATGGAAAATTATACTAGAAACGACAAAATTGACATGTTGCTAATTTACGGATAAGCAAAAATGAATGCAGCTCGAAATTATGCTCAGAGATTCCCTAATCGTCGCCATCCCACTCGGCATCATTTTCCAAAACCGGAAAGGAAAATGCGAAATGAACCAGAAGAAAATGCCAATAACTTCATTGTAAGTGAAGAAAAAGAAGTAGACATGTTGGCCCGAGTGTTGGCCTATGTTGAAGTGAATTGTACGGCGTCAATTCGCCAAATTGTTTCTGAGTGTGATATAAGTTATTCGTCCGTTTGGAGAATTCTTCACAAATATAAGCATCGATCATTTAAGTATAGTATTTCTATTCCCAATTGGACTGACATAAAAAGTTTCGGGAAGGAATTCCCTTTGCAGTCGACGCCTTGGCGTCGGTATATAATTTTTCAGTGGTATTTTTTCAGTTACTAATTCTTACAATAATAGCAATTGATCACCCCATTACTCCTCGTAGTGCTCTTATTTTTATTGCCGTTCCAATTGGGATTAGAATAACTATACCAACTACACCAACATCTTTACGATAACGACCACAACCGAAGATTAACTTATTGCAACTGGTTTTTGACTAAATACAGAGATGTACGTTTTCCATTTAAAATTATTTATTCAGATGAAACTCGATTCACCAACTTGGGTCTGTTCAATCGGAATAATAAAGGGTACTGGTCTCGAAAAAAATTACATCTAATGCAAGATGCAAATTTTCAAGAGCGATTTGGTTTCAATTGCTGGCTGGGTATTATCGGAGGAAAACTTTTGGGGCCAATAATTTTCGACGGACAACTTACTGCGGAAAGATATCTACAGTTCCTTAGAAATCAAATAAATGATTTCATTGAAGATTTGCCACTGGCTAACCAAGTTGATATCTATTTTCAACAAGATGGATCGCCACCTCACAATTCTCAAGTCGTAAGAGAACATCTGAATGACACCTTCCCAGAAAAGTGGATTGGCACTTATGGACCTATTCGGTGGCCTGCGAGGTACATTCTCAAGTTCTCATATTTTGTTCATAATGTATTATTTATTTTTCATATTCTAGATCACCAGATCTTACTCCGCTAGATTTTTTTCTGTGAGGAACAATTAAAAATCAGGTGTATAACACAGCATCATCTACTCGTGAAGAACTGGAGTATAAAGTAAGGGTGACATTCCAGAACATCACTGCGGAACAGCTAATCAATGTGGTGCGCGCAACAATTGAAAAAGTTGAACTTTGCCGTGATCAAGGTGGAGGTCATTTTGATAATTTAGATCCTTAATGGACTAATTTGCGACTTCTAAATGAATCTTAAAACGACTGTGAAGTCATAAGCCTCAAAGTCGTATTTTTCCCATGTTACTTGATCAAGAATGAAGCGATTTACACGATCCGTGGCATTCTAGATCGAAAAATAAAAATTGGAATAAAAATGACTTTATTTGTCAAATATTGACAAGTGAGGTGTTGTTGGATTTAGAATGTCATTCTCGATCGAAATAAGTAAAAATATATAGGATGTCCCATTCAAAAATCGAAAGTTGAAGTCATTTCCGGTCAAACCGGAAGTACGGCAAAGCAAGTAAATATGTCAAAAAATTTGAATTGAAATATAATACCCAACCCCCGAATTTCGTTTTTCTATCTTCATTAATAAAAAAGTTATAGGGTGAGCCACCTTGGCGAATCACCCGGTATATTCATTTGGTCCCGATAAAAAAGTTTATTGGAAATAAAAACTTTTTAACAAAAATTAAACCGACGAAAAAATCAACTGAAAAGCAAAAAACAAAATAAACCTTTTAGTCTAATGATATTGAGTTTAAACTATTAGTAACTGATTTTGAGTCGGCGCCAAACAAACAATTATCAAGATCATTATCTATGAAAGAAGTCATCAAAACGCAGCCGTGCATCTCGCTGCCATCATTTTACGGTTCACCTAATTCAATTGCTAGTTTGTTTGGCGCCGACTCAAAATCAGTTACTTACATTAGTTTAGAAGCTCAATTATCATTTAGACTAAGAAGATTTATTTTATTTTTTGCTTTTCAGTTGATTTTTTCGTCGGTTAAATTTTTGTTAAAAAGTTTTTATTTTTTACTTTTCAGTTCCGTATTTCGTCGGTTTAATTTTTTGTTAAAAAGTTTTTATTTTTCAATTTTTTGTGGCTAAAATCTACCAATTACTACCTACTTGTTTTTTGATTACTTCCAAAATACTTACTTACCCACCTTACTTCAACTATTACCAGTTAAATAATATGATTATCTACTTTTACTATTTGTTGTAATATAAATTATTTTCGTTGTTCTGGTTAGTTTATTTCATTACTTTGTATAATCATTCCATCCTCTCATAAAATATATTGATTTTGACGGAACAAGAATAATGTCAGTAGCGATCTGTCATTGTCAACTACGTATGTGTGTGCTAATGTTCACTTGTGAAAAATCAATTATCCCCTATTTTTCTACCCGTAAGGGTGGCTAATTCCTTTTGAAATCTAAATATAAGGTATACCCTATCTATTAAAAAAAGAATCATCCAAATCGAAGAACCCAGTACAAAGTTATGCCTGATAGAATCGGTTAACGGACCAGAATTCAGAGGGTGAGTGATCAATATCCTTCATTTCGCTACCCTTAGGGGTGGATTTCATCTTTTAAATTCAAATGGGACCAAAGTCGAAGTACACCCTATCCACTGAAAAAATAATTATCGGAATTGGACGCCTCAGTAAAAAGTTATGCGTGATCATACACAAAAAAATATGATGGAAAAACATAAAATATACGGGTCGAATAGAGAACTTCCTCCTTTTTGGTTTCGTCGGTTAAAAAAGGGAAATATGCTCTTTTTACCGGTTGTTGGACAGAGTTCGCCAATTTTCGGCCAGAACTAGACCTCTTCTCAGCCAATACATTTCATGTTGAAACTCGTGAGTTACCTATGTCAAGTTAGGGTCTTTTCATCACAATATCTATCAGATGTGTTTAGTTTAACGTCCAGCGGGGAAAATCGCGTTTTTCTGTTGGATAGCTTCATTTTAATGTTGTTCGATTTTTCATGTGTTTCCGCTTGAAATTTGATAGAGCCGAGATTGCAGGCCTTGATTTTTTTTTTCATCGACCCCATTATCCGAAAATGTAAATGCATTCATAGGCAAAATGCAGCAGCGAAATTGCTTGATGTACAAACAAACAGTAAAAATGTATGTCATGAAATGTTTCGCGGTTAATTGTTCAGACATACTGTCTAAATCGTTCAAACGTGGTAGGTATTGCATCAGACGAAAACATATGGCTTCGAAGGAAACCACCGTATGCCTACACACTATGAATATGCAAATAGGCTTTTATTAATGATGATGATTCACTCTCGAAAACGAATATAAAAATTATAATTTGTATTTCATATAATTTCAAACTGCACAATAACTCTGAAAATGTGAAATAAAGAAATACAAAACCAAAAAAGTAACAAAACAATTAGTACAACAGTAAAAAAGGAACAAATAATTTAACTTTATTTTCTTTCCTTTTCAATGACAAAATCTTTAATTAATTCGTCGAGACCCTAACAACACAAGTACATCCCCTGTACATCCCAGGGACGTCCTTCATTTTCTACTAGGATGTCCCTGGTATATCTTTTGTCGTGACATGGTACATACTAGTGACGTCCCAGGGACATCTACTTCCCACCAAAAAGGACATCCAAGGGATGTACCAGGTCCCGACAATGGACATCAAAGGGACACCCTAGGGATGTTCTATAATTAAAGCAGGAAATCCCAGGGACATCCCCTGGACGTCCTCGAATGTCCTTTTCTTTCATTCATTTAATTTGAAAAATTTCATGGAAAATATGGAAAAAATGAAATTCAAAGATTATCAACACAAAACGAGTTTGATTCATAAATTAATATGTCATATTGTGTTAAAATATTATTAAAAAACGACAAACAAAAACTCATCCTATATATAAATTCATATGACAAATAAACAAAAAAAGACTAGGTGAATCAGTTGAAAATTGTACACAAATTAGGTTGTTGCATTTATGCATTATCTTTTTCTCTGTGGCTTCTCTCCTTGGTCCTCCTGAAAAACTTCTGCAAAGCCTCCTCAATCTGTTTTTTATTGCCAATGGCTTCAGAAGATCCTGTAACAAAGATATTATTGCGGGTCGAATTGAATTGACAATGAAAAAAATTACTAGTACAGATATCATGTTATAGCTCTTTTGGGATTTACAATAATAGATCAAAATACTCACCAAGTATTATTGCTGCATGTGTTATGTTGTGTTTCAAGGCACATTCAGTTAACTTTGAATTTATGTTAACATTTGAGTTTTCAACATTTTCATGGAAGTTCTCAACAGGATAATTTTGAACTAGGTCTTCTCTTGATGTAGGGCTCAATTCTCTTCGGGAAGAACCATCAGACAAATTTTTATAACTTGATTGATATTTTATCCGAACTTGTAGAAGGTGATCTTATATGAATATCATCATTTACAGCCATTAATCGACTAGATTCTTCATTTTCTTGTCCTTTTATATAATATTTACTCAGTGTATTTTTTTCTCTCAAGCATTGAGGATACCTTCCTCCTACGATCCATTATATTAATAAATTCATGAATATACTACTATAAACATAATATTCTGAATCGAATAATCATATTATTGGAACAATCAAATCTTCGATCCAAAAGATTACATTTAATATTTTGATATTTGTTACCAACCTTAAACTAAACTTCAATTTTTCGACTATGATATACACAACACTATAACTGATGCCGCTAACCTTTTTACATCGAACAAAGAAAAATTAGAAACTTGTACATTATGCAAAGTGAGGTTATCACCAAATAATTCAAACAATGTTGCCAAAGCCAAACAGGACAAAACCTCAGAAACCGAAATGTAATTGTGTTTGGGATTTGTATATAATTATCATTCTTGAGAATTGATATTTAGGGTATATTATGCATTAATAATTTTTTGCTTGCTAAATGGCAATTTCCATTTTCTCCATAGTTATTTTCCAGAACAAAAACAAACATTTTTCAAACAAAATATCAACTTTGAATGTTCAATGAACATTTTGATGAGTTTCGACGATTCTTATATATGAGAATGGATATCAGAAATACCAGGGACATGAATGGGACCACCATGGATTTACCAGATGGGATGTCCTCTGGACATCCTCTGCGGGACATCCCCTGAATGTCCCAATCATGGTACATTAAAAGGACATCCCTGTGTTGTTAGGGGAGGGAAGGAAAAATTTCCTATGAACATAATTGATAAATTATCTCTCTTGTGCCATACTCGATTTCAAAGAGGTTTTTTATCAATTTCAATTTCGATATAGACATTTCACCCGATGCTAGCGTTAAAAAAATTCGTATTGCTACTGCAATATTTGAGAATGTAGAAATTAACTGATTCTCGATAATGCATTCAAGAATTGACTGGGGCTCTAAATCATTATGTTTAGGCGAGAGACATTTCAAACATTTAATTTCATCAAGTCATTTGCGTCAATATCAAATCCTTCACGTGATTCATCTTTCAAATGTAATGTTTCGCACGTTAATCCCAATTATTCTCCAGTCAAGCTGAACATTTCATAAATAAATCCAAAAATGTTATTAAATTGCTCAAACCCCTTGAATCTTTCATCAAAAGATGATAAGGTTTGATCTAGTATGGAAAAGAACACGTTAATTTTATAATAAATTTTCGGGTCTGTTATTGGTTCGTCATTGCTTTCGTAGTCAAATTGTTTTGTCTTTTTTCTTTGACGAACATCTAGGTAGTTCTCTGGCATCCACAAGAAATTCATTGAACTCCTCATCATTTCTTGAGTCTGTGAAACAAGTTTTAGTTTAGCTTTTAGATTTATACTTCGATTCTGCATTAATTTATTGAGAGAATTAATTTTAAATATGTTGCACCAAATCACTATTGTTGCTAATTTGGTATGAGACACTAAAATATTTTGAAGATGCGGATGCTTCCATGTCTCTAAAGAGAGCTTCATAAACTTGACCAATCTGATATCTCAATTTAAAATTTTTGGCCGTGTTATTGTTCAAACGTACTGTCTACATCATTCGAACATGTGGTAGGTATTGCATCAGACAAAAACATATGTTTTTAAAGGAACCACTGTATAGGTACCTACACACTTTGAATATGCAAAATAGCAAAACAGCTTTATTAATGATGATGATTCACTCTCGAAAACGGATATAAAAATTATAATTTTCAGTTTTTGAGTGTGCATTCGACTGGTTGTCGCCATATTGATTTAGTGTCATGTCTTTATTCACAATATGGCGTCTGGTTGCCGCCATATTGAATTTTGATTACTGTCATGTCTTTAGTGATACTCGCAAGATTAAGACAATTCGATTGACGTAAGAATCATCAAAATCGGCCCACGCGTTTGGTCTCTAGATCGCCAGAAAGGAAACATGATAAACACATTACAGAATCAATATTTAATCGTTCAATTAAAAGAACCAAGAAACTTAAAATCTATTGATAAAAACTTTTACAATAGGTTGAAATATGCATTGATAGTTTGCCTTGGTGTTTTGCCTCATTTCGATTTTTACGCATTCTCCTCGAGTACTTTGTTTTCAAGTAGCAAACAAATATAACTGACTTGCATATCTATTTTTGAACGAGATCGTAAAAGATAATCCCTTGTGGACTGGGAGCCACTATTGTCAGTGTGTTTTCAAATTCGGATGACGCATGATTTTCTCGTCTACTTTTATCGGAAATAATCATTTTTCCACTCCATGGCGCCTGGCGTCTATTTTATATTGTCTCGATTCCACACATGCTGAGAGAACTGGTGTCATGATCAGAGTCGGATTGAGCCCAATGATTAGGACAGCACATACCGTTTGATATAAAATTTACCTTCCGGTAGGTGGACAGATTTTTCAAAACTTTTGTGAAAATTCCACTCCAGTAATTTTTAACCAATCAAATTGGTATTTTTGACAGATCACCATGGCAACGTATGTATTTTAGTGTATTTTTTTTTCTCTTGGGTACCCAACAGCAAATTAAATCCGAAATTTAATGACAGAATAATATTTTTTGACAATACTGGTTTTTCTTTGTTTATTTAATTTTGATACATTTCAATTACATAGTTAAAATGTTTTCTATATTCTTCGGACACTTCCTTTCTTCTTAAAGGCGAAAAAGCAGGACTTTGAATCGAATGAATTGAATATATATGTCTAATAAAATATATATAATATTTAGACACTATTTTACTAACCATTTTTCCATTTAGCACTTTCAATTTTGAGTAGCTTAGAAGCAAATATTCCTGAACAATTCGAAACAAATTTTCTTCCTTTAAATAGAAACCACAATCTTCTATTGATTGAAAGTAAACAAGCCATTATTTCATAAGCGAACCGGCGTAAAAGTATACTTAAATTGATAATTATCTCTAAAGATTACGTTTGGATTCATTATCAGATAGGGGTAGTAATCTCGCAATCGGATCTTAGTCTATTAGTAATGATTCGTTAGATAAGAGTTATTTGTGGAACACTTCAGTACTTGAAACAGATCGCAATCTTCTGAAGAGTTAATAGTACATTAGAAAGGCCGCTTTTGATATGCCAGTTCTTCTTTCAGTGTGGTCCATACCAGATAAAATAAGTTGATTAACAGTTTCCACCAGATAGTAGAATGAAGGAGGATTATTTTCTTGTTATGGGCTTCTTTGGCTAGAATTATCGTTTCATTTCATTCTACCATGTGGTTGTCTTTGGATTTCAAAACATGTTCTGATAATTTTGAACCTGTGATCTGTCGATTTCTAATATAATATCGACGAACTTTTAACTGTCTTGATGTCTCGCCAATATAACTTTTGCAACAAGATACTTCGATTCTGCATCAATTTATTGTTTCCATTAATTTTCCGGTGACAATGCATTACGGAATTTTGGTTGGAGAAAAAAAATGGCGGCTCCAAGATGGCGGTCGTGATTTGTAATTTTGGTCCGATTTGATTCAAAATTGGTATGTGGGGGTTTTCGGGGCGGAGATTAGGAATTTTTTGAAAAATTCATTCAAGATGGGGACAGTTTTGTGATATGGGATTCTATTCAAAATTGGTATGTGGAGGTCTTCGGGGTCGGAGATTATGAATTTATTGTCAAAATTCATAAATTCAAGATGGCGGCTCCAAGATGGTGGACAAGTTTTGTGATAATGGAACGTTTTTATTCAAAATTGGTATGTCGATGTTTTCGGGGTCGGAGATTATGAATTTAGTCGAAGATTATTGATTTTTTATCGGAATTCATAAATTGAAGATGGCAGCTCCAGGATGGCGGACGAGTGAATCTTCAGATGGGCTCCTCATTGAACAACTAGATAGCTCAGAACAGGAAAAGGGCCTCATAATGACGTTGCAATAACAAAAATGCACTGATTAAGGCGTACTAACTAAAAAGCACAGAATAAAATAATTAATAAAAAAAACTTTTTAAAAATAAGCTTTTATTCAAATGCTTCCCGCTGATGTGTCGTTTTCCAACTTTGTTTTAACAAGTTTTATTTATCGGAACATTTGTAAAAAAAATTACAACATCGGGACCCGCCAAAAGGTCTCTATTTTGGATTTGTAATCCTTCTAGTTTCTCTATAGAATGAGAGGTATTTGTTATGAAACTGTCTGTGTTTCCAGATATACAGTGCTTCTCAAAAGTCCCCTACCCCCCTCTTATTTTTGGATGATTATACATAAACAAGTGAAATTTGGAAACTGAATATTAAAGGTTGTAAACTTCCCTACTAGTGATGATAGATGACGAAATCGTCAAAGATGACGTCACGAGGCCATTGTGACCAATAATTTTTAATGGAACCCTACGGCAAGCGACACCTCTTTTAGAAGGTATCGAAAACACCTATTCAATGATACTAATTTTGTTTGTGTTTATGGCAGTTTTAATGGCTTATTGGTAAACATTAAAATTTTAATTCCATTCAGTATGATATTAATTACAGATTTAAGAATCAGTATCTACTTAAAGAAATTGCTCGAAGTGACCTCCATTTACTTCCTGACAGTGAAATATCCTATTTGTAAACTCTTCTCGTACTTTTGCAAATGTGTCTGCGGAAACAGCCTCACATTCTGCAATAATACGTTGTTTTAAAACGTCAATATTGTCAAGTTCAGTGGCGTAAACCTTCGATTTAAGGTACCCCCACAGAAAAAAATCCAAAGGTGTGAGGTCCGGTGATCGAGCTGGCCATTCCGTTGAACCTTCGTCCAATCCATCTACCACGATACTCCTCATCCAAATACCGTCTTACTGCACCGAATAGTGTGGGGAGCACCATCCTGTTGGAATGTTATTTCCAAATTGCCGAATTCATCTGGATTATCTTCCAAAATTTCAAGGATTGACGATTCTATTGCGTTTTGCAACAGCTCCAGATAAACCTCACCAGTTAAATTAGTATTTAAAAAAAGAGGCCCAACAATGTGGTTTCCCAGGATACCTGCCCAAACATTCACCTTCTGGGTATGTGTTTCACGAAACAGGTGAGGATTTGCGTCACTCCAATACCTCACATTCTGTGTATTTACATTTCCATTTAGATAGAAAGTACTTTCGTCATTTAAACAAATTGTTTTGACATAGTCTGACTGTTGGTTAATTTTAGTTTCCATATTTTCACAAAATTCTAGTCTTCGGTCTGGGTCGTTGTCTGAGAGTTGATGAACCATTTTTAATGTGTATGGATGAAATTTGTTTTTTTTTCAACACCCTGTGTACTGTACTTCGACTGACTTCACAGGTAGATGCAACGTGAGTTGTTGAAGAAGTAGGATTAACTATTACTTCTGCCAGTATATCAATTTTTTTCTCATCAGAAATTTGTGGTCTGCCAGATCGTTTCGCATCATTAATACTACCCGTTGTTTCAAACTTACGAAGAAGCTCCCTTAAATGAGTCCTCGAAACAGGGCGATCGGGAAACCTCTCATTAAAAATGCGTTCTGCTGCATGAATATTTTGTCCAGTTTCACCAAGAATTAGGATCGCTGCTACTTTATCACCTAAAGCACGTACCATTTCGCTTCTTGAAGCACTTAAACGTTCGGCTCACAACAGTTTAACAAATTATTAAAATGTATAAAAATATTAAAAGTACCAAAAGCTGCTAAAACAGTTAAACGTTCGATCAACAATACACAAATTATCAAATGTACAAAAACTTGGACAATTACAAAAACGTCGAATTAGGGAAACTAAGAAAAACGTCAGCTTATTTGACAACTATCCAGAGACGGAGCTTGAATTTGGAATTTTAGTATTAACTGATTTAATTCATCACAGCTTTGCGCTTTTTAAAAGCGAGTTGCCAAAACTGCCATAGACACAAACAAAATTAGTATCATTGAAAAGGTTTTATCGATACCTTTTAAAAGAGGTGTCGCTTGCCGTAGGGTTCCATTTAAAATTATTGGTCACAATGGCCTTGTGACCTCATCTTTGACGATTTCGTCATCTATCATCACTAGTAGGGAAGTTTACAACCTTTAATATTCAGTTTCCAAATTTCACTTGTTTATGTATAATCGTTCTAAAAATAAGAGGGGGGAGAGGACTTTTGAGAAGCACTGTAGATGTTAGTATCCAGGGGAGATATCTCACTAGTTTATAAGTGATATGATAGTTTTTCTAACACAAAATTGTGCGAGACAATCGAATGTCTTGGACAAATAAAGTAAAAGCTTTTGCTGCATTTTATTCACGCCAGTTATTGTTTTCGACGTTTGCAATAATTGAAAAACCAAACCTACGTCTAAACATATTCATATCAATATAATATAGTCTAATCGTATATATACACTTCCGTTTCTGAAGTGATACACATCCGATAAAGTTAATATAAATATTTGTGTTTATGCATGTTGTTATCGCCTGGGAAAAATATTTCATTCTGTTTTCACTACATTCATAATGAGTTGAATTATTGATGAGCGCTTCAATGAGGCCAATTTGGTATTTTAAAAACTGCAATTTCGGTTGACGTATAATTTTACACAACTGTCGAATATATCGCAGCTAATTAAAGTGGCAATATTTCCCAGACTTTTGTAATGATCGACCCGTTTAGGCTTGAGATGATTAACTGTTGCATTTTATCAATATTCAGTTTTAGGATGCTGGCAGAAAACCAATTTGTAACAATTCCAGTTGTTAGCTAAATTTATGAGGAAAAAGTATTTGGTAAAGATTGTATTATATGTGTACTGAAAAAAAAATCGTCAGGATTGATTGATGTTTTGTCGTATTTTTTTTATGGTAGGCGAAATTAACGAGTTAGTAGAAGTTGGTGAAAACTTGTCATAGGCTACCTCTCTCTTAGACGTGATGGTGTTTCTGTAGTCAGCTTTCTAATTTCTATATAATGACCAATTTTCAGGTTGATTCGTGTTGTTTGCGATGATTTTGACTTTTTTTACCTTATTCTTATCAATCCAAATTACAGCTCTGTATATATATGTATATATATATATATATATATATATATAAAGCATGTATCTATGTTTTCCGAAACAAAAATAAATTCACTCCTAATGATGACGTGCACAATTATCATACGAGAAAAAAAAAGATATACATTTTCGAACGTCCGTTTAAGGTTGAGTAATCAATCTCCAAATTGCATGGGGCCTAGATTATTCAATAATCTTCCACTTCAAATAAAACTTAGTAATAGTTTACATGTTTTCTAAGAATCATTGAAACAGTTTCTCTTAGAAAAATGTTAGTACTCAGTATCCGACTATCTAATTTTTTTTTATATTTTTTATGTTTTTAAGTTAATGTGTATATTTTTAGATTTTCTTAGTGCAGTGCTGGGACAATTTTCAATACAATTTTTAGGATTGTCAATGAAAAAAGAATAAATGAAAAACAATATTTGCTCCATATAGAAACAGCTTCTGCAATTGAAAATGGTTAAACTATAATAAAAAACGTCTTATTTCTCAAGGCAGCTGACTACAAATACCTATACAATAGGTGTGATTACATCCGATAGATAATCGTGCAGTCATACAAGGTTATTTTGTTGCGTAATGGATAAATATTAACCACTTCACTCCGGCTGATCACATTGAGACCGGTTTTGGGGTACCTATTGATTTATAATGTAAAAGTAAATAAAGATCCACTTATCTTGGGTACTTATTAAACATTACACAAGAATTATAGAAATTATATTGAAGAAATCAAAAGGCTGCCTTGCGGAACTTTTTTTAAAAACTCCACGAACATCAGTAGAGATTCCTGGCGATTAATAAAGATCGAATGTAACAAAAATCCATACAAAAAATCAGATAAGAGCTCTTCAAGATCATTGAGGTAAGCTGAAAATAACCCATGCAAGATCTGTGAGAAGTAATAACTACTATTTTCAGGCTAGGGAACAACATTCTGAAGGAAATTCTTGGTTGTCGGTTGGTATGTCGGAACTGAAAGTTTTTTCTTATATTTTAGACATTTGCCCGTTTGCTCCAATCTATATGACTCAAAATAACTCTTGTTGCCACTACAAAAGGAACATTATTTTATGAGCTATCGACATATTTCGACATTTCGACATATTTCGACGTTTCGACATTTTATTTCGACATATTTCGACATATTTCGACATATTTCGACATATTTCGACATATTTCGACATATTTCGACATATTTCGAATATTTCGACATATTTCGACATATTTCGACATATTTCGACATATCGACATATATCGACATATTTCGACATATTTCGACATATTTCGACATATTTCGACATATTTCGACATATTTCGACATATTTCTATATATTTCGACATATTTCTACATATTTCGACATATTTCGACATATTTCGACATATTTCGACATATTTCGGCATATTTCGACATATTTCGACATATTTCGACATATTTCGACATATTTCGACATATTTCGACATATTTAGACATATTTCGACATATTTCGACATATTTCGACATATTTCGACATATTTCGACATATTTCGACATATTTCGACATATTTCGACATATTTCGACATATTTCGACATATTTCGACATATTTCGACATATTTCGGCATATTTCGACATATTTCGACATATTTCGACATTTCGACATATTTCGACATTTCGACATATTTCGACATATTTAATTTCGACATATTTCGACATATTTCGACATATTTCGACATATTTCGACATATTTCGACATTTCGACATATTTCGACATATTTCGACATATTTCGACATATTTCGACATATTTTGACATATTTCGACATATTTCGACATATTTCGACATATTTCGACATATTTCACATATTTCACATATTTCGACATATTTCCACATATTTCGACATATTTTTAATATTTCGACATATTTCGACATTTCGACATACCCATGCAAGATCTGTGAGAAGTAATAACTACTATTTTCAGGCTAGGGAACAACATTCTAAAGGAAATTCTTGGTTGTCGGTTGGTATGTCGGAACTGAAAGTTTTTTCTTATATTTTAGACATTTGCCCGTTTGCTCCAATCTATATGACTCAAAATAACTCTTGTTGCCACTACAAAAGAAACATTATTTTATGAGCTACCGAGGAATTAAAAAAAATATTTTTTCTGTGACGGGAAAAAAGTTTGACATTTTATCTCTGTTGACAGGTGACTAAATATCACTTTTTATGAAATTACTTTTTTCCCCGGGAAAAAAGAGAGTACTTTTTTCCTGGATATATATACACATAAGTAAAGGTAGATATTTAATTTTAGAATATTTTATTATACCAAAGTTACATTTCCTTTATATCAAAAGTACAATTATTAAATGTGCATTGCATGAATGACATGTTCCTTGAACTATTCGGTACAACAGTCAAATTTTCTTGTGTTGAAATTATATTTTTTTCTGCCATGGACACAGCTGCCGTTGATGTACCTGGTCGCAAATCGGGTGTTATTTCAGCACGGGAAAAAAAATAGATTTTAGCTCTCGAGCTAAAATCTAATACTTTTTTGTTGTATAATAAATAACTATTTTTCTTTTACCAATCTTGGGTTTTTTAGGGATTTTCATTTTGAAATAGGTACTTTTATACCACTTTCATCAGAAAAGCTATATAATAGTGTCACTTCATTTCATATCTATAAAACATACACTTTCAACGTTTTTATTGTTTTCTCTGAGCTATAACACATTTTTCCACTTTTTTACTTGCACTCTTGACTCATTAAATTCAGTATTCGACTAACTTGACCCAGTAAACTAATCATGATTATTAATGTGGGTTGCGGATGTAATTTATGATTTAATTATTTTATTTTCCTCTTCAATCATGAATTCATATATTTTCAAATGGGAGAAATATAGAGGCTTAGACTGAAATATGCTTTTATCACACTCAATATCCCATTTCAGCTAGCGTAATATGCTTCTCTGAGGCTTTATATTGTTCCAAAAAATTATAATAATTTTCTCAAGTAAGAATGTACGCTCTACACAATTTTCCTCGAGCCTTTTCTTCATCTTTTTCTGCCATAACACAGTTATCAACTCCTGTAACCTGAAACTCCAAGCATCTAGAAAGTATAGAATTTCAGTACTGACTTGGAAGGCTTCTCAAATCGGCTTTCCAGAAAGTAGTATGATATTCGAGACGTTCTACAACAATAGTGTGAGTGAAAACAACATGAGAAGAAATCTTGAATAGCCATCGCTTTGAAGAATCCATACACATTTTTCTAGCTGGTGAGAAAAACAACCAAGAAACAAAATAACAGCCTTGCATTATGTTACATTATGAAACTTTATTGGTATCAGTGTAGAAAATGTCAAACACTCAATTTTGTAAGATGCGGAGGGCAATTAATTCAGAATACGACAATATCAGTATGCATATTTGAGATTTATTCGGCGAATCCTTGGATTTTTTCGAATCCGTACCAGTAAATCAACTTCTTTAAAATGTAAATACAATTTTAATGGTGGGTTAGTTAGGGTCATAAAAATTGGTATTTGAGGTCTTTGTTACAAATAAAGAAATACGTGTTTTAGTATTTTTTTAAATTTCTTCCGTAAAGAGGTGGCTGAATTTGTAATAGTCGTCACAAAAAATATAAATTTCAACGCGGTACCACCAAGTTATAGTATACAGTGCTAGTCAAAAGTCCCCTCCCCCCCTCGTATCTTTTGAACGGGTATACTTATAATAATGAAATTTGGAGGGTGGAAATAAACGGATGTAGGCTTCTCAACTGGTCATAACAGGTGACGCAATAGTCATAAATGACGTCACAAGGCCACTGTGACCAATAATTTTGAATAGGACCCTATGGCAAGTGACAGCTCGTTTGAAAGGTATTGAAAATACCTATTCAGTCATACCAATTTTGTTTGGGTTTCGGCTGATTTTGATTGATAAATTGAAGAAATACGAAAATTATAGTTTCGCATTTAATTAATAAAGATTTAAGAACCAGTTCTTATAATAAGTGTTCAAAATGTGCTCCATCTACTTCCTGGCAGTAATGCATCCTATTGCTAAACTCTTGTCGTACTCGTCCCAGTGTGTCAGCGGAAATTGCCCTACATTCTTCAACAATTTGTTGTTTCAGAATGGCAATACTGTCAGGTGCTGTAGCGTAAACCTTAGATTTCAAGTACCCCCATAGAAAAAAATCTAATGGTGTAAGGTCCGGTGACCGAGCTGGCCATTCGATCGAACCTCGTCGTCCAATCCATCTACCACGATATTCTTCATCTAGGTAACGTCTTACTGCACCGTAATAGTGTGCAGGAGCACCATCTTGTTGAAACGTTATTTCCAAGTTGTCGAATTCATCTGGATTATCTTCTAGAATTTCAAGAATTAACGCCTCAATATCATTTTGTAACATCTCCAGATACAATTCACCGGTTAAGTTAGCATTGAGAAAAAGAGGCCCAACTATGTGGTTTCCCAAAATACCTGCCCAAACATTTACTTTTTCTGGAAATTGAGTATGTTTTTCACGAAGGATTTGTGTCACTCCAATACCTCACATTTTGAGTGTTAACATTTCCATTGAGAAAGAAAGTACTTTCGTCACTAAAACAAATTGTCTGTATGTAGCCTGGTTGTTGGTTCATTTTATTGGACATAGTTTCACAGAATTCTAGTCTTCGGTCGGGGTCATCATCTGAAAGTTGGTGCACCATTTTTAATTTGTATGGATGAAATTTGTTTTAGCCAACACCCTATGTACTGTCCTTTGACTGACTTCACAGATAGACGCAACTTGGGCTGTGGAAGAAGTAGGGTTTACTACCATTTCTCCAATTATGTCAATTTTTTGTCATCACTAATTGTTGGTCGACCAGATCGTTTGGCATCTTGAACACTACCTGATGCTTCAAACTTCCGAAGAAGCTCCCTCAAATAAACCCTCGATATAGGGCGATCGGGGTACCTCTCATTAAACAGTCGTTCCGCTGCATGGAAATTGTTTCTACATTCACCAATTATTAAGATAGCTGCTACTTTGTCGGCTACAGTACGTACCATTTTGCCTATGTAAACACTTAAACGTCTCGTTAAACAATAGCTTAGGTAAATTTTCAAGGTATAAACACTTTTGACAAGTAGAGAATTCAAAAACGTCAACCTTTTTGACAATTAACCAGAGGCGTACTTTAAAATCTTTATTAATTAAATGCGAAACTATAATTTTCGTATTTCTTCAATTTATCAATCAAAATCAGCCGAAACCCAAACAAAATTGGTATGACTGAATAGGTATTTTCAATACCTTTCAAACGAGCTGTCACTTGCCATAGGGTCCCATTTAAAATTATTGGTCACAGTGGCCTTGTGACGTCATTTATGACTATTGCGTCACCTGTTATGACCAGTTGAGAGGCCTACATCCGTTTATTTCCACTCTCCAAATTTCATTATTATAAGTATACCCGTTCAAAAGATACGAGGGGGGGAGGGGACTTTTGACTAGCACTGTATAACAATTAATGGTTAAAGTAAGGTGGGTAAGTAAGTATTTCAAAAGTAATACAAAACATTAAGTAGGTAGCAATTAGTAGATTTTGGCCAGAAACAATTAAAAAATACAAACTTTTTAACAAAAAATTAAACCGATGAAAAAAGAAACTGAAAAGAAAAAAAGAAAATGAACCTTTTTAGTCTTAACAACTAAGCTCCAAAACTAATGTTTACTATTATTAGTTACTATTTACGCTATGAGTTTTGTTGGGTAAAAGTGTTTGCATTATTGAAATTTGTAATGAAGATTTCACTCATTATTTCTATTGTCTTTAAAAATAAATCTTTTTAAAAAAATGGTGGACGTTTCAGGTTGGATGTCGTTGAATAAAAGTTAATTTTTACCAAAAATCGTTGCTCCGATCGACTTTGCATCAATGCTACAAATGATTTCTGGTGAATACTGTCTTTTGCAAAACATTCTTCTTAGCCTCATTCATCTACAGAGTGACCAATTTGAAAGCGGGCCACCTCTTTAAAACTGTTATTTATTATCCGATTCAGAAGTTTTTTTTCAGTAGATAGAGCATCAATAGTTCCAGTTGAATGCCGTAAATTCGAAATAAAAATTAAAATTTCACGGCCTACTTCGAATTTTTTTCAAGGTCAAAAATCCAAAAAACATACTAGCGATTTTTTTTAATAAAATTTGACGACGCCACTGGATTTGTGATGCTTTCAAATGGGTGTGACAAAAATTTCACGATAAAAGTTTTTTTTTAACAGAAATATAGCATAAGTAAAATATTCATATCAATATCGAAATAATTCAAATAGTTGTCATATAAATCACAATTTTGTAAATAATATGGTTTAAAATACTCCTCCAGAACATAACAACTCTATGTGGGATATGTTATGTCTCTTAGAACACTGCAGTTTGTTGTCAAAGAATAGAAATGCACATCTTTACATCCAATAATATAATTACCAATATTAATAACATAAATGAACTACTACAAAAGAATGTATTGACATGACAGTTTTCTAATGTTAACCATAACATTCGATAATTGGTTTGGGGTGATATTTCTGCAAGTCTGTCCTATTCTTTCACGCAGTTCCTCTTTGCTCGTTTTGTAAAGTTTTTCTTTAACGAAGCCACATAAAAAAAAATTCAATGGAGTCAAGTCCGGGGATCTGGAGAGATACTCGATCAATGCACTATTTCGCCCTATCCACCGATTAGGAAAATTTTCTTCCAACCAATCTCTCACAATCCTGCTATTGTGGATGGAACAGCCATCTAATTGAAATAGAAGATGAGCTTCTTCTGCCAGTGGAAGTTAATCTATAGCGTTGGAAAATTCGTTTTTCAAAAAATTCAAAAAATTTTGAACATTCAAATTGCTTTAAAAAAAAAGGGGTTAATTATTTTGGTATGTAATATTCCACACCAAACATTTATTTTTTGTGAGTACTGTCTTCTGCAATTTATTATCCAATGTGGATTTTCTTCCGTCCAGTACCTTGTATTTTGAGAATTAACTGTTCCATTGGTTGTGAATGTTGCCTCGTCACTGAACAAAATGTTTTTCTGAAAATTCCTGTTATTTAGATATTCTCCTTGAGCCCATACTCCATCCTCTTTTCATTATCGCCTTCTTCTAAGGTGTGAAGAAACTTTGGTTTATAGGGCTTCATCTTATTATATTTCCTAAGATTTCTCCTGATTACTATTCTTCAGAATATATTTACAAACAGCTCCATACTGATTGAAAATTTGGTTTATTCGGCCAACTGTAGCTCTGCTAATATTTCTACGCTCCGGATGCAGGTTATTGAAAATTCTACATACTTCCCTTTCGGATCTACCACGAAGTCTTACTATTTCAATTTTCTCCTGCAAAGTCAAATTATCAGCCATACTTCTTTATTAGTGTATGTACTTGAGGAGTTATAAACTTCACTATTAACACTGACAAATTTGTGTCTATTGTTCTGATAACTTGTCATATCTATAGCAACTAAAGTTACAAAGCCTCCTAATAAAAATAATATTTTTGAAATGTGGTATCCCAAGCATGTTTGAATGAAACCAAAATTGATGTTTGGAATAACTGTCAACCACCAAAGAGGAACTGCGTGAAAGAATAAGAGAGGATTGCACAGATATTACCCCAAACCAATGATCGAATGTTGATCGAATCTTATGGTTAGTTAGCATTAGAAAATGGTAGAATAAATGTATCGAATTAAATCGGGATTTGGTTGAAAAGTACGAAAATTAATGTGTAGGCACTCTCATTTCAATCCATTCTTTTGTTGTAGCTCATTTATGTTATCAATATTGTTTATTATTGATTATTGAATATTGATTACTATTTGATGTAAAGATGTACATTTAATTTCTTTGGCAAAAAACTGCAGTGTTCTGATGGATATAACTATCTCATATACTATGGTTTGGAAGAAACATAATTTGACGCCATTTTGAATAACTGCTGTTTACAAACTCGATTGCTTACGACCTGAAAGAGCATTTTTAACGATATTTTTAACAAGATTGTGATTTATATGACGACTATTCGAAATATTTTGATAAAGTGATATGAATTTTACTTATGCCATATTTCTGCTGAAAAAAATAATTTCATCGTGAAATTTTGGTCACACTTATTTGAAAGCATCACAAATCCAGTGGCGTCGTCAAAATTTTATTAAAAAAAATCGCTAGTATGTTTTTCGGATTTTTGACCTTCGAAGTAGGCCGTGAAATTTTTATTTTTATTTCGAATTTATGGCATTCTCTAGAACTATTGATGCTCTGAATCGGATAATAAATAACAGTTTTAGAGAGGTGGCCCGCTTTCAAATGGGTCCCTCTGTATATGAGTTCTTAATTAACACTGGAATAAAAAATCAAATAACTATCTGAATGAAAATTTTCACTTCCAGATTTCTTCTTTTGAGTTATAGTCCTTTCTCAATATCTATCAGATGTAGTTCAATGTCCAGCGTGGCTTAAGCCGGGGGAGTAGTTGTTTTCTGTTAGATATTCACAAAAAAAACTTCATTTTTATCGTGGATTATTCAATTCACAGAAAAATATTTCTATTCAATATTCAATTGAGAATGTTTCCCTTTTCAACATGAATACCCCACAAGAGGTTATCTTGAACGATGGAAGATAGTGACTAAAGTTCCACATCTGATTTTATGAATATCCTGTTCATATTTTCAAACAAATCAATAATCTTTTCACTTATCATCGCTAGCCGGTCTCCATCATTGTGCAAATAATGCACTTTTCAAACAACCTTGGTTTCAAATTTGAATGCCACTCGATAAATGCCATTATTTGACGTAGTTATTGAAATGTTTTGAATATATTTGCTTTTCATGGAATCGGTGCTGATGGAATATCTAATAGTATATTACGTATCAAGTGTTGTAAAAAAACATATTACGCACGAATGGAAAAATTGTTTGACAAAAAAGTCTGGACTACTTTTAATATTTTCATTATTATTAGGTATTGTAAATGATACTTAAACACGTCGATTTTTTATTTTAGTTGTCGTTTTATGTTGTTTGTTTCATGTATACAGAGATATCTAAAAACTAGTTGTGACAGGGTACTTCATTTCTTCAAATGCGATACCCTGTATATTATTGCATCTTTAGATTTTTTTAACAATTTTATTTCGAACGATTTTACAAAATTATAGAGGATAGGGAAACATTCTCAATTGAATATTGATATAAAGATTTTATGAACATCCTGTTTATATTTTCAACAAATCTATCGAGGATACTTATATGTTTCACAACTTTGATGATCATATAGGTTATAATTCGTTCTATTTAGTACTACGTTGGTTTAATTAACATTAGGAACATTATTATTATTTATAGTTACTGTACAATTATTAAATATATTAGAAGTATTTCGATATGTCGATTCATATGACATTGTAATATTTTCATTTGTTGAGGTTGTATTACTACTATGTAAAATAGCAGGATATTCTCGATGAGGTGAGTTCTTTGTTTTTTAAGGCATTGTCAACATAACCTTCTGCTACTGAACACGACTGCCAGCCACCATGTCTCTTCAAATCCAATAGATCCCCGCCAGCATCGACTAAAATAGTTGCCGAAGATTAAGATTAAGATTTTCTAGTTTGAGAAATTTTGCAATATCTTTTGGTATACTGCCTAATTGTTCATCCCAACGGGTTGTTTGGTGCATTTTCCATTTATACAGGGTGTAACTGAATAAGTGTAAAACATTTAAGGAGGTGATTCCTCATCGAAAAAAAGATAGGATCTTTCATATAAAGAAACTTCATTGGAGCATCCCTTGTTAAGATACAGCCCCTTAAAGGGGGTACATAAAATTTGTATAACAATTTTTTTCACAAGCACTGAAAAAGTTACAATATTGAAATTAACCTGACGTTTTGTACTACCAAAAAGACACTTAGCCAGTAATTTATTTGGTTTACCCCATGGTTGTAAGGGGTGAAAAACGCAACCCTAAAATTTATTTCCCAAAGTAACTTTTGTCTTATTATTTGTTTACCATTTAAAATTTATTTCCGATAGCCTGTTTCATTCTAAACAAAAAATGTCTCTTGGGTTTTTTGCCCAAAATAAACCAGTAAGCAGCAAAACATTATTTTACGAACAACTACAGAGATACATCGTCATAAATGCGAAAATACGAAACTAATCTATCTAGTAGGTCGCTATTAGCGATAGTGACAATTAAATTGGTATGACGCTGTCAGTTTGGGAATTTTCGAAATTGAATTAATACTAATTGTGTGTTGTTGTTCTGTTCTTAATTTGTTACTTTAATAATTCACTTGTTAATAAAATGGCATACACAAATGAGGAAATGGCTGATATGCATTACGTTTACGGTCTGTCGCAGGGGAATGGGTTAGAAGCTTCTAGAAGATATGCTGAAATGTATCCTCAACGGCAGCATCCTTCACATAGAATATTTGCTCGACAACATCAACGAGTCACGAGAATATAGACCAATCAAACAAAGAACGCAGGATTGTGGTCGCCATCGAGAAATACGAACACCACAGCTTGAGGAAGCAGTACTTAATTTGATTGAAGAACAACCTACTACCAGTACTAGAAAGATTGCTTTCCAGCTAAATGTTGATCATATGACGGTATTTCGAATTTTAAAGGAACAACTCTTATACCCTTACCATCTGCAACGAGTACAGGCACTGTTACCGCGAGACTTTCCGAACCGTCTTGAATTTTGCAATTGGATGCTGGAAATGATTAGAAGAAATTGTGACTTTCTGAAGACGATAGAATTCACAGACGAATGTAGTTTTCTAGGGACAAGATTATTAAATTTCATAATTACCACATATGGGCTGATGAAAACCCTCACGCTATTGTCGAAACTAGCCATCAAGAACAGTTTTCTCTTAACGTGTGGCTCGGGTTATTGGGGATGATTTAATTGGGCCTCATTTTCTACCTCCTCGATTAAATGGTGAGGCATACGTTCAATTTTTAAGAGAAGTGCATCCAGTACTGCTGGAGGAAGTTCCTTTGGGCGTCAGAAGGGATATGTTTTTTATGCATGATGGGGCTCCCGCCCATTTTAGTCAAGTAGCACGTCAGCATTTAACTGAAACATATGCAAATCAGTGGATAGGTCGAGGAGGACCACATAAATGGCCCGCTCGATCCCCGGATCTCAATCCTCTCGATTTCTCTATTTGGGGCCATTCACAGCATTTGGTATATCGTACTCCTGTTCGCGATGTAGAGGACTTAAGAAACCGCATCATCGATGCGTGCAGGGTAATCAGAGAGACTCCAGGAATATTTGAGCGAATACGTGGCTCAATGCGCCGACGTCTAGACGCATGCGTAATGTTTGAAGGTAGACATATTGAACATTCACTATGATTTCTACATGTTGTGTGTTTTGTTATTAATAACTTAGTTTTGTTTATTACCCTTTAATCGTTTAATGCAGGTACTAACTACAAAATAACAATAAATCCAGTTCGCATTTATGACGATGTATCTCTGTAGTTGTTCGTAAAATAATGTTTTGCTGCTTACTGGTTTATTTTGGGCAAAACCCAAGAGACATTTTTTGTTTAGAATGAAACAGGCTATCGGAAATAAATTTTTAAATGGTAAACAAATAATAAGACAAAAGTTACATTGGAAATAAATTTTAGGGTTGCGTTTTTCACCCTTACAACCATGGGGTAAACCAAATAAATTACTGGCTAAGTGTCTTTTGGTAGTACAAAACGTCAGGTTAATTTCAATATTGTAACTTTTACAGTGCTTGTGAAAAAATTTGTTATACAAATTTTATGTACCCCCTTTAAGGGGCTGTATCTTAACAAGGGATGCTCCAATGAAGTTTCTTTATATGAAAGATCCTATCTTTTTTTCGATGAGGAATCACCTCCTTAAATGTTTTACACTTATTCAGTTACACCCTGTATATTTAAAGAAAAAAAATCATTTAGTATTGAAATTTGAATTTTGGTTTTTGTATTTGGAATTTTAATAATGATGGATTTTCCTGTGTCCTCAACATCTTCAATTTTCATATCTCTCAGTTCCTGTTTCCGGCATGCACAACTTACGCCAATTATAAAAACAGTCTAAAAATAAAAAATAACGGAAAATGTGGAAAATAATATTAGTGGACATATTTTACCTTCATAAACAAGTACTGATTGTCAGGAGGCGTTTCGAGGAAATCTTGAATAATTTTGGCCGTTGAAATTTTAGATTTTGTGCTTCTAAAGCCATCCGATATCCTTTTTAATAGCGCTATTAATTCGGAATAGGCTTCTATATTTCTATATATCACTTGACATATTGAAAATGTAGGTATTCTTTTTTAAACAGTATGTATCTTATAATTATTAACTAGAACTTATTTGTCTTTCAAAAAAAATTGTTTTATTTTGATTTTGACAGTTGTTGACGGGCGATTGCGCGATCATGACCTACTTGCGGAATTATTCAATGTTCCGCTTACTTTTACGTATACATTTTAATATATTCAAAGTGGGCGTTTTGTTTACGAAAACTGTGCGATTTGTTTACCGTGCGTAATGAGCTATTTACTGAGGCTGTGTGTCGTGTGTTTTTGCCTTTTTTCTACAGTGGTCGTAGATAAAAAATATATTCGCTAGCTATCTTTCTTCAAGTTTCCAGATTGAAATTTATTTCGGATTTTATTTTCATATATAAATAGTATAAAATTTGCGAGCTAGTCTTGAAAACCAATGAATAGATTTGTGCCGCCAGTATTTTGCACTGATTGAAAAAGTTTTTTATTGTGGTTGCAAATAAAGAGAATATCGGTCTCAGTGGATATGTAACTTTGCAAATCATACGAAAAACGGAACCTATTTATTCACTTATATTAATTTTTCGCATTTTTACAACCGCATGAATAATTGCAAAAGTTCTGCGAATTGCAGTTATAATTACGTGACGCAATAGATTTGCAACCGTCATTGTTCAACGGAACATTTTTTTAATAATTAATTTGTTTTTTTTTTTCATAATTTGGCCATAAGTTGTAAACATTGTGCAAATAGGTTCAATATATATGTATATTAGACCGACATATGTCTACAGTGGTCCAGTTAAATACTTGATTATCCTGGCGTATATCTATAATGGAGGACTGAAATGTAATACAATTTTCTTGATTTATAAAAAGAGGGGAAGACACTGTGATGTAACAGAGTTGTAGCTTAATCGTACTAATGTACCTACAACTGTATGTCAGAGTTTTTTTTAAATCTCAATATTTCTTCCATTTTTTAATGAATGAAAATTATGAAAATGTGTCGAGAGATTCTCGATCCCTCATCAAACGTACTCAGAGTATTTTTTATGCAATTTCCAATTGTGATATGATGTTTTGAATTCATATCGAAAACGTTAGCTTTCAACATAGAATTATTTCACCTATCGTTGACTAGCTTCTTCTTGGTCGATAATTAACTTGGTAAGACAATGAATGTTATTTATTAGGTATATAAAAATATTTTTTATTCAGATAACACAGGTGTTGCAAAAATACATGTTTTTTTAATTCCTAATTTTCCGCATTGTAACATAGTTTGCAAATTATTATACTGCCACCAATTGGTAAAATGAGTTGTTTGCCCGATTCGCAGCTTTTTTTTTGGTAGAGTACAAATACGAAAATATTTCTCTTTCAAGTCTAGTCACATTTCCGTGTTGCAGACGAAGTCAGGACATCTTCACTTACAACTCTTATTTGAAACTTTTATAATAATTCCGATACTTATTTTAATAAAAAAGATCAATTTCATGAAAAAATATTTTTTCCGTTTGACGCAAGAGGTTGCAAATTAAAACTCTTCTCAAGAACATTATTTTAGTTATTTTTTCGAGTTTGCAAAACTTTTGGAATTTTCATCGAAACATTGGGATAAACAACAATTATTTACCCTTGTTTGAAGGGTTGCAAATATATCAGAGGATGTAAATTGCTATTTTTCAAAACTTCGAAAGTTTGTAGAACTTTTGCAAATTTTTTCGCGCTGATAATAATTGATTGATTTTTGATATTCAACATCTTCCGTTCAGAAGACAGGGTTGCAAAATCAGAATAAATATGATTTGAACGTACTCTTCACCCTACTGAAGTTTAAAAACTTTTGTAATTATTATTAAATTTTGGAAAAATCATTATACTGGCCTATGTCCCGTATTATTTGAACAGAATACGGTGCGTTAATAAAAATATTCATAAAGATCATGTAATTATTTTTAGAAACAATTGTGCATTCTTATTTTTTTTTTAAAATTTTCTAAACCTCAGTTATTTTATCTGCACAAACACTATCGCACCACTATCTCTTGGCATTGCTCACGTGGTTTCTATTCTGGTAACACGTAACTATGTAAAAGTCGAGTTTCAGTAATTTGGGAATAATTATGGCATAGGCAAATGACATAATTTTTCTTTGTTTCAGGACCGAGTTCAAATTTGAAGCAAGTTCTACGTTGAAATTTCAAATATTTTTTTTCCACAATGGTGAGTATACATTGATGATTCCTATTATTATAAATAATCAATAAATAAACTCACCTCTGAGCCCAATTAAATGCATTTTAAATACGAATAAATATAATTGTTTGTATTTTCACTACACACCTTTGATGATGATTTTTTTTCGAGCATTTCCACAGTTTTTCATAATTGTAATTTTTTTCAGGCGGCTAATAAACCTCAAAATGGCGCAACAGAGCTGGAAAGTTTTATACCACAAGATAATTCATCGACGATTGGAGTTAAAAAGTAAGTAGTTTGAAGATAAAATGCGGAAAAATTGCGTCTAAGGAAATATACACATAGAATATTACAAGTAATGAACAGGAAATAAACAATTTGAGGCTTTCAGCGACGTTTCTAATTATTTGATATTATATTGAACATTATTCATTAGCCAATATATGCTTTTATGTTATATATATATATATATATATATATATATATATATATATATATATATAATAATATATATTATATATATATATATATATATATATATATATATATATATATATATATATATATGAAAGAGAGTAATATCGAGGGGACTGTTAAAAATAAAATGGAAGGAATTTAATGGACATAGCCCTCAGAGAAAAGTGCTAACCGTAGACACGTGTTTCGGGCTTTCGGCCCTCATCAGTACGGTGGAGAAGTGCAAGGATGAACAACACTTGGTAGAAAATGACAAATCAACGGAGTCAACTAACAGAAGCCAGCCGCTCATTTGTGATTTCGGTCAGCAGAGCCTGAATTCCAGGGCAACAACCAACGTCACCACGGAGGCAGCTATATATATATATAGATTTTCGCGGGTATAATGTGTTGAGATAGTTTCTCGGGTTTTTGTCCGCGTTCTGTGTTCTTGGCCATCAAAAGGTCCGATTTCACGACGTTTCGGCAAATTCACAATTGCCATCTCCAGGTGATGTCTAATTCATTACCGTTTTGAACTCGACTGATGTTTTCGTGTTGTGCTCCTCAATTTGTAAAATACAAATACAAATAATATGAACACAGGTCCTCAACTGCTTCTTTTCTGGGATACAGGGTGTTTTTCCTCAATATTTCTAAAACTGCCTTGAATTTTTTTTTCAATTTTGGTACATGCGGAAAACATATTTTTTATGAATTCCGTTGAACAATGTCGGTTGCAAATATCTTGCGTCACGTAAAATATTAGATGTAGAACATTTGCAGTTATTTCGGCAGCTGTAAAAAGGCAAAAAATTAATATTAGTGAATATATAGGTAGCGTTTTTCGTATGAGGTTGCAAAGTTACATATCCACTGAGACCGATATTTTCTTTATTTGCAACCACAATCAAAGACTCTTTTAAATATTTTAATGCTTGTGTATATTGAAAATGGCAGCGTCGAGAAAAAAAGTTTGATAAAAAAATTATGCGTTTTTGAAAAACGGTTGCAAATGTACGTGTTTATGTTAACAAAAAATTCCGTTCAATTTCCAGAACGTTTGTAATTTTTTTAAACAAATTACAATGAAAATCTTAAACAAATGACAAAAAACAAGGTTTTGTAACTTTTACAAGGTTGCAAACTTAATGCATGTTGTTAAACATTATCGGTATGCCTAGTTCTGCAATTTAAACAATGTTCCGTTCACGCGCTTCAGCCTTTCTTTTCATTGACTCGCGTATTCCTGGGGTATTTCTTATAGCTTCACAGGAAACTATTACGCGATTTCGCAATTCTTCCTCAGTTTGAATTGGTTGACTGTAACCAAGATGTCCCCAAAGAAAATAATCCAGACTGTTCAGGTCTGGGGATTTAGCTGGCCATGAATCTGTTCCTCTATGACCTATCCAGAGATCATTAAAGTTTTGGTTTACATATTCGCGTGACCGCACCGTCGTGCATAAACCACATGCGATTTCGCATTGAAATAGGAACACCTTCCAACAGAATTGGCAAATTATCTTCAAGAAACCGGCGATAATTATGTCCATTTAATCTCCTGGTGATGAGATTCCAGGATTGCATGCGGATTTTCCTCGGCCCAAAAATGATATTATAAAAAAATTTGATACTGTTTTTAGTAAAACTAGCTTCGCCTGTGAATGACATTTCCGTGTCAAAAAAAGGATTTTTGGCAACTTTCACACAAATTCACGCGTAATGGAAAGTTTCGAGGAAGTAGAGCCTGAACCCGTTGAACGTGATTGGGATATAACAAATAATCAAGAAGAATCCTTAATACTAGTGGGCAACGGCATTTGGTCAGGTCAACGAGAGTCTTATGGTTATCTGAGCCAAGCAACACCGGTCGCGGTTAGTACTTGGATGGGTGACCACCTGCCAAGGAAGGTCGCTTTAAAAATACCCCGAATAACTGCAGCGCAGTACTTTTATATTCATTTATCATTAGACCCGGTCGTTTCTATTGGTTCGTTGTTATGACCATAGGCGTGTATGTTATTTGGATGTATTTGCCATTATCAGTTTATCGCACCAGAGCACAAATCAAACTAACATTCACGCCGTGTCTACAGTGGAGTAGGCGTTAATCATATGAAATCGGTGTGGCGGCATATCACATTGAGCACGAGATATGACGATAGAAATGCCGTCCTTCGGAGGGGACGTTAATATCGCGGTCCCAAGTTCATGGATGTTGATCTTGTGGAATAAATAAAAAAAAAACCCATACTAGAATAGGGGCGATATTAATTATTGGCAACTTTCCTCGTATTTATTTCGGGATTCTCTTCAACTGAATTTAAAACAGCTACCTCAATTGCTGGAGTTCTTGCAGTACGAGGTGCTCCTTCAAAGTGATTATTTGACTCAAAACACCCTGTTTATATTTTCAGTATGCTTTTATATTATTCTGAAATAAATTTCATCCATTGGTTAATTTTTAGAAATCAAACACATATTGGCCTCTATTGGATTTAAATATAACGCATCAACTGCATACAAGTACTTCGGTGTTTATTTATTTATACCTACATGTTGTTTATTCAACTTTATTTTTACTTTTTCGGCTATCATCTGAAATCCCTTTCAAGCAAAACAACCGATGCTCGTCAATTTCAATGCACCAAATAATCAAAACACAAGTCTTTCATTTATTATCATTTGGAAAGTTTTTAATTTCTAATTTTATCTTCTTAAATAATAAAATATCCAATATTATATCTATTATAAAGCCTTCACTGTTTTACACACAAAATGTACGAAATGATTTTTTATTCTCACTTTCAGATACAAAATAAATAGTGGAAACGATTTAGAGGCCTCAAATTTGGAATTTGATCCATTTAAAGCGAGACATTTAGAACATCCGGTTTCGTAAGTATATTTTTCAAGCTATATGGACTCGATGATCAAAATAAACCGTCACTTTTTTTTTACTTCGTTGTAACATAGTTCATGTTTTCAGAGACTGTGATACATTGACGCATCTTCTGAAGGCATCGTTAGGAACGGGGATTTTATCGATGCCAGCAGCTTTTGCTGCCTCAGGAATAGTTTTTGGAATATTTGTTACTATTGTAGTATCTATAATATGTACCCATTGTGCATACATTTTGGTAAGTTAATATTTTTTTTATATTCAACGGTAAATGGCTACAGATCCAAATATTTAAATGTATTTCGAGAAAAATATATGTATTTAACAGGGTGACCCAGGGATGTAAGCTCCATAATTTTTTTCCATCCAAGCTCTCGACTTGATTTTTTTTCAAAAGATAGGTTTAACAATGATCACATTCTAAAAATATTTCTATTTATACAGGGTGTTATGTAATAAGTGTTTTGATATTGGTATTTGGGGATTTTTTAATATGATAAATTCAAATTTGATCTTAGTTTGGCCCTTAATTGTAGGAGGCGCCGCCTACAGGTCTTTGTCTTTTTAGGGGAGTCACAACTTTGTCGTGGATGTATGTATCACATTTTCTAGAAGAAAAATCGATTCCTCTATCATTTTTACGTGAAAAAGGTATGCTTTTCAAAAGTCGCTACAAGCAGCCGTTTTCGAGATATTTTCATTTAAATTAATGCATCCAATGTTCTTCTCATTGATTCGCGAACTCTTTGAAAATAAAAGTATCAAGTGGGCTAGTAAGTTTATTCCAATGTTTTTTGGTGCTGTCATTTCAAAAATAATATCTTGACGCATAGTTAAATAGTTTTATTTATTATTATTGTGATTATTTGTTAAAAAATGGTAAACTTTACCAATGCAGAGTATGCTGACGTACATTTTACATACGGACTTGCTAACGGAAATGCATATGAGGCTAGACGTTTGTATCAGGAGCGTTATCCGAACCGCACAACTCCTACTTCAAAAACGTTTTCAAGAATTCACGCTCGGTTACGGGAAACAGGAACTTTTGAGATAGTTAGTCATCTGTCGGGTGTACATCGGTAGGAGAACACCCGGAAACAAGCTCCAGAAAAATAGCGCTGACGTTAAACATTTCTCATGTTCTGGTATGGAAAATTTTAATTGATAATTTGTTATAACCCTACCATATTCAAAGAGTTCAGGCACTACTCCCTCGTGACTTTCCGTTACGTATCAACTTCTGTCGTTGGTTTCTCCAATGCCTTATTCAAAATCCTGTATTTGAAAATCAAGTCCTGTTACCGACGAAGCAAATTTTCTCACGCAATGCTATACGCAATTTTCACAACAATCATTTGTGGTCAGAGGAAAACCCCCATGCGATACAGGAATCACATTCCCAAGAAAAGTTATCTCTTAACGTGTGGGCAGGAATCCTTGGCGATCATTTTATAGGTCCATTCTTTATACCGGGAAGATTAATCGGAGAGAGATATCGTCATTTTCTTGAAGAAGATTTGCCTATTTTACGGGAAGATTGCGCTTAGACTACGAAATGAAATGTGGTTTATGCATGACGGTGCCCCTGCACATTTTAGCATCCAAGCGCGAGAATTTTTAGATCAAACTTTCGGCAACCGTTGGATAGGTCGGGGAGGGCCTCAACCATGGCCCCCTAGGTCACCAGACCTTAACAGTTTGGATTTTTTCCTGTAGGCACATCTAAAATCCTTAATTTACCAGACACCTATCCAAAATGAAGAAGAATTAAGTAATCGAATTATTAACTCACTAGCTGATACCCCCGACTTCGTCCGCATGGAATTTATATTATTTCTTATGTTTCACTTTGTCTCCTATCTAGCTTATGCCTGTGGCTTTGGCAGCTTCCCTTTATCCTGTTTCCCGTTATCTCACTCCTCGTTATCCACCTCACCCATTATCCCGTTTCCCGTCATTCTGTTTCCCGTTATCTCGTTATCCTGTTATCCCGTTATTCCATTTTCCGTTATCCCGTTTTCCGTTATCATGTTATCCCATAATCCCATTATCCCGTAATTCCATTATCCCGTTTCCCGTTATCGCGTTATCCCGGTTGACCCATATATATATATATATATATATATATATATATATATATAAAATGGAAGGAATTTAATGGACATAGCCCTCAGAGAAAAGTGCTAACCGTAGACACGTGTTTCGTGCTCTCGGCCCTCATCAGTACGGTGGAGTAGTGCAAGGATGAACAACACTTGGTAGAAAACGACAAATCAACGGAGTCAACAAACAGAAGCCAGCCGCTCATTTGTGATTTCGGTCAGCAGACCCTGAATTCCAGGGCAACAACCAACGTCACCACGGAGGCAGCTATAGCTACCTGCGTGACATCCGAGTCCAGGAATATAAATATGAAAGAGAGTAATATCGAGGGGACTGTTAAAAACAAAATGGAAGGAATTTAATGGACATAGCCCTCAGAGAAAAGTGCTAACCGTAGACACGTGTTTCGGGCTCTCGGCCCTCATCAGTACGGTGAAGAAGTGCAAGAATGAACAACACTTGGTAGAAAACGACAAATCAACGGAGTCAACAAACAGGCTGTCTTCTTAGGAATTTTCCAAAGAGTGCGCGAATCAATGAGAAGAAGATTGGATGCGTGCATACAGGCAGGAGGTGGACATTTCGAACATTTATTGTGATTTTGATTTATATCTAGTGTTCCGTTGTTTATTGTTGTTTAAGAATTAGCGTTTGAAATGTTTTTATGTTGAATTAAAAATAAAGTTTTTAAAATTGTTTTGATTAATTTAAATCAAAATATCTCGAAAACGGCTGCTTGTAGCGACTTCATACCTTTTTCACGAAAAAGTGATAGAGGAATCGATTCTTCTTCTAGAAAATGTGATACATACATGCACGACAAAGTTGTGACTCCTCAAAAGAGACAAAGAGCTGTAGGCGGCGCCCCCTACAATTAAGGGCCACACTAAGACCAAATTTGAATTTCTCATATTAAAAAATCCCCAAATACCAATTTTCGTCCAAATATCGACATTATTTTAAAAAATATTTACAAAAAGCCAAAATAAAAATAAATTTTTCACACCCTGTTTATCAAAAATTAAGGCCTTGCGGACCCATGCTTATATGCATTTTTCACCTTATAAATAACTGAGGAATCGTCTTGTAAAATATCGGACACTTATTACATAACACCCTGTATACAGGGTCTCAAAATAAGAAATACAACTGACATCTGTTTTTTGTTAATTTTTTGGATTCGCCACTAAATTGTAGATATAACGCACCAGGGTTTCTGAGATTTATCTGCAATCGTTTTTGACTTATTTATTTAGTTAGTAGAAACAAACAGGAAGAGTCCAATTACAAGTTTTTTAATATTTTAGAGTAAAACATGTAATAAGAAGTAATAATAAAGCGTAATAATATCAATAACAACAATCTATAGTTTTAAGTATATTAAAGAGAACTGTCAAGAAAAGAATGTCAATTTATGTGCCAAAATAGCGCCCTGCACAAAAAATCATAATTTATTCCAGTCGATTCCATAGTCTTGAAAAAAGAAACATTCGCAATTGAATATTGTTTTGAAAAATAATATCACGACCATTGTAGTGATTCAGACATTCCGAACACGTGAACTGAGCACTGTAAGATTCTCGCATGCACGGTTTACAAAGCTGTCTACGAACGAAAGATTGTTAGATTTTACTAGTGTTTTTTGATTGGCTGATGAATGAAAGATCCTAATTTGCAACCAATCAGTACACGCGATATGCAGGAGAATTAATTTGAACATGATTGTCTTTTGCTGGCTTTTAAAACTAAACACCGAGCTGTTCCGGGCGTATTTTGAGGAGTAGAAGACAAGATGAATCACTCGTCGCTCTATGAATAATTTTTTAATAGAATGGCAAATTTTTTGAAAGAAAAAGACAATAATGTTCAAATTAATTCTCGTTCATATCGCGTACTGTTTTCTGATTAGTTGTTAATTTTGATTTTAAGATATTTCAATCGCCAGCCAATCAGAAAACACTAGTAGAATCTAACAAACTTTGGTTTGTAGACAGTTTTGTAAACCGTGCCTTGCTTGGCAATAGTCTTCAATTCACGTGTTCTGAATACCTGAATCACTACAATGGTCATGCCTCTTTACTGAAATGTAAGTTACATACACGATAATGTGTAAAAATGTTTTACTTTTCAAGATTTAATGCAACTCTCCAGTGCTCTCGCTTTTTTCATTTCGGGGAAAACTAAAATATTAAACATTTCGACATTTTAATTAATTTAGAAAATATTTCAAAATTACAATTATATCATTAGTTAGCATTTAATAAAAATCCGGCCCTGGCGTACCCTGCCTGATTTCTTTGGAACCAACACCTGGAGCGAGAAATCTCATTTCATTGGCTGGGCTCTAGAGTGGGGGCTAAGGGGCAAATGATTAGTCTGCGCGATGGTCTACGTTCATCTCCAGTTTCCTTTCCAGTTCCAATTATCAAAACATCAAGAATACTAGGCTTGTTCCTTTTTATGGAGATTTGTTTATCGATATTTTCCAATAATTCGCCATCTTCTTTTGTTCAAGATTGCCGCTTCCCACGAACTTTATAAAAAGTCGGGAAAAACTCAGATGAGTTTCGCTGATGTGGTAGAAGAAGCTTGTTTGAGGGGGCCCCGAGGGGCCCGGAAGTTTGCCGGTTCTGCGAGGTAAGCATTTTTTACTGATGTTTCAGCTCAATTCGGTCCATTTAATCGAAATGAATTGGAGTTTCATATTATTTGATGTAAATGAATCATATGTGACGAGATGCTGTATTGAAGGGATTGGATAATTACAAGGCCCTGTATATTCGAAATAGTAGAATATCAGACAAAAGTTAGTTTTTGGCGATGAATCTCTTGCATGGGTATGGCAACAGCCTGTTTACTTATCTTAAATTTTACGAAAAGAAAAAAATATCTATAGTTTTTTTTGTTATTCAGTTTCACGATCAGTTTTTGCTTTGACAATTCAACTCATGTATGAAAAATCGCATATGCCACAGTGCAATTGTTAGTTTGACATCGGCAAAAGTTAGCTGCAACTTTTACACCGACAAATGCACTAGTGGTTTTTTCACTTATTCATTTGTTTATCAATTATCGCGGTGTTGGTTGCCAAAATAAATAGTTTTACATGTTTGTCAACAACTTATTGCATTTCTAAGCACTAACAATGAGTCGATTCGGTGAGTCTACGAACGGCGAAATTAGTAAAATGTTTAATACCTGTTTGCCTACTAATACAGTTGCGACGCAATCATCAATCTAGCGACAATTTTCTACGTTTTGCGATGCAAAAAGATATACATTTGAGCCAGATACTTCTATCGAGAAATTAAATATAATATTGCGAGATTGGGCATTTAATATGCGAAAAGGCAACGGAGAAGACTACAAAGGAGCGATAGTTAAAACAATTTGGAACACCACCGCTAAAATGCTACAAAGTAAATATTATAACGAATTCAATATTGTATTTAACCCTTTCACCGACGTTCAGTTTGATTCATCACGAGCTGCACGTAATGCTAAACGTAAAACCCGAAAAGAGAAAATCTAGTGCGTCAGCTCTTAATAAATCTGAAGTATTTGCAATGGCCAGATTATATGACGAAAATGAACCTGAAGGACTCAAAAGAAATTATATCACATTTTGGCGTTTAAATTAGTTTGGCGCGGAGGAGAAGCAGCTTACTGCAAAACCACTTATTTCGTATCTGAAATTGAAAATAATGGAAAAGAAACTGGACGTATCGAGTATAATCCTCTATTTTCGAAAACGAGACAAGGCGGTAACAATAAATTATGTGACACAAATGGATTACGCCTAATATTTTAGAGAAAGATATTTGCCCAATACATTTATTTAAAAAGTTAATAGAAAAACGAGACACTTTTATAACATTGGACAGAGTATTTTTTACACCAAATCCCTTTTGGAAGAAGAAAAAATCTAAAGGTTGGCATACGAATGTGCCGATTGGAATTAATGAAATTTCCAAATGGACTAAATGCTCAGCACAACGTATTGGTATAGATGTCAAACGTGTCAAAATTACAAATCACTCAAATCGAGCGGCAGCAGTTAGCGAATTAAGTAAAAGCGGAATTGAAGAACAAGCTCTAATTAAAATAACAGGACACAGCAATTCATCATCAATAAAACCATACTTACAAGTTGACAAAGAGTATCATTCGAGCATTATTCAATCAATTCGTTTGGAAAAAGAAAAAATTCAACTCTACTACAGAAACGATTAGCTGTGGCACCCGCAGCGACATCACTGTTCCTAGTATGAATTTCAATAACTGCGTTTTTAATAATTGTACATTCAAATAAAAATGTGTTTATTTTTAATGTTTCATAAATAAAGTTTGCATTGATATGTTTCTAAATTTCTTATTCATTAAATTGTCCTCGATGTTTGTATTGATGTCAGGTAAATTTGTGTTGTTCAAATTCTAAACTGTTCCCTTTAGCAATTTGACTCGAAAAACTGTCAACCTAAACATAGTAGATAGTTTTTCTCATAGAGAAACTAAAAATAAAGAGAGTTGTCAAACCTGCAGTAAAAGTTGGCACCACGTTTAGACAGTGGCGACATATCTCGCAACTGGCCGAACTAAGTACAGTTGGTAAAACCGATTGAGATAAGGCGGGTTTTTCAAATGTGTTACTTTTATATGATTGATATGGTATATATTTTATAAGTGATCGATTTGCCATTCTTGTATTCCATATGAATGGTTGTATCATATAAAATACTGGAATGGCAAATCGATCACTAATAAAATATATACAGTAATCGATTCGTAGAATCTGTTAGTTCGTTCGTGGTTAACATAAAGTTCCAAAGTAAATCTTTATTTCATGATATCAAGAACAAAATTAAACATCTTATAAAACAAGAATAATAAGTTGAACACTATAAAAACACATTTTATTGTATCTAGGACAATGTACAACTACAGACAAAACAATAATAAAACTGCAAAAAACAACAAAATTAAAAATATTCTTCAGTCGCTTATCATCAAATCAACCAAAATAAAAACATATTACATTTACAACAAACCTTCAATAATTTTGTTAATTTATTAGCACAAAGGAGACCATGTACTTCGTACTTCCTCAAATGGTGATAAGAAATGAAAACTGATGGATGGAAATAAGTACCAGTTTGTGAAAAAATTTCTGCAACTGATGGATGGAAATAACTATCAGTTTGTGAAGAGCAGCTTATATTTTACCTTGTGAAAGAATATTTCGAGGAATTTTAGCGTCAACTCGAATAACATTCCATTTTCGACGTTGGGTTCATAATTCAAGTCCATGGTATAATTTCTCTAATTAATTTTTCGATGACAATTAACAGTAGAATTATTCTGAAATTATTACGTGGTTTGTCATTTTCTGACAACTGTCGAAATTGGAAAATTATCATGTCGCCAGTCGTCTGTTGATTGCGGGCAGCGCCTCCATGCGCGACTGGCCGTACCAAAAACTTGGTGGTCAAGATCGCCAATGTTTCAGTCTCTTTATTTTTAATTTGTCTATGGTTTTTCTCGTCTAATTGCTAGGCAACAGTTTCTCATTAAACAACCCCAATTTACCCGATAAAATACAAACCTCTCGTGCAATTATAAGTGAAAATAATATGAAATGATACCTGTTAGAATCCTTGAAACGCGTCATTCGCGTTTCATTCATAAAATTCGAGATCTGGTGAGATTCCGGTTTAGACAATCAGAAGTTCAGAATAGCACGTCATGTGACAGAGTGTACTCATCTAAAATGAGGGGTATTTTCGTATTTGGAAGATCAATAAAATAATTATGTTTGTGGGTAGAATTCAATATATCAAGAGACTATACCATAATCAGTAAACAATTGATCCCGAGATTCCTTTGATTGAAATCTTCACATTTTATGTATATATTTATGGTGATCACTACATTCATAATGCATTTGATGTGTTAACTTATTGACAATCAGTAAATTCCATTGTTCATCGTTTTTGTCCATATTCATTTTGGGATATAAGTTGATTGTAAATTATGAATATGCAGTACACGGAAAAATCAATTCAATTCATTATATCGGAATAGATAAATATGTATGTGCTAGTAATTTCAACAAGGAAAAATATTTTTAGGAATTCGACATATTATTAATGGATCCACAATCACCAGGACGTTTGCTAATGATAAAAATCTCTTGATGTAGCGGATAATGCTTTTTTATGAAGTGTTGTAAATTACATACAATTACTTAATTTGACATTCAAATCAGTAGAAGTACGAAAAATGCAATTTTTCACTTTCTGAAACAACAAACAATAAATATTGTTGAATATTCAGTATAAACGTGTATGTCAACTCTTGCCTAACGTTTTGAGAAGAAATCACTTTAGAAAAATCACCAGTTAGACTTTAAGAAAAATCGAGCGGTGATCTGATTTTTGACAGACACATGTAAACATTGTAGTAAATTTCAAGGATTTCATCTCATTTTCGCGCCAACCGTTCTGTGCGGGATCTTGTTCGTAGAACTATTTAACAATCGGTAAAAATACTGTTTTTTTAAACCAAAACTTTTCATAATAAAAACTTTTTAACAAAAAATTAAACCGACGAAAAAATCAACTGAAAAGCAAAAAATAAAATAAACCTTCTAAGTCTTAATGATAATTGAGCTACTAAACTAATGTGAGTAACTAATTTTGATTCGACGCCAAACAAACAATTATCGAAGATCCATTATATTACTTTGAAGAAGTAATCAAAACGTCGCTATGCATCTCCCTGCCATCATTTTACGCTTTACCTAATTCAATTGCTAGTTTGTTTGGCGCCGACTCAAAATTAGTTACTCACATTAGTTTAGTAGCTCAATTATCATTGAGACTAAGAAGGTTTATTTTATTTTTTGCTTTTCAGTTGATTTTTTCGTCGGTTTAATTTTTTGTTGAAAAGTTTTTATTTTTCAATTTTTTGTGGATGAAATCTACTAATTACTACCTAATTAATTTTTGCTTACTTCCAAAATAACTGTTGAATAATATGATTATCTACTTTAACTATTTATTGTTATATAATATAAATTATTTTTGAAAGTTCTGGTTAGTTGATTCCATCACTTTGTATATAATTCCATCCTTTCATGGAATGTAATTATTGTGACGGATGTACAACTACATATGTGTGCCAATGTTCACATGTGAAAAATCAATCATCCCCTATTTGTCTACCCATAGGGGTGGCTTATTACATTCCAAATTGGAATATGATCAACTATGAGGTATACCCTATCTAGTAAAGAAAGAATCATCCAAATCGGAAAACCCACTACAAAGTTATGCCTGATAGAATCGGTAACGGCCAAAATTCAGAGGGTGAACGTCAATATCCTCCATTTTGCCCCTCAGGGAATTTTTTTTCAAATTCAGATGGGACCAATTTCGAAGTACACCCTATCCAATGAAAAAAGAATCATCGGAATCGGACTCTTCTGTGAAAAATTATGCGTGGTCATACATAAAAAAAAAATACGCGTCGAATAGAGAACCTCCTCCTTTTTTGGTTTCGTCGGTTAAAAATATATACTACCTCGCTGGCGCCATTGTATAAGAAATTGATGGTGTTTTCTAGGTTTCCAATAATATCTACCTCAATTGCCCTCAGTTTGTACACTCAACTAGTTTATATAATAAAATGTTCTACACTTACTACTCATGTCATCTCAAATCCTTCGTAAAATAGTCAATATATCTTGATAATTTGAAAGTTAAGTACATATAATATTTACATATCATATGGGCGCTGTCACCAGTGTTATGTCAAAAGAGCAATTCAACACATAACACAAATTATTATAGAATGTCTCTATAATAGAAAAATATAAAGCAGTGTTTAGTTTTAGACCAGTTTTCTCCAAAACGTGTAATCCGGCCATGGCTTCCCTAATGCGTGGTCTTTTTGAACAACTTTTCTTTCAATTAAAATTTCCCTTCTTGAACTTAGTATAACTTTCTCCTTAAACTATCTTCAAAAGATAAAGTGGCATTTTTCTCCAATACCGCAATTACTGTCTTTCCGAATGAAACTCTTCAATAACGTTAAAACTTATATTGGCATACATTTAAGATGCAATACAAAATAATAACAGTCAAAATAAAACATTAAACCAAAAATACCTTCCAAGCAAAAGCAAAATTAAAAATGTGATATAAAACAAGAAAAGTCAAAACGAATCAAAATAAACATTAAACCAAATATAGCTTCCAAGCAAAAATAAAAATGTGATATATAACAATCAAAGTCAAAACAAAATCCAAATAAAATATATTAAACCAAAAATACCCTCCAAGCAAAAGCTCATATACCTCAGCCTTTTACCACCTGTTTTCATATAATATTTAGTTTCTAATAGAAACTTCAAAATAACCTCAATTTTGCCCAATTGCTATAAAACGTTCACTGTAAGTAGGTACCAATAGTACCAAATATTTTATTAATTAATAAAACAAATGGTTGAGAATGAAAAACTAAGAAACTAAAGGTGTGATTGGGCGTCCTCTTGCTCATAGAAGAGGATGAATGTTTCTCCATAAGGGATTTTGGGAATATCGGTGATACTCTGGAGTCATTGTACTTGTACCATGTGCCTGCATAAGGGTGTCTACAGTAAGCCACTATTTCCAATTATTTCCCCCTGCCTTTAAGTACAATTCAGAGTCCGACCGCGCCGCTTACTTAACAAAAAACTCCACCAGCGACCACCCACAGACTGTATCAATGGTTCCTTGTTAATTTCTAGACGATACATCCGAGCGATTATATTTACCTGTATGGGGTCGGCTTTAGAATAGCCCCATGGTAAATCCTGCCTGTCGTAAGAGGCGACTAAAAGGATAACCGTAGGTGGAAGATGGTCTCATCGCCCGGTGAAATACCACCATATCGACTTTGTGTGCTGTGAAATGGATCATTTCATGTTTCAGTGTTCGGTCGATACTTTCCAGTCTCCCTCTTTCCTTTTCCCCAATTCCTCCTTTATTTTCAGGTGCATCCTAATAGTAATAATGATGAAGTCTCCTAAAGTAAAACACTCCGGAAGTAAAATACCTCTCCATTCGGATTTCCGGGCGAGAGGTACTCGAGGGGACTCAACATTAAAGATTAATTTTTGCAACATCCGCGGACTCAACAAGAACATCAATGACGTCCACCATCACCTACAGACAAAAAACCGGATATTCTGGCTCTAACAGAAACACAAGTAAACTCGTCCACCAACAAGGTCCATATGCTTTGTCCTGGTTACGAACTCCATTCTCGATTCAGGTTCAAAGGTGGAGTCTGCCTTTACGCTAAGGCTAACCTTTCATGCCAGCGTGAAGAGAGTTTGGAACCGAAAGACTTTGATGTGATGTGGTTCAAGCTATCTGATACCAAACTGACTAAGTTCCTCTGCTGCCTTTACCTATCACCTAATGAACCTTCATATAACGACCTCTTTGAGTTTTTATCACTCAAACTGGACTACATTCAGGAGAACCATCCAACAGCTGAAACCATAATCATGGGAGACTTTAATGTACATAACGCTGCCTGGCTCAAATTCTCTAACAAAACAGATGATGCGGGTCGTCAAGCCGAGGCCTTCGCCATCACTCATGGTCTAGAACAACTGGTCGAGCTACCAACCCGCATCCCTGATGTCAACAACCCAGTCTGCCAATGCACTAGATCTTTTCCTCACCACCAATCCTGACCCGTATAGAATAGAAGTTTGTGCCCCACTTGGAAACTCTGATCACACCCTCATCTCCACAACATGCTCTTTCAATTTACCATCGAGCTGCACAATACCACCCCGTCTCATGTGGCATTACAATTCGGCCGACTGGGAAGGTCTTCGTATGTTTTTGTCAGCGTTTCCATGGAAGAGAGTTTGTTTCTCTTCAGTAGATCCAACACGATGTGCTGAGACAATTTCTGAAATCATCATGTTGGGGATGCAAACTTACATACCGAATATCGAAAGAAGAACATCATCCGATAAGACCTGGTTTAACAGAAACTGCTCTAGAGCTGTGGCTTCCAAACAGGCAGCATACCATCGATGGCTAAAAATCCGGGCCCTGAGACCAGAGCAGCATATGTCGAGGCTAGAGGCATATGCAAAGAGACAATAGAATGCTCAAAAGATGCCCACAATGCCAAAATAAGATCAAAACTTGCCGAATGTCCTAACGGATCCCGTTCATTTTGGTCTTTCGCCAAAGCTGTGGGAAGAAACTTCACTTCCAGCTCATTTCCTCCTCTAACCAAAGAAGATGGAACACTAGCAACGACTGCCCAGGAAAAAGCCAATATCTTTGCGCACCTATTTGCTGGAAATTCCACTCTGGATTCATCGGGAAAACAACCCCCGAACATTACACCTATTGACAGTCACATGCCCGAGATCACCTTTCGGCAACGTACTATCAGAAAGATTTTGCTGGGTCTCAACACCAACAAAGCCTGTGGATGTGACGGAATCCCGCCGATTGTTCTCAAGAAATGTGCCCCCGAACTAACACCTGTTCTTTGCAAGTTGTTCAACCACTCTTACAATTTGGAGGTATTTCCGTCCAATTGGAAAATTGCAAGAGTACAGCCAGTCCCTAAAAAAGGCAAAAAGGCCCTACCTAGCAACTACAGACCTATCGCACTGCTATCTATTATTTCAAAGGTCATGGAAAAGCCATCAACATCGAGCTCATGAAATATCTGGAAGACTCAGGAATTGTCAACGATAGGCAATATGGCTTCCGCCATCAGAGATCAACTGGTGACCTGCTCGCTTACGTCTCACATATATGGCAGCTATCTATTGAAAAGTATGGAGAAACTTTAGCTGTGGCATTAGATATCTCCAAGGCGTTCGATCGAGTTTGGCACCAGGGACTCCTCGCCAAGCTTCCGTCTTATGGCTTGCCCCCTCAGCTGTGTTCTCTGCTTGCTAGTTTTCTCTCAAACAGGTCTCTCCATGTAGTGGTCGATGGAGTTTCATCTGACACTCTACTCATAAATGCTGGTGTTCCGCAAGGATCTATTCTCGCACCAACACTATTTCTACTTCACATCAACGACCTGTTGAAAGCAACTTCATGTCCAGTACACAGCTTTGCCGATGATAGTACCCTCCATACCGCTTTCTCTTCCAGGGCCCCTATATCAGCCCGTGAAACCAGAAATGAACGAGGAAGAAATGTTAATAATATAAATATGGACCTAGCAACAATTCTCGAGTGGGGATCTAATAACTTGGTAGAATTCAATGCAAACAAAACACAAGCATGTCTTTTCTCTAGAAAAGCCGATCTCACTGTGCCTAACATAACTTTGTCAGGAGTAACCATACCACTGAAGTCATCCATATCGATGCTTGGTATTACTATCAGCAATAACCTTTCCTGAGAAAATCACGTGAGGTCCATTGCCAAAAGTGCATCCCAAAAACTTGGTTTTTTGTTTCGTGCCAAGAGCTATTTCACCCCCACTCAGCTGCTTATGATCTATAAGGCACAGATCCGACCTGTCCTGGAATACTGTTCCCACATTTGGAGCGCGGCACCTAAACATATCCTGAGGCTATTGGATTCTGTCCAAAAAAGGGCAATTCGTCTCGTCGGTGATGCCTCGCTTACAAACTCGCTCACCGTAGAAAAGTTGGCGATTTGTCTCTATTTTATAGATATTTTCATGGGCGATGCTCTTCTGAAATATCAACAATCGTTCCTGCTTTGGCAGTCTCTTCGAGATTAATTCGTCAAGTTCAGTCATCACACCCCTTCGTGGTCACTTTGGAGACCTGCAGAACATCACTTTCCAAAGACTCGTTCATCCAACGAACAGCGAGGCTTTGGAACTCATTGCCTAGGGAGGTGTTCCCCGAGGCATACAACCTCCAGAAATTTAAGAAGAACACCAACTCCTACCTTCTTTCCCTTGGTTCCCACGATGTTCTCTGAACATTACAGGATATCCCTTTTCGTGGGAACCAGAACATAAAAAAAAAAAAATTAGTACAAAGTAGCAATTTTGGATAGCCCCAATTCCCATCAAATTCTCATTAACACCACATGCTCTTTTCATTTCCTCTCATTTTCCGAGACAATTTATACAGATAAACATTTCTTTTGCAGGAAAATAATCATGATAGGACTTTTCGTCACTTACTTCATGATTTGCAGCTGTTACTCCGTCTTGATAGCAGAAAACTTTAACTACGTTGCCAACTACTACATGGGTTACGAGGTCGAAATCAGGATAACGATCGCGATCTTATTGATCCCTCTCATCCTGCTCGCATACGTGCCCAATCTGAAATCTCTGGCGCCGGTTTCGATGGTGGCCAACGGCTTCATGGCCATCGGTCTGGGAATCACCATGTACTACCTGGTGGCGGATCTTCCGTCGGTTTCGGAAAGGGAACTCGTCACTAGCAGTATATCTACGTTACCAGTCTCTATCAGTATTATAATTTTCGCCATCGAAGCGATTGGAGTGGTGAGTAATATTGGCTTTACTGCATTACCGTGAGAAAAATTGTTAATTATCCAACAAGCGTGTAATGCTGGTTGTTACTTATTAGAATGCCCGAATTCTAAATCATTCCAGTGATTAATAGCCATTGCACTATACTTTTTCTATTACCATTAAATGGTCATGCTTATAAAAGCACCCAAACAAAATATTGTTGAGAATGTCTCAAATGCTATTGAGAGTGATATCTCTGCCATGTCAATTTATCAGAATTATCATTCATCATCGAAGTGGTGAGTAATAGGCCTTTTACTGCATTACCGTGAGAAAAATAGTATATTATTCAGCACGCGTGTAATGGCGGTTGTTACTCATTAGAATTAGATTTTCAACGTGAATCGTAAGCAAGGATTTTGAATCATTCGAGTGATCAATAACCATATTGCACTCATAAAGAATACTATACTTTTTCTATTACCATAGAATGGCCATCTCATAAAATCACCCCAGCACAATCATTGTTGAAAATGTTGCAACTGCTATTGAAAGTGATATCTCTGCCGTATCAATTTATCAGAATATCATTTTCGTCATCGAAGCAATCAAAGTGGTGAGTAATAGGCTTTACTGCATTACCGTAAGATAAATAGTATATTATTCAACACGTTGTAATGGCGGTTGTTACTCATTAAATTAGTTTTCAATGACGTAAGCGAGTATTTTAAATCATTCGAGTGATTAATTGCCATTGCACTCATGAAGAATACATACTTTTTATATCACCATTAAATGGCCATGCTTGTAAAAGCACCCAAACAAAATCATTGTTGAAAATGTCCAACTGCTATTGAGAGTGATATCTCTGCCTTATCAATTTATCAGAATTATCATTTTCGTCATCGAAGCAATCAAAATGGTGAGTAGTAGGCCTTTTACTGCATTACCGTAAGATAAATAGTATATTATTCAACACGCGTGTAATGGCGGTTCTTACTCATTAGAATTAGGTTTTTAACGTGAATCGTAAGCAAGTATTTTGAATCATTCGAGTGATCAATAACGATATTGCACTCATGAAGAATACTATACTTTTTCTATTACCATAAAATGGCCATCATGTAAAATCACCCCAACACAATCGTTGTTGAAAATGTTTCAACTGCTATTGAGAGTGATATCTCTGCCGTATCAATTTATCAGAATTATCATTTTCGTCATCGAAGCAATCGAAGTGGTGAGTAATAGGCCTTTTACTGCATTACCGTAAGAGAAATAATATATTATTCAACACGCGTGTAATGGCGGTTGTTACTCATTAGAATTCGATTTTCAACGTGAATCGTAAGCAAGTATTTTGAATAATTCGAGTGATAAATTGCCATTGAAGAATACTATACTTTTTCTATTACCATAAAATGGTCATCATGTAAAATCACCCCAACACAATCGTTGTTGAAAATGTCTCAACTGTTATTGAGAGTGATATCTCTGGCGTATCAATTTATCAGCTTTATAATTTTAGTCATCGAAGCAATCGAAGTGGTGAGTAATAGGCCTTTTACTGCATTACCGTAAGAAAAATAGTATATTACTCAACACACTTGTAATGGCGGTTGTGACTCATTAGAATTAGGTTTTCAATGAGAAGCGTAAGCGAGTACTTTAAATCATTCCAGTGATCAATAGCCATTGCACTCATGTAGAACACTATACTTTTTCTTTAACCATAAAATAGTCTTTATTGTAAAAGCACCCAAACAAAATCAACAAATTTGCAGAAATACGGGGATGAATGTACAATGCAAAACAAAACAAAATTAGCTTATCGCCCATTGAAGGTTGAAGTCAACTAATTGAAACATTTTGGTTTGAAACAAATGTCGCATCCAGTAGTGGCCGACCTAAGCAAGTATTTTAAATCATTCGATTGAATAATAGCCATGTATGTATGTAAAAAGCACCCCTAAGAATTATTTTATTTCCTTGAAAGTATCTAAAAAGCTATTACTAAGAATATATTTACGTTACCGGGTCCTTCTTAGTAGTAGTTTTTTTTCGCCATTGGAGTCGAAATTAAAAAAAAATCGTTTTTACCTGCTATTCATGTTGAATGACAAGTTTTTCGGCTGAATATATTTCCAAAAACTTCAACCTGTTTTTTACAGGTTATGCCGCTAGAAAACAACATGAAAACCCCCCAACACTTCATCGGATTGTGCGGAGTTTTGAACCAAGGCATGAGTGGAGTAACACTTGCATATGTCATCGTGGGATTCTTTGGATTTCTCAGATACGGTGAAGGTGTCAAAGGATCCGTTACCTTGAACCTTCCCATCGAAGACTAGTAAGTAAAACGTTAAACGAGGTCGACGATTTTGTTGAAATTATTGTGGGATCTATTGAAGTAAATAGAGAAACACTTGTTCAGATTTAGGTCCATACCAATCAGGTTGCACCATCGCACATTGTTATTAAGATCACCCTGTAGCATAAGACAGTCTTAATTATTTTTTTATGATTTTGTATACTTTCATATACACATTGTTACGAATCTGGGATACTTTTATGGAAACTCCTGAACAACTAATTATTTTCCTTTTTATTTCACAACTCGATTAGTATACTCTAACAATACAATGCTCAACAATATATATCTTCTGACTGCCTGACGACTTCTAACTCCTCGCTTGTCGCACATGACCCGCTATATATAGGACGGCGGAAAGTTCTGGAATAGCGCCAATCGGGAATGTTCCATAACGTCATCGCTAACGGTCAGTTTTCTTCTCGAGTTTTCGAATGGCCGTTATCTGGAAGATGACGTCACTTCCAACTATCGTTTCTCGAATTTTCCAATGGCGGTTATAGAACATGTGGAGCATGATGTCATCGGCAACCAGCACAGGGGCGTACCCAGGGTATCATATGGTCGAGAAAAATATTGCATTATTTCAGTGCATACGAATTATGAATTGAAAACGCGATAAAAACCATTCTCTCCATCTAATTTTCTTATTCGTAACAATATTTGTCTCTTACTTAACTATCCTCTCAGGAAGATCTTTTGTAACCCTTGTTTAACTACCTTATATGGACTTTCTGGAAAATAAAACAACTTATTTTCCATATTTTTCTTTCGGGTAATCCTAACGAAACTCTTTGTGAACTGTTCTACCATGTCTCTCTGGACTCACCAAGCCATTTGAAACAAAACAAATATATACTTTTGTAAACTGAGAGATTCAGCGAATTTGTATTTAAATGGTCAACTTGTGTTTTGCTACAATCATGTAGAAATAGTTGATTAGACTATTCTTTATTTTTTTCTAGTAATAATACATTTTATTAAATATCCTGCCACTAGTCACCATTATAAAACACGTCAATCGACCGTATTTTCTCCCTCTGCAAAGTTATTCCGCCAATCCCGCCATTGTAGAAATAGACAATTGACTATTATTCATTTGTAGAAATATGCCAATAGCCTATTGACTGTGTTTTAACCTCTTTTTTTTTATTGGTGCCCCTTTTTACCCATTTAAAGCACGCCTCAGCGTGTTTAAATCGAACTTTAAAAAACGCGCGTTTTTTAAAGGTAACCATGACAACATCAACAAATCGAGAAACGTGAAGTCTAAATGACAAATTTTTGATTATTGATCTGACAGGAGTACCTTGTAACGTCAGATAAAATATTACTCACAATTCGTTCATTTATATGTGCTCCTCCATCCATTTGATGAACTTTTCATATTCTTTTTTATATATATCACTGGATTTTCGTGGTATTAACCGCGATTCTGCCTCACTATTCAAAAAATCGATATTAGAATAATTCATTTTTGAGCTCTGGTGACAACAAATATTGATCTTTGGTAACAAATTGCAAATGAATGTTTTTCTCATTTCCATGACAACGAAAGGTATACTGATGTCACATCACGAATTCAACCTTCTTGCATTATTAGTTCTTATTTCTATTTTTTGTAGTAATAATACCAGTATATATGATTTCAAAGTGCACCAATAAAAAAAAATAACGTAAAGTATTCGTGGATAACTGGTCTTAAAAACACTTGCTCTATTTCGAGCACTCCGGCTGCGCCGTCGTGCTCGAAAAATCGCGCGTGTTTTAAAGCCCTTTTTATCCACTTATACTTTAATATACTATTACATAATAATCATACCTCAAAAGTATAAAGTTAATTATCCCATCAATCTATCACTCAGATATAAGTTACAGGACTTTTTATGATCGTTTTTTCCGTTTATCTTAAAGAAAAACAAAGATTATGTTTGGCAGCTACTTCTCTTTCGATAGAACGCTCACTGTCACCAACCTAGCGAATGGAAGTAGGCTAGGATTTTGTTGTTTGAGGTTAAGTGCCTAATAAATACACTTCTGGTACTGGGTTTCACACCTGATCATCCGAACAGCTGTGAGTTCGGCTAAAAGCGATGTCTAGACTTGATGTGATTTCGCTTCTTTCGATTCGGATAACTGAGGGTTTAAGATTCTCCTTCTATAACAAGAAAATTATTGTAATAGAATGCCCAGACTATTCAGTGAAGAGCGGTGAGGAGTTCTTTGGACCGCATTGCTAGTTTCAAATTTATTTATGTTTCAAGCAAAGGTTTTTTAAGAAATTGTAGATTTGAATGGACGCCAGAATTTTTTGTTGAATTAGGATAAAAATTCAAACTTCCTAGCCGATAATAACTGCAAATCAAATACTGTTTCCTTCTGTAAAGCACTACAACAATAAAACAAATACCAAACTTCTATTAGTCTATTCACAAATGTACAAGAGCTTTTATATTACAATTCTGAGTTTCCGAATAGTATTGCTGAACCTGTCGGTTTTATCGACAACAATGTACCTCTGATTGTGTAGCTCGTAGCTAGACTTCACGTAGTCGTGTGGCTCACAATCAGGGGGTACCTATGGCTGCCGATCAGGTGGAACATACAAGCATCAGCTTCTTGTCCATGGATTGATTGTTCTCAGCAATACAACATGAAAAACAATATTGTTTGTGTCAGAATTTGCTTGTACTAAAAATTCAACCTCTTGGAATTTGGAATTTCTCAATGCACTCTTCAACGCACAGTTGTTACAGATGAGTGTAATCTCATCAAGAGATTATTGCTTAAAATTATTTGAACATACAAATCAGCTTGTGATGAGATTTGTCATTAATATTCAATACTGAAATTGAAGATTCAAGATTAAATTTTGATTTAGACAAAATTGATCTTTGCTCTATACAAAAAAATGACTGAATTTTAAAAAGGATAAAAATCAGAATTCAGCACAATTAAATTTGAAGAATTTGATATAGGAAAATGACGTCAATTTCAATGATATTCAGAGAAGTGTATAAGAATTATCTTTGACCAATCGTCAAATACTTCTTCATAATGTTTTTCTGTATATATATATATATATATATATATATAAATACATATGATCGCTTCCCTAGGTCAGAAATATATCCAAATGCGGTGTAAGTGATACCATATATTTGAGAAACCCTCTTTAAACCCCATGAAGCCTTGTCAGAGAAATCAATCTAATCAGATGAGACGGAACACTGATATCTTGATTCAATTCGATATATTACATGTGATATTTATAATTCCGCCTGAACTAATTTGGAAAAATAAATATGATACTGCACTGGAATCATTTACCTGTTTGACCTAATTTAATTTATTCGCTGTATACTGATCAACGGCTATAGATGAATCCAGATATAGTAACTTTGTGAAGAAACACTTCACGTTCTCGTTAGAAAATATTTCATCATTCTCAAACAATATTCTTACATACCTCGGTATCACACTAAACTCACTGCCTTGAAATCACTTTCGCCAAAGAAAGGAAGACGCTCTGATTCATTAGTTATTTCAACATGAACAAAATTCTATTTCTTTACTCAATGGCTGACAAACTTCAGAACACAAGATATCTCGATCAAAGATAGATCGGTAAGGGGGCAGAGAATCCACGCTGCATTCCTTTTAATACGATCGTCCGGTCAAATGCCTCGCGTTCGCTCATCTTCTGCTCAACTCTAATGACTGTTCGCCGTTAGATGGCGCTAAGATTTCCAATAGTGTTTCTTAGATTGGAGTTGTATCTCTGACCATATCAATAAGAAATGTAACAGATATTACGTCACCGATTAGAACTAAAAATACGTATATTGAAAAAATATATAAATCTACAAGTCACACGATAACAGAAATTACAAAAGCATTGTATAGTTCGGGTTCCTTAGAGATCAACAATTAACTCTATTGATATTGGATATCAACAATTAACTCTACGTCACCTACGAATCTACGCGCCTTTTTGGCGAATGAACTTATGACTCCCCAGTGAGTTTTTCTTAAATCGGGGTCGGTCCCCTTGCCTTCTCCGTTCATAAAACTTGCGAGAAACCTCCAGCTTGCGCTATTCTAGTACTGTCTCGTACCCGTATTTTCGGGCTTCTTTGGGCCTATGCGACCCTTGGAATACTGAACAAAATGAATATAAATCATATATTCAAACATTTTCGTACCACCCAAACTCCAAATTAAGTTAGTAAGTATTTCATTAACACCATGACTTACCCTCGAACTGCTTATACTAGGTATGTTGGTAGAATCACGGAAATTACAGTATGGAAAGCGCATTGACAATAGCAATAATAAATCAAAATGTCTGTGGCAGATTGTGAAAGAAATCAAAGGAACAAACATAACCACAAATGAATTGAAAATATCAGGTGACCCATATATATTAAGCAACAATTTCAACTATTACTTCCTTAACGCAGCCTCCAACCTATTGAAAGATCTACCAAATATTGAATTTACAAATAATATACCATTAAGTAGGAACTCATTTTTCTTAATACCGATTACTATTGATGAAGTAATAAAATTGTGTTCGAAACTAAAGAATAAAACTAGCACTGGATATGATGAAATATCAAATAGTATAATAAAACTATGTGCTGGTGAATTGGCAATACCACTATGCCACATAATCAATAACTCCTTTTCATCCGGTTTATTCCCAGACAACTTGAAAATAGCAATAGTCAAGCCCCTGTTCAAAAAAGATGACCCAACACTCATGCAAAATCATAGACCAGTAAGTCTACTACCATCTCTCTCCAAAGTTTTTGAACTAGCAATGTGTTCAAGGCTTCTAAGCTATTTCTATACTGAAAAATTGTTGAGCCACGCGCAACATGGCTACTTGAAAGGGAAATCAATCGAGACAGCCATATATGAATTCATAGAAAAAATTATTACTGCATACGAGAATAAAAATATATCAATAGGTATCTTTCTACACCTGTCAAAAGCTTTTGACAGTCTAGATCATGAAATTCTGTTGATAAAGCTGGAGAGATATGGTATCAGAGGTACGCTCATGAATGGATAAAGTCTTACCTGACACAACGTAAACAAAAAGTAGTTATAAATAGCCAGGGAATTAAATATTACTCAGAGGAAATTACGACAGTGGTAGGTATCCCTCAAGGTAGTGTCATGGGCCCTTTGTTATTCATATTTTACATAAATGATTTAGCCTTAGATATTGTGAATAATGAAAATATCAACTTAGTGAATTTTGCAGACGACACAAACATTTTAACGGTGGGTTGGTCATTAAATAATCTTTTAGAAATCTCAAATGAAACACTAGAAAAAGCACAGAAATGGTTTACCATGAACAAACTCATACTTAACGAAGATAAAACAAATTATATTTGCTTTAGGACTAAAATGAAAAACAATAACATACCTGAGATGCTTCAAGTACAAAAGCAGATAATAACACTGGCGGAACACACAAAATTTCTTGGCGTACACATTGACCAAAACTTAGATTTCGAAAACATATTAGGGAAACCAGCACCAAATTGTCATCTATCTGTTATGCATTTAGAGTAACATCGACATATTTGGATGAGGGTGCAAAGCGAACCATTTACTTTGCCAAAGAATCCTGTAGAGTTTTAAAATACAAAAAAAAGCCATCAGGATTTTGCTATGTCTAAATTACAAAGAATCCTGTAGAGGTAAATTCAAAAAATTTAATATAATGACCATGGCCGGGACCTATATATATGAGTGCTTAATGTTTCTGTTTAAAAATCGCAATAAATTTGAGTCGCACAAGATAAAACATAGACTAAACACAAGAAACCATAACACCGACTATAATATCCCAATCCACAGACTGTCAATAACAGAAAAGTCTCCAGAGTATGCGTGTATTAGGTTTTTTAATAAATTACCAGAAACAGTCAAACAAGAAGTGAACATAAAAGTCTTCAAGAGGCTTATAATCAATATCATAGTGAATCTAGAACCATACTCTACTAAAGAATATTTGGGAGAATAGATATTTTTACGAATGGATCCTGCATTGAAAATAAGACAACTTTATTCATTTTAAACTTTATTCATTTTGAACTTAATATTTATTCATTTTAATATTTTAACTGATACAAATACTTGTCTTCAAGTCTCAAGATTGATTCAATCAACTTTATATGACACTATTTTCTTTAATTCTGGTTACTGTGATAATGTATGTTATTTTTGTTTTAAATGTAATGTCACTGTGATTGTTATTCTTGAAAATAAAGCCCTGTTCTATTCTATTCTATTCTATAGTCAAGTAAGCCCAAATGCCCACTCTTTTTACTAGGTATAGACTTTTTATTATTTTTAACCACTCATAAATGTCCACTTCTAGACGATCAAATGGAAAACGGAAAACATCTGAAATATTAATCGAATGAAAACCTCATGTCCCGGAATTAGAGATTGAAATATCGAGGAATAACAGAACACTTATCTCTTTGCTGCAGCTTATGCGATGCCGTTTGAAATGTATGGTATACAATTTACACGTACTATTTTTGCAATCGACACAGCAATAACGAGGGCTCATTGTTATTATATGTATGTATGTTGCCACTACGATTACCAGGATTATTACCTACTCCTGCCACCATGGGCGCTGTCATAGTTTCATCTATCCCCTCCAGCCCAATGCACACAGCGAATATTTGATTTTACCGAAGTAAGCATTAATTTTGGTTGCCTATAAGTAGGGCTCGCTTGTGAATTTAATTTCTCCAGGACGTTTCGCATTCCCTACAAATTTCCTTGGTAAAATTCCAATTCCACGATTCTGATTGAGTTTCTATTTTAGGACGAGTTCATAAGTATCATTCGCTGGCCGATTATTTACTTAATGAGAGAATTACATAACAATGATATCCAATATTGATGTATCCGATTCTAATTCAGTTTTTTTTTTCAGTGCCGCTCAAGCTGTCAACGTCCTCATTGGCGCCGCAGTTTTCTGCACTTTCGGGCTCCAATTCTACGTCTGCCTCGACATAGCCTGGAACGCGATAAAAGCCCGTTACGCTGACAAAGAAACCCTGGCCAACTACATACTGCGGACCGTCATGGTTACGTCTTGCGTTTCCATAGCAATAGCCGTACCTAAAATAGTTCCGTTCGTGTCCTTGATCGGTGCCTTCTGTTTCTCGCTGATCGGATTGGTGACGCCCGTGGTGGTGGAGACGCTTACTTTTTGGGATAAGGGATTCGGAAAATATAACTGGAAAATCTTTAAGAACGTTATTGTCATCGGTACTGCCATTATAGCGATTATTTTCGGGTCCAAGGCCGCTATCGATGACATTATCAAGATGTATTCAGCGGACAGCTTTATAGATTGTTCAGCGAAAAGTTCTCTATACAACAGTACACACTGCAATATCGCGTACAACAGTACAGCGTTCAATAGCACAGCGTTCAATGATACGGCGTTCAATAGTACAGATTCAATAGTATACGGGAGTTAGGATAAATTTATGTAAATGAATGTCAAGAAATTCAGGCTACGGGTAGATAACATTTATCTACAGAGTATCCTACTTGAGAGTGTAAGTATCACTATGACATTGAAATTTGGTCAACAAAATCACAACACGTTTCATTAAATCTTAAGAAGATTAAATTGGGTCCACTTATATACTAGTCTTGCGGTTTTGTAAACCAAATTTAGTAAAATTCTTGTAAGAAAGTATAATTTTAATCCAAATGCTCTTCATGAAAAATGATAGCAAGTGCCTAAATTAAAAAATGGGAGACCAATAAAGTATTTTTATGGAATGGACATTTGTTTTATTCAGGTTCCTATACTGTTGTACAAATAGCTTTGTAATTTCGTTATGAAACCAAAATAAACTTTCTAAAAATGAATTTTGTGTCATTTCCCAACACTTTCTTCTATTGCAGGAATATTCATTAAACTTCCACACAGTGGGTTGCCTTTTTACCCGACGAAACCAAAAAGGAGGTGTTCTCTAGTCGACACGTAGTCTTTTTTTTTATGTATGAGCACGCATAACTTTTTACTGAAACGTCGATTCCGATAATTCTTTTTTCAGTGGATATGGTTTACTTCGAAGTTGGTCCCATTTGAATTTAAAAGATGAAATCCACCTCTAAGGGTAGCAAAGTGATGGATATTGATCACTCACCCTCTGAATTCTGGTCCGTTAACCGATTCTATCAGGCATAACTTTGTACTGGGTTCTTCGATTTGGATGATTATTTTTTTATTAGATATGGTATACCTCATAGTTGACCATATTTGGATTTCGAATGGAATTGTCCACCTTTACGGGTAGAAAAATAGGGGATAATTGATTTTTCACTTGTGAACATTGGCACACATATATAGTTGACAATTATTTTTGATCTCCCACATCCGTCAAAATCATTATATTCTATGAGAGGATGGAATGAAATACAAAGTAATGAAATAAACTAACCAGAACAACAAAAATAATTTATATTACAACAAATAGTAAAAGTAGATTATCATATTATTCAACTGGTAATAGTTGAAGTAAGGTGGGTAAGTAAGTGTTTTGGAAGTAATCAAAAAATAAGTAGGTAGTAATTAGTAGATTTGAGCCACAAAAATTAAAAAATAAAAAACTTTTAACAAAAAATTAAACCGACGAAATACGGAACTGAAAAGTAAAAAATAAAATAAACCTTAGTCTCAACAACTAAGCTCCTAAACTTAATGTAAGTAACTAATTTTGAGTCGGCGCCAAACGAACAATCAACGAAGATCATTAAATTACTTCAAAAAAATTATCAGAATGTCACCGCGCAACTCGATGCCATCATTTTACGCCTTACTTAATTCATTTGCTTGTTTGTTTGGCGCCGACTCCCAATTAGTTACTTAGTTATTGAGACTAAGAAGGTTTATTTTATTTTTACTTTTCAGTTCCGTATTTCGTGGGTTTAATTTTTTGTTAAAAAGTTTTTTATGTAATGCGATGTGGCAACACTGGAATTGCTAGTGCGATCTGACAGTATGGACTCATATATTGCATATTTATCCAATTCAAACGTGTTATGTCGAAATGTAAAAACTTGAAATTATATATTTGTAACAGTTGATACATAGAAGAAACCTCGAAAAATAAAAAGCAGAAACACTAACTTAGTTTGACAAGTAACAGAAGCAGATGCCATAACAGAGATGAGACTCCACTAATGCATTAGCAGTATCTAGTTCATTAGGTGTAATGCGTACAGCGTAGCAGCCTGAGGCTAACCGCTTGCAAAAGTTCCTGACATGACTTTCAAAACCTTGTTTTTTTATCAATGTATAACTCCAGAAGCTTATTTTCTGTAATATTGGTAATTATTTGTTCTTCGCTCCCCAAATGTATTTCCTCAATGTGTAACGATATATCTGTTACATTTCTTATTGATATGCTCAGAGATACAAAATAACTCTATCACTATTGAAAATCTTAGCGCCATCTAACGGCGAACAGCCATTAGAGTTGAGTGCGAAGAAGAACGCAAGGTTTGACTGTGCGATTTTAGTATTAAAAGAGTAGAACGTGGCATTCTCGTCCCTTTTATCGAGCTAGCTGTAATCGAGATAACTTGGTTCTGAAACTTGTCGGCCATGATTCAATGAAGTAGAATATGTTCATGTTAAACTATAAATGAATTAGAGCATTTTCCTTTCTTCTACGAAAGTAATTTCAAATCAGTGAATTATAGTGACATCAGGCAAGGTATGTAAAGTATTTTTGATCAAATAAGATATAAGCCAGCTTGGAATATACTTTTAACGAGAACGTCATATAGTTCTTCACAAAGAAAATTATCACAAGTCATCCATGTATATTGTTCAGTAAACAGCAATTAGATTTATTTAGGTCAATCTGATAATCGATAGTTATCTGGTCTTCACAACACGCTACCAACGATGACACACCTCTCTGTAAGGCTGCTAGCGACATACTGGCCATTTGTTTACACGTAGACCCGCCCCACTATACTCCATGCTGTACCGACAAACAAAATCAAAATCCAGAACGGCACAAAATGCATGTCTTATCTGGTCTTCACAACACGCTACCAACGATGACACACCTCTCTGTAAGGCTGCTAGCGACATACTGGCCATTTGTTTACACGTAGACCCGCCCCACTATACTCCATGCTGTACCGACAAACAAAATCAAAATCCAGAACGGCACAAAATTGCATGTCTTATCTGGTCTTCACAACACACTACCAACGATGACACACCTCTCCGCAAGGCTGCTAGCGACATCTGGCCACCGCGCGAGGAATCGCTGCATCGCGCATGTATGCCAGGCGCACTGAAAGGGTTAATGACAGGCTTTCTTTCAAATGCACTAAAAAGTACAAAATAATTGCTTTGGAAGTGCGACGTAGGTTATTCCGTGAGTTATAGATTCAAAAGATTGTCGCTTTTGTATTCAAACTGAAAACTATGCGCAACAACCTCTTGAATCTGTAACTCACGAAATAACCTACAACAAACATCCAAAGCAATTATTTTTTAATTTTTAAGGCATTTGAATAAAGATCTTTTTTTAATTATTTTATTTAAAACAGAAATGAATGAAAAAACACTGAATTATGAAAATTTTATTAGAACCAAGACAAATGGAACAAAACTCTCAAATAACAATATGTGAATGTTTAAAAAATATATATAATTATGCCTAGGCACTGTATCATGAGAGGTGTACATATTAAGTAAAATATCAGAATGTGCTATTCAAGTTTAGCCACAATCTATAACACTGGTCTATGAATATCAGTATTAAAATTTTAATTCCAAGCTGAAATTAAACAACAAGTCATAACAACCAACAACATTTTTTTTCTGAGATAATATAAGTAGTTAATGTTTTTCTTGAAATAAAAAAATGGTTGGAGAACTATGACTAGAGAAAAAACATAGTCTTTCTGATTTATATGATATTTTTTTACAATATATTTTTAACATATGAAATTATGCTTCTTTGAAGTTCATGAAATGTCGTTTTACTCAGAAACAGTTCTCTCGGAGGATGATCAATCCTACATCAGAATTAAATTTTCTCACCACATCCTCGCGCATGCGCATTGGAAGTACAGTTATAACCTTCAATAATCTACTTTTCCGCTCTCAAAGAAAAAGCTCTATGGGGAATTAAAAGCCTAGTTAGTTGGACCAACAGTTTGATCAAACAATAGACCAGTGTGATCACAGGAAATATAGTTGTGAGATACAATACAAAAAGAAAAAACCTACAACATATCCAAACTCATTAACTAACAAATTGGTCATATATGAAAACTATTTTGTACTCTTGTCTGTACAAGTATCGAATGTCCACCTTTGTGAGTGTGTGTATTCAAAAACAATAACTTGCACATTGAGTTAAGTGTCCCTTCATTGTCGAAATATCACCAAAGTACTATTTTAGCCCAGTAAAATTACAGCATAAAAGGGAAATATACAAAATTTAATAATTTTCCTGTGGACCTTCATTTTTATGTTCTGAACGTAACCTCAAAAGTCCTCACTAAATCACAAAAAAATTACACAATTACGAATATTGTAGGAGGACTTCTGAGAGGTCTGAATTTCAATATGAAAATAAAAATTGCAGTAAATGTACCATTTACCGGGCTATTCACATAAAGAAGGGACTTTCAATAATAATAAATGTCTTTAGATGGATTTACTTCTTACTTGGATTACTTTTATTCTGATCGCAAAAACAGGCACAACAAAGTAAATAATACGCTAACTACCTCAATGGATTCATTCATATCACATTAACGAAACAGGGTGATTCACTTATTCGCCACTGAATCTGTACGAAACCGATTAAAATATTTGATTCTAGATATTCATGAATCACTCTGTATGTTCCAATCGAATCTCCCCGTGGTGCCACGTGAAAGATGCATTGATCAAGATACATTCATTAAACATCAAAAGATTTGTCGGACAGGAAAATACTCTGATCCTGGAAATTCATTAAAATTACACAGTGATTTTCCTAAGTTGGCACCCGTGCGACATTGTCACTAGAATCAGTTATTTTGAATTGATCGTTCATCTCGTGTTGCTGAAAAACATTTCCGGCGGGTAATTTAAAAAAATATCGATTTAAATGTGGCAATTTCCAGAAGCACTTTTAAATATCTGCAACATTGACAAATATCTCTTCTATTGAAAGGGAAACATTCTCAATTGAATAAACATTTTTCTGTGAATTGAAAAATCCACGATAAAAATGAAGTTATTTTTTGTGAAAGTCTAACACAACAACTCTTCGAAAGACTGGACATTGAACTACATCTGATAGATATTCTGAAAAGACCCTAACTTTTTTTTTTCTTTTGAGTTAGGGTCTTTTTAGATTATCTATCAGATGTAGTTCAATGTCCAGCGTGGCTTTAGCCGGAGAAGTAGTTGTTTTCTGTTAGACATTCACAGAAAATAACTTCATTTTTATCGTGGATTTTTCAATTCACAGAAAAATATTTTTATTCAATATTCAATTGAGAATGTTTCCCTTTTCAACATGAATACGCCACAAGAGGTTATCTTGAACGATGGAAGATGGTGACTAAAGTTTATCTTTCAGTCGCAGATGATTCCACATCTGATTTTATGAACATCCTGTTCATATTTTCAACAAATTTATCTCTTCTACTTGAGGAATGTGCAACTTTACTAATGCTCTTCCTTTCAAACCAAAAAACAAAAGATAACTGGCAAAACAACCAAATCGCCATACAATTTTAATCAGAAACCAGGTGGGAAGCGGTCACGATGTTTACGTAAACCGTACCGTAAATATGATGGGTGTCTATGACAAAAACAATAGCTAAAAATTTAATTCGAAACCACCCAAAAAAAGAGGACAGATGTAACTGACAATGTCGCAGAGATGACAATTTAAAAGGGGGATACTAAAATATTTTTATTAAATAGGAATTAAAAAATATTAACTTGAAATTTAGCAAGTATAAAATGGAAATTTTAAAAATTATGTTTACTATCAAATGACTGAAATGAAGAACGAATTTCTGTTATACAGGGTATCCATAAAACCTGCGAGATAAGTCTGACATTAGCCCAGGAAAAACTTCGAGATATTTAAACTTAAAAAAAAATCCACCTTTTCCAAATAATGCCATCAAATGTTTTTTTTTTGTTAAGTATCAGTAGAAGATTAATTACCCAATTAAAAATCGGAAATAGGTGATATCCAGGAGAAAAAAACTACTTTCCCGGCACTAAACCAACGCTGGATGTTGAGAGATATTGTGAGAGAAAAAATCATATCATTCCGTAATCTGGTAATAATATAAAAATGTATGGATAATGGTAGTACTTTTTGAATAAAACTTGAGCGATTCAATAAGAGTCAAAATGTTCAAATATCTCTAAAAAGGTTTTTACTGGGCAATGTTATATTGATAGTACATATCAGCTGATAAAGCCTTATTGGACACTCCGTGTATCGGGTGTCAGCTCATTTTTAACCGTTTTTTTTTTTCGAGATGTCAAAACGGAATTTGGTGGGTTTGATATACAATATGGGAACCACACTTTGACATATTCGTCAATGTTTTAGCACTACCGGTTTTGCCGAAAATCGATCCATCTTTTCAATTACAACATCCTGCGCATTTTGCTACTTTTAGACTCAAGAATTCTTAGTAAGATGAATGATTTTTTTCTTTTTCTATTCTTTTTTTTTTATATTTAGAGTGCTTTGAATTAGCTGATACGGGCCTTCGAATTTGATTAATTCACTTCCGATGGTTTTTGCGTTTTTTGCGAATAACTGTCAAAATAGTAATTTTCCAGGAAAAATGCAGGAGCACTTTTTTGTAGCTATTAAACATTCGCTACAAAAAAGGTCCCATGTCAATTTCCTGAAAAGTAGGTATATACAATATGGAACCACATTTTGACATATTTGTCACTGTTTTAGCACTCCCGGTTTTGCCGAAAATCGATCCATTTTTTGAATTTAAAAATCCTGCGCATTTTGCAATTTTCACACTCAAGAAATTCTTAGTAAGATAAATGATTTGTTCTTCTTGTTCAATTCTTTTTTTTCATTTTTATTTAATAATGAGAGTGCTTTGAATTGGCTGATATGGGCCTTCGAATTTGATCCTCCGATGGTTTTTGCATTTTTTTGCGAATAAATGCCAAAATAGTAATTTTCCAGGAAAAATGCAGGAGCACTTTTTTGTAGCTATTCACATTCGCTACAAAAAAGGTCCCATGTCAATTTCCTGAAAAGTAGGTATATACAATATGGGAACCACATTTTGACATATTTGTCACTGTTTTAGCACTCTCGGTTTTGCCGAAAATCGATCCATTTTTTTAATTTAAAAATCCTGCGCATTTTGCTATTTTCACACTCAAGAAATTCTTAGTAAGATAAATGATTTGTTCTTCTTGTTCAATTCTTTTTCAAATTTTTATTTAATAATGAGAGTGCTTTGAATTGGCGGACACGGGCCTTCGAATTTGATGAATTTAACTCCGATGGTTTTTGCGTTTTTTGCGAATAACTGCCAAAATAGTAATTTTACAGGAAAAATGCAGGAGCACTTTTTTGTAGCCAATAACATTCGCTACAAAAAAGGTCTCATGCCAATTTCTTGAAAAGTAGGTATATACAATATGGGAACTACATTTTGACATATTTGTCACTGTTTTAGCACTCCCGGTTTTGCCGAAAATCGAACAATTTTTCCAATTCAAAAATCCTGCGCATTTTGCTACTTTCAGACTCAAGAAATTCTTAGTAAGATGAATAATTTTTTCTTCTTCCACAATATTTTTTTTTTATTTTTATTTAATAATGCGAGTGCTTTGAATTGGCTGATACTGGCCTTCGAATTCGATGAATTTACCTCCGATGGTTTTAGCGTGTTTTGCAAATAACTGCCTGAATAGTAATTTTTCAGGAAAAAGGCAGGAACACTTTTTTGTAGCTATTAAGATTCGCTACAAAAAAGGTCCCATGTCAATTTCTTGAAAATGAGTATATTCGAAGATATAAACAAAAATCAAACCAAAACAAAAAATGACCCTATATGGGAGAGTTCAAGAGATAAAACGTCATTGATATGCTTCACGTTTTTTAGAAACGAGATATGGAATCGAGTTTTAGCGTATCATTGCTTAAAAACTTCTTTTTAATCCATACAGAGAAAGTTTTTATTTTGTTTAGAATTTTCTTTATATCCCTGTATATACTTATTTTTCAGCAAAATGACATTGAGAGTATGTTAAGATCAACAAAAAAAAATATTCCTTTAGTTTCTTAAAGATGCGTATTTTTACAATCATTGCCAAGCGCAAAAACCATAAAAAGTGACAATTTGTCTACTCATTAATCATTTTTATTACGGCAAAAGTTGTTCAAAGAGCATATACCTCCTAATTCCAGTTCATTCAAGGCACTCTAGGTATAATAAAATTTATGAAAAAATGTGAGGCTACAAAGTGAAAAAAAAATGGTTGCATCGGACTCGATGACGATGCCAGAAATATAAAAATATATAGGGAGTCCATCTGAAAGTGAAAAGGTAGATCTATTTCCAAAAATATGACACATATCAAAATGTGCTTTAAATGCTGCACATGAAACCCACCAAATTTTGTTTCAACACCTCTGAAAGCACTGACCGAAAAAAAAATTGTTTATAAAAATTAATACACCAGTCAGTTGTTTCATGTCACAACAATCAAATTACTTGAAAGATCCAGTGGAACCAACTGTTTCGTCTTTCATAAGGCAATAAAAATCCACGAATTAGCGGAAAGTCTTTATTTGCATCGACGGCCATTTCTCCTGCGTCCATTTTTCCGCAATCTCGAAATGACCATCAATACAGGCGAGTTTCCCTTCCAAACCGACTCCCAGTCAAACACCCTGTAGTTCGGATGAAACAGCTGTAAAACCGCTTCAGCAATAAATAAGACACATTATATACAGTTACGGGAACGAATGAGCTCAAGAAGTTTTCTGGATATGTTACGAATACTTTCCACAATGTTTTTTTTGTAATGCGATCTCTCATGGCACCCCGCGCAAAGGGATATTGCACGCCTTGCGTAGAGATCCCCGCACATCAAAAATGGAACAAAAATGCCGAGTCTGAAGCAATTAGTTTAATCACGAATACTTTACAATAAATACTATATGACCTTGGCGAAAATGAACCGGGAACGATATTTCTGAAATACACAAAATAGGAACAATCGAGAAATTTCATTGGAAAAAACACGGGATATTTTCCGTATTGCTATGTTCCCGCCAAAAAACAACAGTGAAGCACCAACAAATGAAACACTGACATTTCTCCATTATGCATAAGAACATTTTTATACAAGTCAGTGGGCCAATAAAATGTATATACTTAAACTTCAACAAGTACCTTAAGACATATACAGGGCAATTCGGATTCGAGCGAAGGAATGGGCGCGGACGTCTGACGTCAGGATATTAGTCGTTTCAAAATTCATTTTTTTTTCCTCAAATTTCAATGTTTTGTGTTCAGAGTTGCCAAAACTTTGTTGTTCCGGGTGTTAAGGATACAAATATCCACACGTTACTAATGTAAACAAATATGGCGACAAACAAGACACTTCACTAAATGCTATTCACTAAACCGGGTTTACAAAACCACCAAACGTGTTTCACTAGGCAGTAGCTCCTTCAGGTTGAGATAATACTGATGAAGCCATTGTGTAGCGAAACACATGTCGTGGTTTTGCAAACCCAGTTTGGTGTAAATCATTCAGTGAAGCGAATGTCATTTGTTTGCTTCAATATAGATTTACATCAAAACGTTCATTTTTCCGTTTTTTTTGAGACACACTGTATACTTAATTTAACCATAACCTTCGCGGGTGGCGAGTCGAATTGCCCTGTATATACGAAACAGTTCACATCTTCCAAATTATCCTAATCGTCTCCCCATCGAGAGGCAGTCATTATTGTTCTATAGATTCCACGGTGGGTACGTTAAAAAAAATGTGAATTCACAGAATACTTCACGTCGTCCTTATGGCGTCGTAGTCTCTCTCTTAGATTCCCGTTTGATATGTGACATGGGATTGCTCTCTCAGACCTTCTCCTTTTCCGTTGTCGAAGATGCCGGTTGCGTTTTGAAATCACCTTCTTTTATACTTCTATGGACAAAACAGTCAAATGCAATGAGCAAGTTTGTGCGCTCCTTTATCGGTTTATTGTAATGTGCATCTATACCTAATTTGAAAATGAAAGAGACTAGAAAACTTATATCAGTTTTAGGGGAAATTGTATGGCACTACCCATACGGATTTTCGGATCGATCGAGAGAAAAAAAAAATTACCGAAAAAATCTCCGGTTTGAACCAAAATGTTGGAAATTTCGCGTAGATTCCGAAAATATAGCATATGGCAATCCAACAGATTCACAGTGAATCCTAGAAAATCGAGATAATGGCGAGAGAAATCATGACGCACCCGTCGACTTTGACAGGTGTCAAGGAACAATCCACACGATGGCTTTCCGAAAATAACTTTTTCTTACATAAAAAAGTCCGCTGAATTAAAAAACGTCGATAGGGCATGGAATAGGGAAGCTATTACTATTTTTTCCAAGTTATTTTAACGTAACAATGTGTTATACCCTCGACTGAAGCAACGCGACCATAAAAAATGAAAGACCGTTTTATTTCGTCCGCTATTAAAGTAGAAGGCAGGAATGCGATGTGAGTTCCGACAAGGAAACAAAAACCTCGTAAATTATTTGATATGATAACACCAACGATCAAAATGTCTCATGAATATGTTACATTGACAGCGACGAGCTAACAGTTAAAACAGACCGAACATAATTACGACAGGACCTCTATTTTTATTACCATTGAGCTCCACGCCTAGCTAGATAATTAACGATTCTCCGACAGCCGGGAGGAAAATATCAACGCTCAAGGAATGCGATTGAAATAGACCGCGGAGTACCCTCAGACACATGCAACGCGACCGTAAAAAATGAAAGAATGTTTTATTTCGTCCGCTATTAAATTAGAAGGCAGGGATGCGAGATGAGTTCCGACAAGGAAACAAAAACCTCGTAAATTATTTGATATGATAACACCAACCATCGAAATGTCTCATGAATATGTTACATTGACAGCGACGAGCTACAGTTAAAACAGACCGAACATAATTACGACAGGACCATTATTTGTATTACCATTGAGCTCCATGCCGCGCTAGATAATTGACGATTCTCCGACAGCCGGGAGGAAAATATTAACGCTCAAGGAATGCGATTGAAACAGACTGCGGAGTACCCTCAGACACATGCAACGCGACCATAAAAAATGAAAGAATGTTTTATTTCGTCCGCTATTAAGGCCAGCTTACTCCAAACAATTAGGAAAAAATCGATTTTTTTTTTTTCATAAATTGCTACTGTATACTCGTAGAAATAATATAGAATTTGTCCCGAAGGTCAGCAAGACCGAGAAGCAGGTATAAAAGAGTGAGGAGCGCTGCGGTAAATCCGGCCGTTTGAACGCCTTCGGTAGGGCAGCTGCTGCGTGCCTTCGGATCGTCTTATTGTTTTGTTCCCTTCTATTTCTCGAAAATATTCTGTCCTTTACAGCTAGAGAGCGTCCTTCGTATAGAATATTCGACAGTACAAGTGAAATTTTCGTTGGTGATGTTTTTTCGCTTCAGTCCTCGCACGCGTCGGTAAATTTTTCGTTTGTGTGCTCTCAAAATTTATCATGGACAAAAAAAGAAAAAGTGGTGTCCCACATAGATCAGGAAGAAGGAGTTTTTTGGGTAATCAACATACTTCAAATGATGATACAGAACAAACCAGTGTTGCTGCAAAAAAACTGAAAAACGCCGATCCTCAACTTGAAGTGAAAATCCATCCGTTGCTGACTTACGTGATCGTTCAGTGGTCTGTATTTGCTACATTGCAACAGAGAGTTGTTTGTGCAAAGTGTAATAAAAAAGTGGAATTTGCTAAAAGTGTCGAAAAAGGATTAGGTTTTGAGTTACAAATTATCTGTGATTGTGAGGAGAGTGAACCAATCCCTTCATCTCCAAAAATAAAAAATGGTTATGAAATAAACAGAAGAATAGTTTATGCAATGCCTTGTTAGGAGTTGGATTTTATGGCTATTGAATTTTTGTGGACTGATGGATATCTCAGCAACTGCATTGAGTATAACTGGCTATTATAAATGCATAGAGCAAGTTTATATTGCATTGAAGGCGGTTAGTGAAATAGTTCTCAAAAAAGCTGCTAAAGAAGAGCAAGAAAAGAATAAAGAGAGGATTACCCGAAGATAGGCTTACTGTTTCGGGCGATGGTTCCTGGCCAAAAAGAGGATTCACAGCTTTACTCGGTATTGTTAGTTTGATCGGCAAGTACACGAACAAAGTCATAGATGTCATAGTAAAATCGAAGATTTGCCAAGCATGCGATAACTATTCAAAAAAATTCCCCGAAAATACGCCAGAGTTCGATGCTTGGTTTACCGAACATTGTGAAGCAGGCAATTGCACAAGGGATCATGATGGTAGTGCCGGTCTTATAGAAGTTGAAGGAGTGGAAGATATGTTTCGGAGGTCTGTGGAGCAGTACGGTGTTATGTATGAATATTATATCGGCGACGGTGACTCTAAAACTTTCAAGAGACTCGAAGAATCTGAACCGTACGGCGAGGCTGTCAAAATAAAGAAAAAAGCATGTGTTTTACCGTAGGCAAGAGTATAAATAGACGTGGTAAAGAAGCCAAAAAAAACCATGCAAAAATAAAGAAAGCTCTGGAAGCGAAAAAAAAAAAAGAGGCACTAGAAAGAGGTGACGAAGTACCCAAAAAGAAGAAGGCTCAAAAAAGCAAACACCTATCGTAAAATCTTTAAAATTTACTGAAGCGCAACTGTCGCTCTTATCTAGCTATTTTAAAAAAGCTGTGCTTACTCATCCCGATTCTGTGCCAGACATGAAGAATGCAATTCTAGCCTCATTGTATCACAAGTGTTCCACCGATGCTAAGCCACAACACCAGTATTGTCCAGCCGGAGCAGATTCATGGTGCGCTTATCAAAAGGCAGTAGCTACAAAACAGAATTACAACCATCCTCCAGCTTTCGATCAGGAAATTCAAGATCTTTTACAGCCAATTTATGAAGAACTAACCGACGAAAAGTTGCTCGAGAGATGTTTAGGGGCTAACACGCAAAACAATAACGAAAGTTACAACTCATGTGTTTGGAACATAGCCCCTAAACATAAGTTTGTTGGGAAAAAAACGCTTGAAATTGCTGCTCTCAGTGCTGCTTGCATTTTCAATGAAGGGCTTTTACCCATATTAAAAGTAATGGAAGTTATGGGTGTCAGAATCGGCCCGGAAGCAAGGCACTTTGCTGATAGGGCCAACAACAGACGTGTTGATCGATCTGAGCTAGAAGCTACTGAAGCGTCTAAGGAACACAGAACTGCTGTAAGAAATGCAAGAATTCTTCAGAATGATGCTTACGAAGACCAGGAAGGAGTTGTGTATCAAGCTGGAATGGATGTGTGAGTAAAATTCACTTTTTTTACGATTTTTCACGAATAAAAACTTTGAACTGATTTTTCTCCGAACCACGTTTTTTCGCATGAATGACACTCTCATTTCAAAACTATTGCACTTATCGATATGAACCAAACGGCATTTTACTCTTCAGAAGTCTGGCTATGGCCTCAAGCAGAACCAGAAATATTCATTATTATTTAAAAAAGTTATAAACAATTAAAAGTGAAAAAAAGGGAAAAAAAATTCAAAAGTCCGCCATTTTTTTTTTTTTCATTGAAAATGTTTCATTCTGCTTGAGGCCATAGCCAATTCGATACAGAATATGAAACCGTTTTGTTTTCTGCATTCAGATAATTCTTTTCCAAGAAATGATGTCATCCATCGACGAATCAGATGAGTTTCAGCAGCCATTTTCAGGACCGCCATTTTGAAACAAAAAAAAATTTTTTTTCAAGTAATTTCATATATGTGCTTTCATATGTAAAAAATTGATTACTCAACATGTTTTGTACTATAAATAAAATGTATTGAAAAAAATTACGTTTTTTGGAGTAACCTGGCCTTAAATTAGAAGGCAGGAATGCGAGGTGAGTTCCTACAAAGAAACAAAAACCTCATAAATTATTTGATATGATAACACCAACCATCAAAATGTCTCATGAATATGTTACATTGACAGCGACGATCTAACAGTCAAAACAGACCGAACATAATTACGACAGGACTTTTATTTTTATTACCATTGAGCTCCACGCCACGCTAGATAATCAACGATTCTCCGACAGCCGGGAGGAAAATATTAACGCTCAAGGAATGCGATTGAAATAGACTGCGGAGTACCCTCAGACACATAACACATAAGTTATGACCACGGCGGCTTTTTTGAAAGCCGCGAACTCCATAGCCGAGAAGAGACGTTTAGTTCAGCGGATGCCTTCATAGTATGAAAAGCATCAGGGTAGAATCAAATTCCATCTAGTGAAGATGCATAGCTATCTTCTGATAGGAAACAAGTGTAGACTTCGTAAATTATTCATAAAGTAGCCAATTTATCAAAAGTATGCAGAAATGGAAGTGTAAACAACAGAAATTATCTAGCTAATTACTCAACGAATAGAATTCAAATTTTCCAAAAGAGCTAAATAATCAGTGAACGCGTAATAAAAATCGGTAATTCAAGATAAAATTCAAGTAACATTAAAACGTGGTGTGTTCTCCAGTCGAGGGTAAGAAACCAAAACTGTTTATTTGGCAAGGTATATATGTATATGGTAATAACTAACTATTCCCTTATTGATTTCATAGTAGAGTCAACTATTGATTCAACAAACATAGTAATATTAGCAATCGCCAAAGTAACTTAAGAATAGTTATTTTACTAAGCATAATATAATTGTTTCGCATTTAAGTATATTTTATATATTAATTTCATTCTGAAGTTCTAAACATTTTCTCCGTAAATTATACCATGGGTATAAGTTGTTATTATTCTTTAGAAAATACATATACATTACTAAAAGTCCTAAGTGTATTATTGTTTCTGAACTATCTGAGATTGGTAACTGTACTGTCAAATTAAGTCCCACGCTTCATTATATACTGAGTGTGATAGCTTCTCAAGCCGCTCTGGGAGGTTGTCCAGTTATTGGTCAATAGACTAATAAAGCCCCGTATAGTTAAGGCTTAGCTTTAACAAATAACGAGCAGTCGTAACACACCGACGTTTCGAGAAATGTCCTGTCCATTTCCAAAGAAAATTAATTATGCCTTAATTCTACAGAATAACATTAACAGGGACTCATTGTGAACCTGTACAAACCATAAATTCCACTCGTCACTTATCGAAGAAAGATAAATTATTAAACTTACTTGGACGGTTCTGCAGCACTACCACCTCCTCTTTGATCGGTCGGCAAAGGTTGGTCCCCCCTCTCTCCGGCTCCCTTTACACCCTTATCTCCCCGCTCGATTTTACCCTCCTCCTCTTCTATTTGAGCAACATTAATACTATTCGTCAGCGTCACTTCCGGCACTTTCGCCTCCCCTTCGATACTCTCCACCTTCAAGTCTTTCTCCACCAGAGCAGGCTTGTCCGCTTCCTCCGCCGCGTCTTTTTTGTTACTATCGTCAGCGACGCAGTTGGCTAATACAGGGACGGAACTGAAGTCCGCCCAGCCTCCCACGGTCGCGTCGGAGGCGGAAAAGTCCGCGGCCCAAGGATCGGAGCTGATGACAGGTGCGCACGCATCCGAGGTCGGTTTCGGAGATGACCAAGCTGAAATTGATTATGTATGGAACGGTCTTTAATTTTTTAGCTTTATTTAAAAAGCAATTGGTGTTTTTTTTTATTGGAGTGGAGATATACAGTATCGGAAAGAATATATCTTGGGTATTGTGATTTAATGAGAGCGTAAAGAATAGCTTGCTAAATATTGAGAGAGCATTACAATTTCTCCTCGAATAGCTCGAAGAGGGGATATCGAATTATCGTTCGACGTCACTATACAGAGACAGGTTAACTAACACTTCAGTATCATACCAGCAGCCGTCGGGAGAATGTGCTTGCGGAAATTAATAAGAAATATTTACGAGAATTTCACATCAGATATTTGAAGAAATTAAACTGAATCATTTATTCAATTTAATCTGTCGGGCGACAGGTAGTTCAAATTTTTGTTGTCGTTGGGGCCGCGAAAATAAAAGGAAATTCTTAAACATAAGCAAAATAAAACGATAACTCTTTTGTTTTCGTAACCACGGCCCGGCACAGAACGAGTCGCTGTCTAGCGTTGCTACGATGCGCTGTAACTAGCATAGTGACGTAGTCGAGTGGGGTAACAGGAGGGGAGAGCAGCATTGCGTCTCTCTTGATTATGTGGTATTATAATAGAATTGCGTTCCTTGTTACTCTTCTAGGTTTCTATCTATACCCAAGATATATTCTTTCCGATGCTGTATAAAATGCCAATAAAACATGAATGCTGATGGAGGGAGTGGAGATATATGCAGAGAGGGGAGAGACTAGAGGGATAAAGGGTAGGGCGAAGCAAGAGAAAAGGGTGAGGGGGAGAAAAGCAAAGAGAGGGGAAGATATGAGTAAGGCACCCCTCTGGAAATGCCTCTGCCACACAAACATTGTCGATCGTTGACAGGCTTCTTATACCAACCCTTCTAAAACAACCATTCATTATGACTTCTTGTTACCTTCTTGTACAAGAAGTGGCGTAGTTTGGTAGGACTCGGAGGGAATATGCAATCCGGTGTCGCAGAACCCCCCTTGCTATACTACTCGGATATTTTTACGTCGCCAATAAAACATTTATGCTTATAGAAAGATAAAACTGAACAAAAAAATGCTCCAAACAGAATTGTATTTACATATTTATTATCAAAAAAATGTGATGAAAAAGCATTTATCCTCACATGTTTACTTAGAGCATTCGAACTGTCGTCAAATACGTGTGTCTTTAGGGTGATACAAGGCAATTCTCGACTTGCGTATATAAAAAAAAATCCAGTGATATTTGAAAAATAAATCTAGAGGTACAGAAAACGTGCATTCATTTCGATTTTGTTCGATAATTCTTCGTTATTGGACAAGATCAGGGCCGCATACACTTTGTTTTTTTGTATTGAAGACTGTATCAATATGTTACAATGTTATACCCCATGAATACAGAAAAAGTTCAAACATAATTATAAATAAACAGAAACTCCGAGTAACCAGAAAACCAATTCACTGGTGATAAAAATAAAATTAGAAATCGAATACGCGACTACACTAATGTACAAGGCCCGTTATAAATATCTCGTCACCCGCCAGACAGACGAAAGCATACAAAAAACATCACCCCTTTTACAAGTAGGTCATAAATAACTCATCACTTCCGCTGATATTCATATCTAAGAAAATTAACGAGCAAAGGAACAAGCAATAACTCATATGTTATGACTGCCCATTAATGTAACTCACCCGCGAAAAGCAATAAATCTGTTGTTTTTTTTCTACAGTTTGACGACGCTAACAAGCCATTAATTACTGAGAAAATGATTTATTTTGACAAGTAAACGATTAAATGCAACAACAAACACTTTATCCCACTCCGCGGACACACAAAAAAAAACACGACCGTGGAATGATGAATTCCTATAAAACGCGACCCGCGGAACGAGAAAGGGGTTATTCTAAGAACAGAAGTCAGTCGAGTAACATGCTCAGTCAGCTCATAGTGAAATAAATTCAAGTCTATAAAACATGGCTATTCAAGCGGTAGATAATAAAAGAGGCGACGACGCGAGCAAGCTAGATCAGATTAGAGAACGTGCGAACTAGTAAGAAGGAAAGTTCAAATCAAGTTAATCCGAGAAATGACAGCAACCAAGTGAATTCACGAGCAACCCAGTATTTCTCCAAAAATTAACTATTATTTATCAACGCTTCAAGAACGAGATAAGTCAACGAAAAACCTCAAATCAAAAGTTCATGACCTCATAGAAAACCGTATCCATACATCGATAATCTAATATACAGTGCGACGTAAAAATAAAATGAACATTTTCAGCGGGATTAATCCAAATAATAATACAATTAAACTAATTGTCGTTTAAAAGCCTTCTCAAGTGAAAAGTGTTGACCCTGCTGATTTAGCGTAAGTTCATATATGTTTCACTGTATTTATGTTTTGGGCAAATTGAATCCTTTATAATGCGAATGTGTCTTCAAATGTATCTCCATAATTTCATGTTACCAAAGTTTTCAAAAGATAATTATTTCCAGTCGTTTTTGACAATTCATGTCACTATTGTGTTTAGTCAATCTATTTGAATTGTCGACTGATAAAAAAAATAACTTCAAGTAAACTACACTCTATTTTTTTTCTGATTATTGTATCTTATTCGTTTATAGAACGGATGAAATACTTTGTTAATTTTTATAAAATATATATATATATGTATATTCTTACTATTTTTATGAGTGCATTATTATTTTTTTAATCTTTCTGAAAACGGTACGTACTTCCTGGATAAACAACTCAACGCCCAAGTATAGAGAGAAAGAGATATTTCCTGTAGGCCGCTCCAGTGGAATAGTCTCGGTTCGACCATCCTCAGACAGTCGATGCTCTTGATGCTTGTTTTCTCAATCTAACAACAAGTTTGGTGTTGCAGGTGTGTTTTGTTAATTCATAACACCCTGTTCCAGGCTCAATATCAATCATTTAACACGCAACTATATAATCATAATAGTGCAGTGGATCACCACTCAGCGATTATTGACCTTAACCAGAGGGAGTGGAGATATATAATATAAAAGGGAGGAAATGGAGCGGGAAGGGAGCGAGAGGGGAGAGATGGGAGCGAGAGTGGAGAGACTAGAGGAAGGAAGAGGAAATGGTGTGAGGAGAGAAATAAGAGGGGAAGATATGAGAAAGGAGTTAACAAAGGGAAAGAGGAGGGGAAGATAGAGAAAGGGTTAACAAAGGGAAAGAGGAGGGTAAAAAGACAGTGAGTAGAGAGAAGGGGATCATTACTTACGATCGACATCCATCGTATCCTCTCCAGAGGGGAGCTCGTCGTCGCTATCACTGCTGTAAGCAGCCTCGTTCCTGTCGTGTTTCTCGATGACGGTCTGGAAGGTGTGCTCCCTCTCCTCGAATATTTGATCGTCGGCGTCGTCCAGGGTGTTGATGTTCTGAGCGCACACCTGCTTGAATATCTCCTGCTGCTGTACCAAGTCGCCTTCGGACAGGTCGAAGTTCATCTCCGTCCGATGTTCGATTGTCCTGAGATGAAAATTAGCATAGGGGTACAAAATCATCCAGAAACGATAACCATGCACTTCCCACAAAATAACCAGGCACGTGAATGTACTACATTATTGAAAGATAATTCGATTTTTTCTATACTACATTATTGTTATAAAGACTTACTGTAAGGTATCATCGCCATCATTGAACGCATCATCGTTAAAGCCACTATAACCGTCGATATATTGCGACGCCAAGTTCTGCATCTGATACTGTGAGAACATCTGAAAAAATAATAATAAAAACATTTTATGTAGTTGAATAATCCTTTACACCATATGGTTTGAGTGAATTATTTTTAAGTTGGCTGTTTGCAAGGGGCAAATTGCATCACGGCAGAGGCCAAATTTAAACTGTTTTGTAGAGTGTAGCCAATCGTTGCAGAATCGCGTATTGTCTATACCAATAATATAAAGGATTGATTTTTTTGACGATCATTAGCTTTGATGTATCACTGGCCCTAGCGTTACAAACACTTCTGTAACACAACAAAGACACTCTAATTATCCATACCTGTTGCTGCAAGGCGCTCGACTGTGGAAACGGAACATCACTGTAATCGTCATTTTCCTCCACCGAACTCTGAGGATGGGCACCTCCCTGGAATTCAAACACCCACCGATATAAATCAACCCCCAAAAACGATATCGATCTCTTACCAGCAGAGTTTCTTGTATTTTATTCGTTTCCCTTAGGGTAGTTTCTTGGAATTCTTCTAGAGATTTGGCAACTTCGGGAAGATGGTTTTTGAGATACTGCCCCAGAGATGTGGTCGAACACAGCTCTACTATTTTATTAACAATACTTATCAAATGGCCCATGTAACCTTTTCGGATACCCCTCTCTTGTTTCCTGGAAATTAAGTCGTTGCAACTCACAATATTCTGATCTAAATTAATTGAGACGACGTTGAAACAAATCCCCAGTTATGAGAAAAAAGGTGGAACTCTTTCAAATTTGCAACTGGAAGGAGTTTTAATTCAATACTAGCTGACCCAACAGACGTCCTGTCCAAATTTATTTATTCCCTGATTTTTTTTCCTGAAAACTCTCGTCTGCATAGAATTTCTTTTTTCCCGTGTTTTTTTGTATTATTCCATCTAGGTTATGCCTTTGACTCCACCCGCTTCCCATTATCCCGTTTTCCCTTTATCCCATTTTACCGCCACCACGTTATCTCGTATTTTCTGTTATCCCGTTATCCCATTTTCCAGCTAGTCCGTTTTCTCGTTATCCAGTTTTCCTGTTATCCCGTTTTCCATAATACGGTTTTACTGTTATCCCGTTTTTCGACCCGTTTTCCCGAAAAAAATTAGCCAAATCGGTCCAGCCGTTTTCAAGTGATGAGCTTACCAACACAAACAGATATTAATTTTTATTATATATTATATATTCCTGGAAACTTTTCCAGGACAAAGAAATTTCCAATAGCAAAAACCGATGCAGGACCCTGATCGACGAGTGGATAAAAAGTAGACACCAACAATATTGGGATCAAAGTGTCGGGCAAATACACAGCAAAGTCATAGTAGGGCACCCAAACCGGACCCTGACCTTCTGAACCTGAACAGAACGAAGGCACGTATAATAGTAGGTCTGTTGACTGGACACTGCGGCCTAAGAAAACACCCAAACACCATGGGAGTACGCAGGGAAACCGTGGAGTGTAGGCTATGTGATGAAGAGGAGGAAACAGCCTCTATCATATTATCTTCGACTGTGACGCCCTAAGTAGTAGGCGACACAGAACCTTTGGAGAGATCAGCCCGGAAACAGGCATGAATCCGAAGAACCTTATCAAAAGGCACAAACCTGTTTGAATGAGGAACCACTGACGACAGAGTGATACAATAGACCCCAGCTGGTCGCAGTGTCAAGGGAAGCTAAGTGCCAACCCTGTCTCTGGCTCGTCAGCTTTCAACCAACCAACCAATAGCTTTGCTAAAAATGATTTATTTCCCAAAAAACCTTATTTAGAGTATTACAAACATTCAAAAAAACAATTAGCCAAATCGGTCCAGCCGTTGTTTTTATAAAATTTAAAAAAAAAGTTACCCTGGCCGGGATTCGTTCCTGTGACCTTGTGCTTAGTAGGCGATAGTGTAACCGCTTAGCTATTTCCTCGTTTGGTAATAAATGACTCGACAGTATTTTTATTCGCCAAATTTCTTATATACCCGAAATTTCCGGCAACTTTCCTAATGATTTTTCCCGTATCAACCATCCTCGGCTATTACGAACATTTAAAAAAATAGCCAAATCGGTCCAGCCGTTATCACGTTTTGCGCTCACAAAGAATCGAGATTCATTTTTATTATAGAGATTTTGCAGGAAAATTCACCTTTGACAATAGCTTTGCTTGTCAGTTAATTTAAACTATAATGAATATTGAATTAAAAATGCATTACTATCGTCATTCTTAATAAAATATACTTACTGTTGCTCATCATTTTCACTCCAGGCATTCAAAATGGTATCTATCAATTTGCAGTCGACTAATAACTGTAACGAAAAAAACATGCCACAATGAAACCAACTTTGGATAATTCACAATGGATCCAAAATGCATCAACTTGAAATAACCACTTTGTAGGTATACATTATATGAATAATTCCAAAATAATCAATAATCTTATGTGATTCCCTTCATAAAATGGCATTGAAAAAGAATTAAAAATAGGCAGCTTCCAAATCAAGCCGTTAAAGGCAACTTCAAATATATTGAAATGTATAAAAAAAAATCGATACTGAATAATGTAAACAAACATTCTCTGTATCTCATTGTAACAATCATAAGAATATATTATCCCTAAACGCCCTGTTCAATTAGTTGGCGGTAGAATCTATACAGCGTTATAACCCCTCTCTGGTCATTGTCGAATTTTAGAAAGGCATCCCTCTGGAAAAGCCTCTGCGACACAGACACTGTCGATCTTTGACAGACTTCTATCCTAAAACGACTTATGACTTTTTGTCGGTCATGTCACCTTCCTGTAGAAGAAGTGACGTAGTTCGGTAGGACTCGGATGGAATATGCCATGTGGTGTCGCAGAACCCCCCTTGCTGTACTACTCGCGGGATATATTTGCGTCGCCAATAAAAAAATATAATGCTTTTTGCAAAATGTTTCAAGCAAAACAAAACAGGAAAATAAACTCAGAACAGAATTGTATTTACAGTCATTATGAAAAAATTTCATGAAAAAGCAGGCTACTGCCTGCTCGTAGGACTCGCATGGAATATGCCACCCGGTGTTGCAGAACCACCCTTGCTATACTACTCGCGGGAAATATTCGCGTAGCTAATAAAACACTAATGCTTACGGAAAGATGCCTCAAGTTAAACAAAATTGATTACAAAATGCTCACAACAGAATTGTATTTAGTCATTATACTTGCTCGCCAAAAAACTTTCAATCACAGTTAATTATTTATGTTGTAGAGCGGAAGCCAAGTGAAAATAAATGGATAGATGATAGATTTGGTACTCGTTGTGGATGTCAAGTATAAACATAATCATACTCACATGTTTACTTAAGGCATTCGAACTGTCGTCATTGTCGTCGGACACGTGCGTCTTCAGGGCTGATATAAGGCAATCCTCGACTTGCGTATGTAAAAAATTATTCCAGTGATATTTGAAAAATAAATCTAGCAGTACGGAAAACGTGCCATTCATTTCGATTTTGTTCGATAATTCTTCGTTATTAGATGATATCAGGGCGGCGTACAGTTTGGTGATTTGGAGGCGAACATTACCTAGTGGGGGATTCAGCATTCCTACTGTTGTCAGTATGGGGGATTGCTAAAAAATTATAAGTTCACTTTTATTGTCGAAATAACATATTTTTTATTCTCTTATAATTCAAATAGGGCATATCAACAATAATTTTCGGTGTGTTTAGTAATACACATGTGAGATGACTCGATCTTCTAAAAAGGCGCCAAATCAATTGTTCTAAATGCAGAGACTAAAATGTATGTAAAATTGATTGAAAACTTCTCCATACAACACGTACTATCAGATAACGTGAAAACATATGAATACGTACCTTTGGCGGATCTAGCAGGATGTCGTGAAAATCTTTGACTCTCTCCTTAATAGCTTGGGTAGTGTTATGAATAATCTTTTGTTTTTGTTCAATGTCACTGGCTTCGTCATTAATATTGGAACTATATATACTTTGGGAGTTGAATTTAGGTATGCTAGATTGATAGACGTCCAACAGCGCTAAAAGTACCTGAATGCCGCCTACAATCGCCGTTTCGCTCTTTTCGTCGCCCATCAGTATATAATCTAACAATAAAGATACCGTTTCGGGGCTGAAATAAATCAAATGTAGAAAATCGAGGAAGATGCGTGAATAATTGCGTCAGCATAAAGAAAATCTCATTTGAGTAAGAATAGGTGAGAATACAAAGTCTTTTTACTTATTAAAATTGATCTGAAAAGCGCCATAGCGTGAATTGTGTCACATTTTGGCAATTTTGCCAAGATGGGAAATTGTTGAGTTACTTGCTAAGAAAAGAAATTATTGAGTTACTTTTCCGATTCAATAATTCATAAAACATAAACACAAACTTGGAAATGGTGGATCATGTGGAGGCAGTTGTTTCAAAAAACGAACCCATGATACCCCAAAACAAATTTAACATAAACTTCACGGAAAAATAATGAGTCGAGAAAAGTGGCAAACAAACGGAAATTCCGAGAAACTGAACATTTTACACTTTAGTCAGTCAACACACTTCAATATTTCAAGTGGAAATATATAGATTCGAAAATAAAATCGTGGACGATAGGTTTTACGATGGGTTATAACGAGATATACTCGGGCCAGTGGACCAGCACAAAATATAACAGATATACGCGATGGATAATCAATTATTTAACTAGAATAAGAATCAACGAAATTTCTAGAAAAAATTATCGATCAGAAATTCCTTGAACTTGTGTGTTATTTTCTATAATTTTTAAGGGTGGGAGAGAGATTTTTATGTAGAATCATCCGACATTTTTGATATTTTAAATAGTTTACGAGAAATTCGGTTCAGACATCTTCGATGGGGTTTCTCAACTCTTAATATTATTTTGTATAGTAATAAAATTGATTCCACATTTTTCGATATTTGCAGTATTTTTTTAAGAAAAAAAATACATTTTATTTTTTCTATTATTTATAAATGTAGAAACATATTACCTTATTTGATTGGACTTGTTGGATTCTATCGATTGTAATTATTTTTACTTATTTAAGATTTTTCCCATTATTTCCCGAGTTATTCTATTTGGAGGAAAACTTTATTTAGATAAGTTCAATTTTTCATATTTTTGCGTTTTACGCAATATTTCCTGTACCATTATAGAAACATAGACAGAACATAGAGACATAATTTATAAAGATTTGTATACGAAATTTTCTAAGAAATATTTTATTCTACTAGTTTTCAAAAAAAAATATTTATAGAGCTACTCCACCATCACCATATATTCAAAGGACACCAGAACAATATCAGGTCCAGAATAAGAGGAACAACTAGGACCTGCACGGGCTTGTAAAGTATACTTTGGAAATGGGTGTCACAGAAAATATGGGAGAAAAAAGCAATAAGCCTTCGAGACTGTAGTGAGAAGTAGACAAGTCAGGGCAAAAACCGAATAAAGATTTACCGGACAGTTTAAACTACACTTTTTAAGCATGGTCCCCATTTTAGAGGTAATATGCTCTATAACATTTTCTTGGGGTACTGAAGACTTCAGAAAGGAATGTCAACCGCGACATACAATAACTCCGCAATATTCATCAAGAGCCGTTTTCTATAAAAAAAGCGTCTTTGTCTCTTAAAAAGGCACCCCCGTGAAAAAGTCCCTGCGACACAGACATCGTCGATCTTTGACAACTTCTTACACCGACCCTTTCTATCCTAAAACAACCATTTCTTATGACTTCTTGTAGGACATGTCACTTTCTTGGACAAGGAGTGACGTAGTTTGGTAGGACTCGGATGGTGTCGCAGAACCCCCTTGCTATACTACTCGCGGGAAATAGACAAGTTGGATGCCTCTCAAGGGCGAAAACCTAGACACTTTAAAGTTCTTAGCACTTTTCAAGCATGACATTCATAAATTTTAGAAGTAATTTTCATCAAAAGCCGTTTTTCATACAAAAGATCGCAACCCTGTCTTTTCAAATGAGATTTTCGATAGACTGGCACCTCCAGACAATATAGAAACTCACGATTCCAAAGTATTGAGCAGCGGATCGGGATCAGCTCGTTCCGTCGAATTCTTCTGGGTATCACGGGCTATCCTGATGAAATCGCACAATAACTGCGAGACGTTGTGGTGCCTTTCTTTCTCAACTTTGGGATTCAACAGAGAAACCAGTGACTGCATGATTCTTTGGCTATCGAGCCACTGCAACGAAAAATTTTGGGGAAGACTAAGAATACGGGGAAAAAATAATTCAATTCACAAAGTATTTTGTAACAAACATATTCTATAACCCAATTAATCAGGAAATGTCTTTCAATACTGAAGAAACCAATTTTTTTTTATTGTATCTAAATTCTTTTTTTTAGGGTAATTATTACAAATACGCGAAATTTTATGACACAAATTTCAAAATGAGGCTTATTATCCAATTAAAACCCGAGGGCGATGCTCGAGGTCTAATCTAATCACCTAAAGAAATTTTAGAAATATTTGAAATCACATAAAATCCCTTGGCGCCCATTAATGAACTACGAGAAAAATTGTTTTTCCCGCGTGGATTTCGAGAACATCACACTTTTTTATAGTTTTTTGGTTCAATGAAAGAAATGTCCGTAAAAAACAATTTCAATAAAGGGCGCCATGTTAACACTACTCGTAAGTTAAATGAAAAAATCCACATTAGTGCAGATGGAATTTTAACCACTCATATAAATTGGCACACACAAAATCAGCTTGCTTTATTACATTATATGTCATTTAATGGATTCAAGTACATCAAAATCGGTGTAGGTCCCGAAACGGAGCCTTGAGGTACTCAAATGACCAAAAGTATGGGTCAAACCTGTTGGAAAAACTTACGTTCAAAATGTTCTGCCTCATTTCGACTCCTTCGACTTGCGTCATCAGCTTGAGCATGAGATCCATGACGGCGGAGGTGCCTAAGTGCTTGAGCAGTAATGATATAAAGGTGTCCTTAGCCTTTAAAAAGTCTAGGACCTGTAAGCAAGTGAACTGATAGGAGAGCCAGTTCTGGTACGGGATGCGATGAGACGATTCACCACGGGATATGCCAGAGTCGGAAGGAGCACGGGAAAGAGGGAGAAAAATTCGTGTTATATATTGTACTACATTGTCATTTTCGAGAGAAGCGAAGCTATCGAAATTGTACAGAGTGATTCTGAGATAGTTGGTCAAATATGCAAGTTTTTCATTTCCAGGTATCTGGTCGTACTCAACAACAAATCAAATGTATGCTGGGTACATCAAGTGAGTTTATTACGTGGATTCAAGCAGAAAACTCAACTGCTTATTGCACCTGAGATTTGTATACTGACTTTCTATAATGGTTCGAAATTATACTTTTTGAACATTGTTCTAAAATTCTGGATGGATAAAAGATCTCAGCTAATGAACAGTCCAAATAAAATATATATAAAAAATAACAAAAGCTTTTATTTAAAACAATTGTTCTAAAAAGGAAAAAGATTAAATCCACCCCAAAGGGTAGCAAAATGAAGGATATTGATCACTCACCCTCTGAATTCTGGTCCGTTAACTGATTCTATCAGCTATAACTTTGTACTGGGATCTTCGATTTGGATGATTCTTCTTTTATCAGATAGGGTATACCTCATAGTTGATCATATTTGGATTTCGAATGAAATTATCCACCCTTACGGGTAGAAAAATAGGGGATAATTGATTTTTCACTTGTGAACATTGGCGCACATATGTAGTTGACAATGACAGATCGCTATTGTCATTATTTTTGTTCTCCTATATCCGTCACAATCATTATATTCTATGAGAGGATGGAATGATATACAAAGTAATGAAATAAACTAACCAGAACAACAAAAATAATTTATATTACAACAAATAGTAAAAGTAGATAATCATTTATTTAAGGAATAAAAAGGGAAAATTTTGGAAAAAAAAAAAAAGCAGTTGTAATTAGTAGATTTCAAAAAAATAAAATAAACCTTCTTAGTCTCAATAACTAAGCTCCTAAACTAATGTAAGTAACTAATTTTGAGTCGGCGCCAAACAAACAATCAACGAAGATCATTAAATTACTTCAAAAAAAAATTCAGAATGTCCATGCCATCATTTTACGCCTTACAATTCATTTGCTTGTTTGTTTGGCGCCGACTCAAAATTAGTTACTTACATTAGTTTAGGAGGTTAGTTATTGAGACTAAGAAGGTTTATTTTATTTTTTACTTTTCAGTTCCGTATTTCGTCGGTTTAATTTTTTGTTAAAAAGTTTTTATTACTTTTCAGTTCCGTATTTCGTCGGTTTAATTTTTTGTTAAAAAGTTTTTATTTTTCAATTTTTTGTAGCTGAAATCTACTAATTACTACTTACTTGTTTTTTGATTACTTCCAAAATACTTACTTACCCACCTTACTTCAACTATTACCAGTTAAATGATATGATTATCTATTTTTACTATTTGTTGTAATATAAATTATTTTTGTTGTTCTGGTTAGTTTATTTCATTACTTTGTATATTCCATCCTCTCATAGAAAATAGAAAAACATTATTGTGACGGATGTGGAATAATGACAGTAGCGATCTGTCATTGTCAACTACATATGTGTGTGCCAATGTTCACAAATGAAAAATCAATTATCCCCTATTTTTCTACCCGTAAGGGTGGATAATTTCATTCAAAATCCAAATATAAGGTATACCCTATCTATTGAAAAAAGAATCATCAAAATCGAAGAACCCAGTTCAAAGTTATGCCTGATAGAATCGGTTAACGGACCAGAATTCAGAGGGTGAGTGATCAATATCCTTCATTTTCTTCCCTTAGGGGTGGATTTCATCTTTTGAATTCAAATGGGACCAACTTCGAAGTACACCCTATCCACTGAAAAAAGAATTATCGGAATCGGACGTCTCAGTAAAAAGTTATGCGAAATCATACATAAAAATAAAAAAAATATACGCGTCGACTAGAGAACCTCCTTCTTTTTGGTTTCGTCGGTTAAAAAGGAAAAATTTCAAGGTATAACTATCTTAGATTCACCCTGTCTTGCATTCAACTAACAGAACCAAATATACTGTATTTGGAAATTAAAGAGAGAAATTCCCACCAAAGCAGGTATAAACGCCAACAAGTTTTTTCTAAAACCATAAATATTAGTCAACTCTCTTTCAATTCCAAATGAGGTATAGATAAAAAAGCCTTACAGAAAAAATGTTTTGAGGATCCAAAAAGTTGTATCACTGTTTCATAATGCAAGAAACACTCAAAGTGGTGTAACAGCAAAAGCACTTAGAAAAGTAAGATGAAAAAAATCAGAAAAAATCTAAAAATAAACGTGAAAACATTGAGTGTCTTGAAAACAAAATGCACTACAACATACTATCGTTCAGAATATTGTTAAAAGTGTTGAGCATCTTCTAATTCTTTAATCTTTAATATCAATGTTTTCATTTGATATTGTGAGGTATTTTTATTATAAAACAAATATTCTACTGTTTTCATTTGATAATGCAAAATTTTCCAAATGAAAAACAAGAATTATTTGTTAGAGACTATGATCAATATAACTTTCAAAAGTTTTGCAAAAGAAAATTTGCAGATTTCAAGTGAAAATAGTTCATGTTTGGAAAACCAAAAATATTTCGATTACCTAATATTGATATCAGAAAAATCTTGCAATTTTTTCTCTATATAAATGGGTACTTTTTGCAACTGAGAAAATAAAAAAAAATTGAAAAAGTATATTAAACAATTGTTTCAAAACATGAAGTTTTGAAACCATTAAGGCATTTCCAAAACTACCAAAATCTGACACTTCAATTCCTAGGTTTTTTCAGTTTCAATCCTGTGCCCACACAAAAAATTACCATAGAAAACACCACTAACCTGTTCAATCTTCTTTGCGATAAGGGCGCCCATAACTTTACTGAAATATGAAGCCAAAAGCGGATTCAACGGGGGATCACATTCCAGAAAGGTGTACAGCTTATCCAGAAGTACTTCGTCACTAGCCAATCTTTCATTTAAAGCGGGAACATCACAAGTTAGTAGCTCGCAAGCTATGTTTGGATACTTAAATCTACTCCTTTCTTCTAATTCAATTGACGGTTCTTTCGTGATGAGCGTTACTAGTTCCTCCATAATCTCGGTCTTTTGTAGACTAGAAATAGTCCAGGGTAATTACACTTTTACGAAGAAAAAATTCATATACATATTATATTTTGTCCAAGAGTAGTTCATAAGAGTAGAAGTCATGTACGAGGTGTTTTTTCACCTCAAAAGGGTGTTACCACCCTTGGATAAGGTGGGAACTCTTCGGATCCTTAGTTCTACTCCTATGAACCTGGACCGAATATAATTTGTGTATGAGTTTTTGTCTTCTATTCACAATTTTTTCGTCCAACTACCATGGACTAAAAGTGAATAGTAGGAATGACTGTTGTTTTTAGATAATAAATATATCTTACTAGTCTATTAAAAGTTTGTTCTGTACTCGACATTCGTTTATGATATCCTCGAACTCCAACACTTCTTGTAGGGTGACATCCTGAAACATTTCAACCAGCATTAATAACAACCTCTTCCTCATAATGATAGTACCCACCTCCTTCGCCAGTAAAGCCTCGATTTGAGAGGAAGAATTCGTATTGTACTTCCAAAACATGATATTAGATTCTGCAAAAAGGCTTGTTGTAAAAAAATTCATTCAGTTAGGTTAGGTTAGTATCGATATATCAAAAGATGTGATTCTGTCGATCTGAAACAAGCATATTGCAAAATAATGCACACCTTTAAAACTATTATAGAAGACGTTTGGTTAGGTTCATTTGAAATGACCCCGTAATTGATATTTTATTAAATATTCACTGAACACACGGACGCATCCACTAATCCTAGAGGGCATATCACAAAATTCACATTAATTGAATGGTGGAAATTGTGTACTAATATGTGAATATGGAAATTTTCTTTCATACGATAAAAATAATACCACCATTCATTCTTCACAATGAACTTGGCACTTGTTGAAACAGAAAATGACTGATATTCAGCGGGAAATTTGAAATTGACGATAGGTTGGAACTTTTGTACACCTGCCGAATTTTTGCTCAAGTATTCAGGTGATTTTTGACTTTGACAGCTCCACGCATTCAAAACGTCAGGAAAAAGCGGTCTCGTATTATTGTATAGAGAAATTAAAATAAGTAGGTATGAAAACTATGAAACACATTTTACATAAAAGTTGCCTGTTATTGAATTAAAAATCATTATAGGTTTTATCTCTAGAATTCCAGAAGGAACTGTTTTTTTATCTCACAGGTGAGCCGTTTTTTATTCGTTCATTGTTAAAATATTCTGCAATTAATTGTTGGTCAGGACCGTCCTTAACATATTTGGCGCCTAGACAAACATTCAAAATATTAACGGATCAAAAGCCCTTCAAGTTGGAGTGCGTAGTTTTTATGTGATATCAGATTAGTATTGAGCTCGGATCATATTTACGACGATATGAAAGCATATTAGAGTTTATCATTGCTTGTGTGTGATACTAAAGTAGAGACTATCATAAGCATATTATTACTTCGAAACTATCATTGGGCACAAAAGATGTGTATACGACGATATATAAAAGTAGAGAAATGTATTGCGACCAAATATGTGTATTTTATTTCGCACTTCGTTCACTTAGGTTTTTCGTAGGAATAATGGATAGCTATAATTTTGTTTCTGAATATTATTGCGATATTTTGAATGGTTTCCGGGAAATATGGAAATGTCTTATTTCTCTTTTGTTTTTTCATTTTATCTTCCGTAGGTACTATTCGATTTGAAGGAAAAGTCAACCAAGATTTTTTGTAGGAATAGTTAAGGGAAATCTTTTTTCTATTCATATTTTTTTGATATCACCAATCATAGTTTTTGAGAAGTCTGAATTTTATTATTGAATTTTTTTTATTTTTTTTCTAATTTTGAATCATTAAAAAAATATGGTTCAGATGTTTCAATGGATCTCATAAAACTCTATAAATAAAATGTTTCCACCTTTTATTTTTTCCAATATTATGGTCAAATATTCATGTTTGCCGTTTTTCGGCTCTATCTCCCGTACTATTCAATTCAGAAAAAAGTGTTCGGAGGTTTTTTGTAGGAATTGTTAAGATCAATATATTTGCTGCTATCAAAATTTGTGGTCGTTTTCGAGAAAAATTAAGTTGTTATAATTTCAAGATTCAATTTTCATGTTTTGTGATTTTCCGATGGAGTGAGAGAAAAATGTATCAGAAATATCTTGTAGCACCATTCGAGAGGTATACACTGATTCCCGTAGATTTCCATATTTTCCGTTAGTTTCCGAGATTTTTGAATTTAATAAGTCGGGCCTCGTATTTCGGAAAATCCCCCTTGAAAGTCCATTTGGAATTTTCCGATCACATCCAGTTTCAATGGGCTTTCTTTAAGGTTGTCAAGTATTCTGCTACAGAATATGAGATCGATAGGATCACCTATGCGACCTGTAGTTGAACCACAAGGAATTTTTTGAAAAATCCCGGAAAAACCATCTTGGAATTTTCCGATTCCCTTCATATTTCAATGACAGGATATTGTTTTTGGTGGACATGATGGCAAAGTTTCAAGACGATACGTCGAAGGGTTCCGGAGATATTTCACTTTATGATTGATACATAGTACAGACATACAGACCACATACAAAAACCAAAGTTGCTCAAAATTCGATAAGAATCATTTTTTTAAAGCAACTATACCTCTATTTCGCTTAGTTTCCGATATATATTTTCACTAGAGACAGTGTAGTATAGTATATCGTCGTATAACAAGACTACCCTAGTTGCCTTCACGAGGAAAAGTAACATTAACCTCAAAGCCAACGAATTAGACAGGAAAGTTATTGAAAGGAAGCCATATGCAGAGGTCAAATATCTGGGACTTACCCTAGACAATAAACTCATCTGGAACAAGCACGAAAAAGAAGTCACCAACAAAGCCCTAATAGTGTACAGAAACTTTGTGGGAAAGAACTGGGGATGTAACCCAAAAACCCTGCAGTGGATGTACACGTCAATAGTGAGACCGATCATCACCTATAGATAGATATATGTTTTATTGACAACGTTACACATTTTTACAAGTGTCTGTAGTAGGTAAGATAATTGTCAAAATTATAGAAATTATAAAACACCAGAATATAAAATAATAAAACATTGTTACTGACACAGAGGTACTTAGATTCACTAAAATCAAGGACACACATAAGTTAAAACATTAAAACAATCATAAATTAAATCAAATCACTCAAGTGTAAGAGAACATAATAAAATCATATAGCTAAGTGTGGCGAGAAAAGACATGGGGAGGCAAATGGAGTTTCCAAATATTCCTCTATAGAGTAGAAGCAGTGGTATAATTGGTATTCTTTTACTGTGGATTTGAAAGTATGAGACTGGAGGGTTTTCCAATTTTTAGGTAGGATGTTATAGAGTCTAATATCCAGAGAGTTTTTTAGGAACGATTTTGTCAAACGAAATCTGGGTATCGGTTAGCAGATCTTGTTGAGTAATTATGTACATCAGATTGCATTGTGAAATTTTTTATATTTCCATGGATTTCAAGTACTATATATGTATAAGCAGGGCAGAGGCATAATTCCAAAACTAATGAAAATTGGGCGACAGTGTTCAATATAGCTTGCGTTAGCTATGATCCTGATTACCTATACAACACTTGAAAAAACTACTTTACTTTATACGTTTTTTCCAATTTCTAATAAGGACGTGACTTGGACGTCATCTGACAGTGACTGAATTATTTTGATGGGTTTGGTATAAACAATGGTAAATGCCATAGAGAAACTAAAAATAAAGAGAGTTGTCAAACCTGCAGTAAAAGTTGGCACCACGTTTAGACAGTGGCGACATATCTCGCAACTGGCCGAACTAAGTACAGTTGGTAAAACTGATTGAGATAAGGCGGGTTCTTCAAATGTGTTACTTTTATATGATTGATATGGTATATATTTTATAAGTGATCGATTTGCCATTCTTGTATTCCATATGAATGGTTGTATCATATGAAATACAGGAATGGCAAATCGATCACTAATAAAATATATACAGTAATCGATTCGTAGAATCTGTTAGTTCATTCGTGGTTAAAATAAAGTTTCAAAGTAAATCTTTATTTCATGATATCAAGAACAAAATTAAAGATCTTATAAAACAAGAATAATAAGTTGAACCCTAAAAAACACATTTTATTGTATCTAGGACAAGGCACAACTACAGACAAAACAATAATAAAACTCCGAAAAACAACAAAATTAAAAATATTCTTCAGTCTTCATCAAATCAACCAAAATAAAAACAAATTACATTTACAACAAACCTTCAATAATTTTGTTCCTTTATTAGCACAAAGGAGAACGAGTAGGTATACTTAACAAATACTCCAGTTTGATGATAATCTTCGTACTTCCTCAAATGGTGATAGGAAATGGAAACTGATGGACGGAAATAAGTATCAGTTTGTGAACAAATTTCTGCAACTGATAGATGGAAATAAATATCAGTTTGTGAAAAGCAGCTTATATTTTACCTTGTGAAAGAATATTTCGAGGAATTTCAGCGTCAACTCGTATAACAAAACATTCCATTTTCGACGTTCAAGTCCATAGTCTAATTTCTATAATTAATTTTTCGATGACAATTAACAGTAGAATTATTCTGAAATTATTACGTGGTTTGTCATTTTCTGACAAATGTCGAAATTGGAAAATTATCATGTCAGTCGTCTGTTTATTGCGGGCAGCGCCCCCATGCGCGACTGGCCGTACCAAAAACTTGGTGGTCAAGATCGCCAATGTTTCAAACAGTCTCTTTATTTTTAATTTGTCTATGGGTAAATGCCTACTTCTTTTATAGCAAGTAGCGTGTATTTTCGCGGATATACTAACATGGTGTATATTCGCGGATATACTAGTAGCATGGTGTATATTCGCTGATATTGGGATTTGATTGGTTAGATAAATGCATTTGATTCTTTTCGAGGTATATAATCGCTGATATTGGGATTTGATTGGTTACAAATAAATAAATAGGTGTTTCAGTGTTTTTAGAAATTTAACCCCCAAAGGGATGAAATGGAGGGTTCATTAGTTATTAAGTTAGGGTCATAAAAATTGGTATCCGAGGTTTTTGTTACAATTAAAGAAATGTTTAAATTTTTTTAGAAATTCAACCCCTAAAGGGGTAAATATGGGGGGATGCATTTTTTTATGGAGGTTAGTTCAATCTAGGGTCATGAAAATCGGTTACCAGCCAATTGGTTACAAAATTTTCGCACTGTAAGCTGACATGAATGAGAGATCTCATGAAGTTAGTAAAAAAAATGTTAATATAAATTGAGAGTCGTTTTTAGAGATTGATGAAGAGGCTCTAAATTTGGGTACCATGTAAAGCATGAAACCAGTTTGAAGTGTCAATTTTTCAATTCAGACGGAGGAATGAAACCAAGAATAAAAACAATAATTTATTGAAGGAAATAACAATAATGTGCTCAGGAAATATAATAAAATATTTACATACAGTGATTTCCACAATATATAAAGTACTACAAGACAACAATCGCCTCCTAAGAGATGTTATTTTATTTTTTGGGAAGTGGCAGTGCTTTGCCACCGATAACGATGGAAGGTCCTACGTAGTAACGCATCAGCAGGCTAGATCCACGTTTCAGTTGGTTTCGACTCGACAAGTCTGCCCAACAATCCATCCACGTATTGTAGTGGGGCATCAAACGTGAGCCGGCCGCCAGGCCAGAGTTCGTCACTGCCATACAGTTCGACACAACTTGGAACGGATATGTAATGGCAGTTGCCAAAAACTGAAAAGAATGTCAATGTAATTTATATGAATTGAGATGTACAATAATCTCAGTTTGAGTCCCGAAAACAGTAAATATATTTACAAATCAGCTGTTTCCCTTTGCCTAGGACGTGAAATGAATACATACCGTCATTGTGGCAGAAGTATAGACTTTGAGTTCCTTTTCTTCGATCACATAATAATTGATGGCGAAAGTTAGACTGCTTGCCAGCAGCAGGGACAGTATATCACCCAGTAATCTAGGGACCAATCCGCTAAAAAATCCTAAGACCCCATTCTGTTGATAAACTTCCCGTATAGAACCGAAAATTCCACTGAAACACAGAGTTGTTATATTTGAAACAGAGATGAACAAAAGCGTTGAAGGGTCACGTTTTTTTTTCCAAACTTACAACTCGGAATTTTATAAATCTGACTTTGAAGTCGTAAAAAAGAGAAAAAAACGTTGTGTCCCCTTAAAGCTTTCGTAGAAATTATATTTCCCTTACGTATATCTGGTTTCTCTCCCAACGAACTGAGCCATCATGCGCACCGTGATAACATGGAATGGTTGACTGACAATTATGGCAGCTGTGTGCGTTATCAAGTCACATTTAACACCTTTAATGAACTTGGCCTTCCTGAAAAAAAAAAACTAGTAATGATTCGAATGACATCCGTTGAGAATATATACTTCTGTTCTTCGGTGGGTTCTTCTTCTTCGTAATCGTCTTCTACATTTGGCGGTTCTAAATAATCCGAAAGTCTTTGAGTAACGACTGCGCTTAGAAGATTTCCAGTTACTTTGGGGACTAAGCCGACGTAACATCCTTGAAATCCATCGATGGTCTTGATGTGTTTCACTGAAAATTGACTCGTGAGAACGGGTCATTCTATAAGGAAAAATTGCCGAAGGAAACCTACCATATTCAAAAATGTTAGGTAATTTGAGTGCTGGTTTTCCGAATAAGGTTTTAGCCGGCCTGGGCGCGATAGGCTCGTACCCGATCTAAAAGTATTTTACGTCAAATTATTGAAATTTGTCATGAGAATATTTCCGACTAACCTGAATGAGAACTTTGGCATACTCGAATGGATGGGAAGCTGTATTTACAATGATTCTCAGTGCATAATTCGACCAACGGTTCTCCTTCTGTTTTGACATCTCTTTTCGAAAAAAATCGGAAAGATAAGATTAAATCCAAATTTCGATATGCCAAGTTTTGGGAAGACAAAGCCGACTAGATTTTAAAATTTTACTTTTTTCAATGTATCTTTTTGTTGGGATTACGAGAGTTCCATTCTATCAATCGAAAATGTAACATGCGATATGTTAGTTATTTTGCTCGGAGTAACGGTTACTCATCCACAGAATTCAGAATAGTGAAGGAGGTCAGAGCTACAATAACATGTTTCATATGAACTTCACCACAGATCACAGATCAATAGTGACTGACGTATAGTAATATTCATTTATCCTGGCGAAAGTCGGCGCAATGTTATGACCATAGGCGTGTATGTTATTTGGATTTATTTGCCATTATCAGTTTATCGCACCAAAGCACAAATCAAACAAACATACACGCCGCTGTTTACAGTGGAGTTGGGCGTTAACCATATGAAATTGGTATTTTGCGCAACGAACCTTATCGCCTGATTAAAAGACGCTACTGTACTTACAACACAAATTTGCAATTGAACTTGGTTCAACGCAGAACCACAGTTGAACTATGCATCTATAGCCGGGCTTAATTGAGCGAATGAATAATGAATTTAAAAACGTAGTCCTAGCGCCTCTGATGGATGTTTTCATCGTTATTTCACACAGTTTTAGCGCTAGTGCTCAAAAGGTATAACCTTAGATTATATATGCTTCGCTAGATACGGTACTCATGTTATTGTTGTTTTGGATCGACGGGGGGTGAAGGTCAGCGTACTGACCTCTGGTAGCATTGAGTACGCTAGAGACCTCTCCACCCTCTCTCAAAGTTACCCCTCTAATACCAAACAATAGGGGAGTGCCGCACGAGTTGCCAACTTCAAAGACTTCTGAATCACAAACTAACTATGCTGGATCATTTATTTTCAGTCCCAAAGGGTTTGTATTTTTTAGTTATATTATTAGTGAATTCCGTCTCTATATCTCGAGTGTTGGTGCCTGTCCTAATCTGATTCGTGATTTATTGACTGTCATCTGTCAATATTTTTTCCCAGAATATTGTTTGTGCTACCAACTATTCACATATTTAGACAGAAAATCTCTATGAATGACACATTCGATACTAGAAATTTATAAGCGCCTTATGACCAAAAGTAATTGAATTGGTATTATCGAATTGGCGATTTTCTATAAAACCGAAGTTGAACGATTGCCAATGGAGAGGCAGATCTTTTGAAGGTTTTTTTTAAGTTGGCAACTTGTGCGACACACCCCTATTGCTACATGAATCTAGCGTAGCATATATGATCTAAGGGTGTACTAACATTTGCCTATAAAGCTGGATTTATAGTTAGACGGACTGTAAACGTAGACGCACTGCAAAAAGATCAACTATAGATTTTATGAACTCTTGTTTATAAATGAACGTAAACGCATGACGTAACGTAAGTGAAACGGACTGGAACGGAAGAGTTGGCTAACTTTCATCTTTCACACTACGTTTCTTGCGTCCGGCCAATCAAAATAAAGAATTATGTGTTATGTTTTTTACAAGACGTAATTATTCATTAAATACTGGAACAGTCATTCACGTATACTTAAAAAATTGATCTGGATCAGCAGTCTTCATCTTTAAAAAATTATTGTAGGCATTCTCTACTTTTCTATGACGGTTTATGGGTCTTGTTTTGTAACGTCTTAGTCGCATAATTATTGTTCTTCGAGTTTGTCGACACTTTTCCAATGCTACTTACTGCACACAAACAGTCCCACGGCACCAAGAAGCATACCTTCATGTATTTCATAATCCGTTGTGACACAGAAAACGAAGCATAGATAAATATTAAGAATATAATACAAATCCAAACCAACACAGGCTGTTTATGATTCGTATAATGTGTAGTTTATGTTGAATATCACTGTCACTTCTACCCATGCGCAAAAATTCCGTTCCGTCGATTTATAAATTCAATAATATTTTACAGTCCGTTTGTTACATATACAGTGCATCTACGTTACAGTCCGTCTAACTATAAATCCAGCTTAACTGTCAACTAACAAATATCCATTTCTTCTGTGTTTCCTCATTGCAACTCACAAGCAAAAACTGCCATCTTCCCTCAAAGAGGGTAAACGTTATCTGAATAGGAGGTCCTAATAAGCTCTAGCCAATCAGAATCTTGTAGCATCAACTCGTCATAGTGACGAACATGGACATGAGTACAGGTGGCCCACGTAACATACAGAGTGGTACAATATACATTCAGATACCAGAGTGCGGAGTGCCACTGTCCAGATAGAATGGTGGCCATGACATATCCATAAACGTCACTATGACTCACAAATGATCTTTCATCTCTTTCTATTAGTGTCACCATTGTCTTATGGGGAATAGACTCTCCTACTCAGATAACGTTTACTCTCTTTGATCCTCCCTGACACCTTCACTATGCCTTTTTCCAGAGCTCCTTGGAGCAACCATGCTAAAAATGTTTCCTCATATTCTGCAAATTGATTTAAAATGTGTATAAGGATACAACTTTCAATATTGAATATTGAGGTTGATTGATTCGGTGAATACTTCCTTGTTGCGATTGTCGAATTCGGAACACCACAATAATGGGCATTTAGTTTGATATGCACCAGAACCAGAAGGAAGGTTTTTTATCTTGGAAATATGTATGTTCTTATGCCAGCATACATGATTCATTTCATGGAATAATTCAAAGTGTATTCCTTAGCAGGAAATTCGATATCCAGTTTATCACCAATTCGAGCGATGTCGTATTTGACGATGAGAACGAAAATATGACGTGATATTTCTGAAAGAGTAATCTAAGATGTATAAAAACCCTGGTGCTTGCACTTATACCTGTAGAAGTTTGGGATCGACTTGGCGACACTTGGCCTACTTGATAATAGAGATTACTGGCGTGTCAGATGGCGCCAATTTCGATTTAGTTTCAATTCAGTAATAGGGTATATTTATTTCCTCAGATTTCTTTTTGAGGCGAACTCTGCGCGGGTTCTAATTCTAGCTTTGCTATTGGTTGAAAAGAGACATCTGTCAAACTTCACCAATAGCAAAGCTAGAATTCGAAGCCCTCGAACATTGTACAAAGAAAGCACTGTCGTGTTGTTTTTCGTATTTTGTACGATTTGAATTTCTGGTTAACTTCATTTTGACAGACGGAGAATTGGAAATGAAATTGTCATTAAATTGCAGAAGACAAAAAATTCAAGGAATACAATATAATGAACTATGGAAATATCATTATTAGTCAATTCGTCAAGATTTGTACTTGCTTTTGGTATTGAATACAGGCGAAAATTCGCGAAAAATCTGCGGCTTTAGTCCACACAAAATACAAATGTGGCCCATTCTACAAAAAGTATCCTTACACACTACACTACCTCAAAATAAACAATTTCTCACCCACTAATGACCTGATAAGCAAGTGATTGTTTGAAGAACAAACTCAGGAATAAGCTATATCAAAGAGATGGAAAACGCATAGATACCGACAAAACACTGAAAATAATTTCATATAAGATGCTCCAGATGTCAGAAATTGGGTTCTGACATTAAGCGAGAATATAGACAAACATTTTTGGACGGCGCCATCTACCACAGAGAGAGAAGCTCTGTTGAAGTAACAGGTGGTGTCCCCTCAAAAATCTAAACAATATCGAATCAGTTCATTCACCAGGGTTTTTAGACATCTTAGAGTAATCGTTGAAGTAATTGCTATGGGAACACGCATGTGTCTCTTTTCTGGAATATTTTGATTTGCACATGCAGATTACCATCTAGAAAGCTTAGCAACAATCTTGGAAATTGAAGAAATGTTTGATGTTTATGTACAGAATGTAATTTTTGAGGCAAAGAAATAAAGATATTTCATTTCATCCAGCAATGAGAGTTACAAAAATAGGAGGAAATCTTCCATTCCAAAACTGAAATGGAAGTACATTCGAAATAAAAATAATCACTTCATATTTACTTCTCAAAGGATGAGATCACGTGCATTTTCACACTGTCGCACTATCGCAAGTCAAACGTGAGTATCACTAGTAGTACAATGAGTCATGATAAATCTAAAAATTAGATTGCACTGATTCAGACCCATTTGGGAGTAGGTTGATTATTGGTTGACACCCAATAATCTAAACGCCTTGTTCACTCTCACCTGAATTATATTAAATTAATTTCCAAAATTATTTCGATTAACGGATTATTATACTGATATTGAGGTAATTATTTCAACTAATGATATCCAATGCACTACTGAATGAGCTCGATTGGAGCATAGATGCTCGGACATCTTGACATTAACAGCACTATTTCTTTACTTGGCATTTCTCTAGACACCACGAAAAAACTAATCATCCCCATCTTGCTGCGTCAGAGTACAGATGATAGGTGGCGCGGCTTCCGTGATTCACATAGGACAAGTTGGCACTGATGCGAGTTTATTTCGAAGAGCGGTCATAGAAAACAATCCAAGTGATTGGACCTCACTAATCAAACAAAAACATTTCTTGAATTAATGATCTCTTAGCTTATTTTCGCATCAGTTTGAAATTTATCAGTAACATCACCAATCTAATGTAATCACATCAAGTTCTTTATAATTCGATCTTCGCACCGTTGAAAATATAAATAAAACATAGTTAGGTTCAAATGACAGCATAACGCGTACTGTTCTCTGATTTCATTCAGCAGCCAGCAGCCAATCAGAAAACAGTACATTGTTAGCAGAAGTTTGAATTTTGCATGTGAATCCACTGTATTAATTTATCTTTGGATTTGAGGAAATAAATTGTAAAAAAAAAAAAAATTGTTTTTTATTGTTTTTAATCGCTTTCTTAGTTGTTTGAACAACCCTCAGAAGTTAATGAAAACTTGTACGAGTTAAAATCACGGGTACCTTACCTTTTATAGTGGGATCCGAAACCACAAATGATTTAATACAGTGCTGGCTGCAAGATGCAGATTGATGCTCCATTTTCAAATCCTGTGACGTGGCTCACAGAACGAGTACTTTTTGACAGTTGAAGTATTCGAAAATTATTTCATAGGTTGTCGAGATCCAAAGAGAGTAAACGTTATCTGAGTAGGAGAGTCTATTTCCCACAAGACAATGGTGATGTAAGGGATGTAAGATCATTTGTGAGTCAAAGTGACGTATATGGACATGTCATGGCCACCATTCTCTCTGGACAGTGGCGGGCTAGCGCACTCCGCACCCTGGTATCTGAGAGTTACAGGCTCTTGAATGACTATCGGACCACTCTGTATGTTACGTGGGCCACCTGTACTCATGTCCATGTACGTCACTATGAGTGGTTGATGCTACAAGATTCTAATTGGCTAGAGCTTATTAGTACCTCCTATTCAGATAACGTTTACTCTCTTTGGTCGAGATCTTTGAAGAATCGAATGTGGTCAAATGCGCCAATAGGAAGCAAGAACACATAGAGATTTATGATTTTATCCATAGTTTATCAAAAGTAGGTTATTCACGATTGTTGGGTACTTTGCCAAAAGCCCGCCAGTCTATATTATCAAAGTGTAAAAGATATCAAATAGAGTTAAAAAAAAATATATTCCAAACAATTATTCCACATCAAACATTTCAGCTAGATTCGCTTTTTTCGGTTCTATTCTCCTCTTTCTCCTCGTCCTTCTTGTGACCGATTTTCGCTAGATCTTGGAGTCCCAGTATATCCGGCAGGTTCCCCAAAATGGAGGAACTAGAATCTTTGTTGGTGGTGCTGACGTTGTGGCTGACTTTCACTTGTTTTTTGGGTAATAGCGGGAAATGGGAACCGTTCAGAGTCGGCGTCCCGTCTTCTAACAAATTGATGCCACCGAAATTAGCGGGGATTATCCCAGTAATCGACACTCCACTGACATTGGTCTGGATGGGGAAGGGAATGTTTGACAGATCTGCGAAAGTTCCGTTCTCACCGGGGTCGAAAAAGGACACGTCAATTTGTTCATGGCTAAAAAAAAACAAAAAACACCGAAAAATTATTTTTTCATATACAATATATAGTATCGAATTCATCCCAAATAAATCAAGTCGATAATTCTTTGCTGTAATAAATAGTAATGGGATTGTAAAGTACTTTGAATACATTTGAAGTTCAGCTTGCCTGAAAACGCACGATTTTATTTTTTCTAATCATAAGTTCGGTCCTCAAAGATTACGTTTTGTGAACATAATGTTTCAAATCCCAAATTTTGTCATAAATTTTCAAATCTAAAGGAGCTCCTCAATTCAAACTCGATTTGACCTTCACTTGAATAACCCCCAAACACTAGCGCCATTGTGGTTGTTTCAAGAATATTGATAGACAATACTATTTCTTACAACCCAAACATCAATTCACTTTTAATGTGATGTATTAGTAACAATTGGAAATACTATCAGTAGCAATTGAAAATACTATGATAATAAACGAATTTATAATTGACAGTTCGAAGCAACTAGCAGTAAAAGTTTGAACTTCGTAAAGTAACGATGCATACGTCCATCAGAGGCGTTGGGAGTACATTTTTGAAGGGCTTTTTCAATTTCGAATTATGAGAAATATTAAACATTTTTCCAGTTTCCAAGTATGTTCCTGTGCTTTCTAGGTGATCTTCTAATGCAAATAAAAGTATTTTAGAAGAGGGACACATGCGTGTTCGCTATTGGAAGATTATTTTTAGGAAAACCTTGTAAACAAACACCCCTTTTTGCGGATAAATAGGTTTTTGAAAGAATTGGGGTCACGATTGCGAGCAAAGCTAGCATATGTAAGAGTATCTCCTTTATGTTAGATAGTGATTGTATCAATTTGGATAGCTATGTAAGGCATGTAAGCCAAGTTAGGTTAGGTTGTTCCTCCTTCGTTCTTGGAAAAAAGAGCGTTGAAGTACATGTGCAAAGCTATTAATTCCGGGATTCTTGCAAGCTACCATTACCTTGCATTTCGATTTCAGAAACAGTATCATATTTATAACATATATCACTAGACAAACACTCAATATAGCAACATTGCAACATCCATAATTTATAATGGCAAAAATTATCTTCACCTGTCCAATGAAATTAAAATAATATATGATAAAAATCTGTAATAAACCTCCTACTGAAGAGAGTTTTCTACTCATTACATACTCTGAGAACTAATATTGTTAAATTCAACTTCCTTGCCCGACTTTTAGTTACTCAGATTTCAATTTTAGTATTTATTGATCTTCGACAGTATTGTGAATATGTGTGAAGCAATTTCCATTTGTGATAATTTCAATATTCATTTTGTGCTGGTTTTTTATTTTTTATACATATTTTTTGTTGACCATTACAGTAAATGTGTGTCTAGCTTTAATGTTTATTTACCATATTATTATTGTTTCCTTCTTTTTTATTTGTAAACGGCTTTGTCGATGATAATTATCTTTCTCAGACAATGAAGTATTTTTTTGTAGTGAGGCGTGTTCTGAAAGCAAGCCAATTCATAGCATTGCATATCTCAATCACTGTTAATGTGCAGGGTGTTACTTAACATGATTTTACATAATATAATAATTTTTCTCAGAAAAATATTCAATGCATTCGACATTATACGTACGTTTTGTTCCCCGCATCGGTATCATTGTCAGCATCGGTCAATATTCCAATTTCGTAAACAACCGACCTGATGATATATCTGCAAAAAAAACAGTGTAAATTCCAAAGGACAGAATATATAGGACGAGACTCCGTGAACGTTTCAATCAGAGCGTTTTTTATTTCTATTGAAATAACAAATATTATCGTAATATTTGAGTATTCAACCTATTGAAGTAATAAAAAATATCAACAGGCCCATTAGCGGCGATGGAAATTTGTAAACACTTCCCGAAAGTTTTTTGGGGATTTCTTATGTATGTTTTCTTTTCCCCTGGCAATGGAAAATATATAGAAGAGCAAATAGGTGAATTTGTGTGTACGCCACTGTGTTTCATAGTCCAGTCAAACTGTTCGAAATACGTGATGCTTGGCTCAAGTCCAGACAGACAGACAGGCCCTAGCGAGCACAAACATCCTTGGGAGGTTTTGTTTTGAAAATGTAGACATGAGGATGTTTTTTTTGAGACGCAATATGCACTTCCCAAAGAGGACTTAACAGGATGTGAGAAGTATTGTATTTGTTCTTCTGTGGCATTTCTTCGTGTGCCTACTGAGAGGTATTGGCGAAGTAAAAAAAATGTCAACGTGTGGATGTTCTTTCTATGCATAACATAGTTCGCCTTGGGAGGTTCATTCCAGATATTGAATATATAGTTTCATAATGGTTCAGGACAATTTTTTTTAATAACTTCCCAGAACAAAAAGTGAAAAATGTCATGTGAATTAAATTTTAGAATATTAATAATTTTCAACACCTCACTTTCAACTATTTCTTTCATTTTGTATTCCTTAATTTCAATACCAATACCTCCTATTTTATACGGGACAGAAACAACATTCTTATATTTTCACAAGCAAATGAAACCAATATTATTCGTTATAATAAAAACCATTGTCCAAAAGGCGTCCACTCATTTTCTGCTTTCATTTCAAAATTCCCGCCATGTTACAATTTGGCCATCAGTGTGGCAAACCTGAACAGAACTGGACTGTATCAAAGAGAGTAAACTGAATAGGAGGCACTAATAAGCTCTAGCCAATCAGAATCTTGTAGCATTAACGCATCATAGTGACGTACTTGGACATGGGTACAGGTGGCCCACGTAACATACAGAGTGGTCCAATATACATTCAAGAGCCTGTAACTCTCAGATACCAGAGTGCGGAATGCGCTAGTCCGCCACTGTCCAGAGTGAATGGTGGCCATGACATTACCATATACGTCACTATGACTCACAAATGATATTTCATCTCTTTCTATTAGTGTCACCATTGTCTTATGGGGAATAGACTCCTCTAACGTTTACTCTCTTTGGGACTGTATGGCACATGGAATACTAGCTATGAAGCGTTGGTTGAAGAGTTCCTTTAATTTTTAACTGAGAAAAACGTGGAAAGTGATGAGTGTTTGAAGTGTAGTGAATATTACCAATTATATAAAAGACACTGAATAAGTAAATAAAATAAGTAAATATTATATGAATTAAATGTATTAGCATAGTCCAAATATATAATATAACCGCAAAAGAATACAATGTGTATTTTTTGATAGGGTGTTTAAATCTGTAATGACATGTTCAAACTGTATCGTTGAAGATTCTTGAAAAAAAACTACTTGTTTTATTTATATTTTTCCATTAGGAACTTTGTTAGTTTTCAGATTATGGGGAGTTGGAAAATAAAAAAACAACTCCTCATGTTTTCCAACAGACTTATGCGAACTGAAATGTATTGACTCTTCAAATAGAAAAATTTGGTTTGTGATAAAACTGAAGAATCACTGGAAAAATTAATATTTTTCTAAATATAATTTCAACTAAATCTTCCTTCCTAGAGATACAGTTGAAATTATATATAAAAAAATATCTAATCATATTGCAATTATCTTCAAAATTGGTGGTTAGTATATTTCACATCGAATCTGTTTCATGAGATGAAATCCCTACCCCCTACCCTAAGAAATATAAAAGCCTTGGTGGTATAAAAATTGAAAAAAAAACTCCATTTCAAATAGAATGTGACACCTTCAAGTGTCCAAATAAATAACAAAATACTTCAGAAAGTGATCTCTAAAATGTTTTATTTACAGCTATTATCAAAAAAACTTAGGGCAAGTTCTTTTTGTGACATCCCAGGGACATCCTGAAAATCGCCGCAGACATTGCTGTTCTATAAACGTTCTATTCATGTATAAACAGAACAACGCTGTGGATGTCTTGAAATTTCGTACTTAATATCTCTGAGATGTTTTTGTGCTCGCTGGGATTACTACTTATATTGAACTTAAAGGGCCAATACATATAATAATTTTACTTCTTAGAGGTTTTTAGTGTCGGGTTTTTTTTTAGTTTTTAATTTAAGTTTTCTTAGGAAACGAATAACGTTTCTTGTCATGGTTTCCCGTTTTTGTAACTTTTCGCAATATGAAAATGAGAAGAATTTTTCTAAATTCGAAAACAATCGTTTGGTGAGATTACAAATTCGAAAACCGCGACATAAAATATGAGAATAAATTCCACATAATTTCAACAGTATCAATCACTGAATAAAACGTTCACCAGGTCTACAATACCAAAACGTACAAATCTTGAACTCCTTCGTCGGACGAGTTATTAGCAATAGTGGTAGCTTCGCTAGTTTCGTTCACTTTCGCGGAATCATCTTCAGAACTAACAGGTACGGCGGACGTGGAGTTCACTAAAAGTATTGCACCAAGAAAGAAGAGAAACCGCAACATTTTGAACTATTTTTCTATTGTTTGGCGGTAACGACTGACTATGATTACTGCGAAGTTTTCCTTCAAAACAAAGCTTTTATGTATTCAGATATGATTCGATTAGCAGGATTTGCAGTGACGTTATTAGTTTGTGCCAAATATTGATTTTTAATGTGATAATTATTTGTACCTGGTTCTGATTATTATGGCAATGAACATGAAGGTTTTGGAGAGAAACTATATTATTGCAATTCGAAGAAATGTAACATGATTTTTCCTAGTGAACTAGAAAAACAATATATATACAGGGTAAGTCATGACTCCGCCAATTTATTTTTCTAATTATCGACCTGAAAACTTCCGGAATTTTACAAACAATATAGGTTGGATGATATTTTTTCACGAATTTCCATACCCAGGGCGTAGTGAAATCAATTCAATAGTGACCTACAATCTATACCCTGGAAAATTATATATTTGATTTAAACGATGTTGATAGCAAAGTGCAATTCTTATCTGATAACATCATTGATATCCTGGATCTTCACGCCCCTTTTCAATGCTTTAGAATTACAAAAAAATACGCTCCATGGTTAGATGCAATCAAGGCTATAACTTCTGATAGAGATAGAGCCTTAAAAAAATTTGAGATTACCAAAAGTAACAACGACTGGCAATCTTATAAACAATTACAATCAACAAAGAAAAAAAAGCTCATATCAAATTTAAGCTGAAAAACCAATCACATAAAGAGAGGTGGTCCAGTCTTAAGGCCATTATGGGATCTAATAAAGATCGTAATGATATGGATTTTTCAAATAAGTGGAATGTGAACGAAATTAATGAATTCTTCTTAAACGCTGTTCCTAAATTAACTCCTGACTATGACACGAAACACTTCTATGAGCACAATACAAAAAAATCGGTACATACAACCCTCACGTTTCAACCAGTATCTGAAATGGATATTCTCAATATAATAAAAGGTATTAAAAGTAAAGCTGTTGGACCAGATGGCATCAATATTCTAACTTTAAATTTGTGCTTACCATTTCTGTTACCGTATATTACTCATATAATCAACTATTGTTTATTGAATTCTGTGTTCCCTCAAAATTGGAAAAAATCATTTGTTACTCCCTTACCTAAAGTGAATAATCCACAATTGTTATAACAATTACGACCGATCAGTGTTTTGCCAACTTTATCAAAGATTTTAGGAAAAGTTATTAATATTCAACTGCAGAATCATTTAATCGAAAATTCGGATTTAAAACTGGTCACAGTTATACATCAGCACTATTAAAAATCTCTGATGATATTTTGGCAACTGTGTTGCTCTTATTTGACTACTCAAAAGCATTCGGCACTCTTGATCATAATTTACTCTTTTCGATCTTAGCATATAGTGGTCTGGATATTAAAGCTGTAGATTTATTTAAATGTATCTAAGAGAAGTCAAGCTGTAAAAAATCAAGAAAGTGTATCAAGTTTTTTATCTGTGAGTACCGGTGTGCCCCAAGGATCAATATTGGGCCCTATACTCTTCTCTATTTATACATCGAATTTTCTAGATATTTTCTTTTCATGTTCACAACATAACTACGCTGACGATTCTCAGTTATATACGTTTTTTTCCTTGGATGAAGCGAATCAAGCGGTAACTGCTATTAATTATCACTTACATAATCTTTATACATTTTCAATTAATCATTGTTTACAACTAAATGCATCTAAGACTAATGCAATTATTTCTGGTAACAAAACTGATTTGCAGGTGTTCAAACAAGAATAAATCAAATCATCAAATATTTTAGTTAATGGTCATACTATACAATTTAGCGAAAAAGTAAAAAACTTAGGAGTGTGGTTTGATGTAAACTTAAGATTTTCGCACCATATTAGAAACTGTTTACAAAAAGCTTATGCAGCACTAAAACTCATATTTCAATCTTGCCACGTGTTGCATAGATCGGTTAAAATCCTACTATGCGATTCATTAGTATTATCTAAGCTACATTTCTGTGATATTTTATATAATTTTTGATTAGATTCATTATATATTTAAATAGAATACAAAAATTGCAAAATTCATGCCTAAGACTTATTTTTGGTATTCGCAAATTTGAGCATATCAGTCACACTCTCAAAATTACTAGATGGCTACACATGAAAAAGAGTCGAGAATTGCATTCTACTACTAAGCTACTAAAGGAAAACTCTCCACCTTATCTGTATCACAAAATAAAATAATACAGAACTGATGTACATTCTCTAAATTTAAGACACAGAAATACTCTTACCTACTATACCTCGCCACCATATTGAGTTTTTCAAACGATCGTTTTCTTATTGCATTGTTAACCATCTCAATAACTTATCTCACGATTTCAGTTACTCATCATTACATAAACTCAAACGAGTCCTATTTGACCATTATTTTTCTCAACAATAATTAAGTTTTTCGGATTAAAATATCTTTCCTTGGCTAATTAATGGCTAATTAATTGTAAGTCAATTTTAACCTATTTCTAATTATCGTATCGAAATGAAACTTGCTATGTATATCTAGTTTGGATGACGATACTATACTTTTTTATCTTGGAGTTATTCCGATGATAGAGAAGTGTTACTAAAAAAAATGTCAAAAAAATGTCTCAACAATATTTTTTAAATGTCTACAGGTGGTGTATCTAGGTTCATTCATTTCTAGTTTTAATCTAGTATTAAATAAAATCATTTCATGATCGCCTATTTCAGGAGTATGTTTAACTTTTTGTTGCATAATAATATTACCATCAGATGTTATTAGGTAATCCAGCAGAGTGGCTGAATGATAGGTAATGCGTGTTGGTTCCTTTATTAATTGTTTCAGCCCTAGGCCTTCAAGAGTGTTTGCCACTACTTCACATGAGGCACTATTAATATTAAAAAGGTTCACATTGAAATCACCTAGACAAATAATATAGTCCACTGTCGGTTAAATGGATGATATAACAGATTCGAAATGTTCGAAAAAATAATTGCAATGTCTTTCATGAGGGTTATAAAATACGCCTAAGGCACAAAACTCAGAATTCAAGGAAATCTTCAACCAGATCTGTTCAATTTCTTTCACACAAGGAATAAGTGGATATTTTATATTAATTTTTACGTAAATACCTACTCCTCCACCACTGATATATGAGGCCTCTTCCCCGTAAGTTCTGAGGAGACCATCTGAAGATTAACTCATCCGCCATCTTGGAGTTGCCATCTTGTTATATATTAGAATAATGATTAGACCCTGTACATCAAAAATATCTGACAGTGTCAATAAATATTCAAAAGTCAAATGAATTCCTTCCCTGAAATTACTAATAAAACATAATAATTTGGCGACGAAGAGAAAAGAGAAAGTTATTTTCAAGAAAAAAGCCGAACCAGTGATACATTCTGCAAGTACAGGAAATGGCGCAAGATTTAGCAGCCCTCATAGCTGCCCTAAGCGGGCTAGTTGACAATCTACAACAACAACGTACAAATACGGTTAAAGAAATTCTTCAAACCCAAGTATTAACTTTCGAATCTTTTGATGAATGCACTGAAAACTTTGATAGCTATTGTCAAAGACTAGATAATTTTTTCAAATTGAAAGGACTATATAACAACGATGAAGAGACGAATGATGCAAAAGTTATGATATTGATAAACTGCTTAGGAAGTAAACAATATAAACTACTCTCAAGTTTAACTTCTCCGGATTTACCAGCCTCGAAATCCTATCCAGAACTCATAACACTTTTAAAAAATCATCTTGCACCTAAACGTAATGTGTTGACTGAACAACATAGATTCTTTTCAAGAACGCAATGTCCAGGGGAATCAATATCAACATATGTTGCGGTTTTGAAGGAACATGTAAAAACCTGCGATTTTAAATCAGAATGCAACGATAATAATTGTTCAAAATCAGTTATAAACCTACTGCTGAGAGCTCAGTTCATCCGTGGGTTAATCGATACCGAAATTCGAGAGAAGATTTTACAGCAAGCCAACATAACTTTCGAAAAAACATTAGAAACTGCCCTAGCCATCGAAGCGTCTAAGATCCAGAACAGAGAAGAATATAAAAGTCGATCAACATCTTCAATTCGCAAAGTGGGCACAAATTCAACAAACTCGAAGAGAAATCGATTCAAAAGTATAACCAACAGTTCTCTAAACGAGACTCAGTCTAACAGCGGTCACAGGAAATTATTTCATAATGTTAATATACAAGAATTAGGCTTATTCGGTAAATGTTTACGATGTGGGCGGACAAATCATAAAACACAAGATTGTACCATTGGAAATAAGCTTAACTGCAATCTTTGTAAAAAGAAAGGACACGTTGCATCAGTATGTATTTCCAGTTTATTGAAGAGAAAATCGAATATTCATAATTTAGAGTGTGAATCTGATTCATCAGAAGACTTTTCTATAAACCAAATCATTGACATTTTCACGGAAACTTCTATCAGCCTATATGAACCGAAGATGTTACTCCAACTCAATATTAATGGTAAACCATGGAAGTTCGAATATGACACAGGTAGTCCAGTCACTATAATATCACAGAAAGATTTCGAAAAACTAAATCTGAGGATACAACTGCAGAAAACAGATGTTTCGTTTCGATCATATATTAAACATCTATTCAAACCATTGGGTGTTATTCAAGTGAAAGTTTCATATAATTCTAAACACTTTATGGGAGATTTATATGTTGTTCCTGATTATGGCAGTGCTATATTGGGAAGGAGGTGGATTCGAGCACTGAACATCAATATCGAGGACGTGGATTCTATTCCACATCAACGTAATTATCAATGTCAAAATCTCAATCAATGTCAATTTGGAGGTATGAATCGACCACAATCATCGATAGAAGATGTGCTGAACGAATTTCAAGATGTTTTTCAACCTGTAGTAGGCAAGATACCTGATTATAAATGTTCACTACAAATGAAACTCGAAGCGAAACCTGTTTTTATCAAACCCAGACGAGTACCTTACGCTTTGCAAGAAAAAGTTGATTCAGAATTAGATTGTTTAGAAGAACAAGGAATTATTGAAAAAGTAGATCATTCAGAATGGGGTACCCCTCTAGTAATCGTTCCGAAAAGTGATGGGAAAATAAGAATATGCGCAGACTATAAAATAACTGTCAATAATCAACTTCAGAACAATAGATATCCTATTCCAAGAATCGAAGACATTTTCAACAAGATGAAAAATGGTAAATTTTTCTGTACACTCGATATATATAAAGCATACCTTCATCTTCCAGTAGATGAAGAAAGTGCCAAGGTACAAACCATATCTACTCATCGTGGAACATACTTTGCTAAAAGACTATTTTTTGGTATAAAGACGGCACCAAATGAATTTCATAAAGTCATTGATCAGATTGTCCAAGATCTGGAAGGTACCACTGTCTATTTCGACGACATATTGGTCCAAGGATCAACCATTGAAGAATGTAAGTTTAGACTCGTCAAAGTTTTAGAAAGACTACGGAAATACAATTTACACTTAAATAAAAACAAATGTAGATTCTTCGAAAAAAAATAAAATATTTGGGTCACATCATATCAGAAAAAGAAATAAAAAAATCCGGCGACAAAGTAAAAGCAATTTTAGAAGCACCTAGGCCAAAAAATGTCGAAGAGGTTCAACAGTTTTTGGGATTGGTCATGTATTACGCGAAATTCATCCAAAATATATCAGACATTCTTCATCCATTGAATAGACTTCTCCGAAAAGATAACAAATTCAAATGGTCAACCGAATGTGAAACAGCCTTCACGAGGGCCAAGGTTGAGATAGCTAGTGATCAAGTTCTAATGCCTTTCACACCCGAACTACCAGTAATTCTTGCTACTGACGCTAGTCTATTTGGACTCTGTGGTGTATTATCTCACCGTTTAATTGATGGAACGGAACGCCCTGTAGTTTTTATTTCCAGATCGCTTACAAAAGCTGAACGAAATTATAGTCAACTCGATAAGGAAGCTACAGCTATATACTGGTCTTTCAAAAAATTATTTCAATATATTTATGGCAGAAAATTCATACTCATTGTAGACAACAAACCATTGACAACTATTTTCAATCAGTCCAAACAATTGCCAACAATTACAGCTACCAGGATGCTTCGTTATGCTCAATTCCTCTCTGGATTCGATTATGAGATAAAATATCGAAGATCATCAGAACACATAAATGCAGACTATTTTTCCAGAAATCCTTTCAAAATTAGCCAGAAAGAGGAGGATACAGTTGATGACGTTCATAGAGTAAATCATATAACTGTGAAAGAAATTTCAACAGATACAATAACAGCTCGAGAAATTGAGATTGAAACTGATGCGGATTCTGAACTTTACAAAATAAAAAAATCCATTTATGATGGTACCATTCGGGACTCGGAGTTTTCTCTTCAAGATGGAATTTTATTTCGAGGTCATAGAGTAATTATTCCAAAGAAACTCCAACCAGAAATACTCAAAGAACTTCATGCCACACATATTGGTATTGTGAAAATGAAAGCACTCGCACGAAATTATTGCTACTGGAAAGGGTATTGATTCTGATATAGAAAATATTGTGAGAAGTTGTCAACCTTGTTGCGATATTAAAAAAGATCCTGAGAAAGCACCTATCCATAAATGGGAAACGCCAACAAAAAATTGGCAAGGAGTACATATGGATTATGCCGGACCATTTCTAAATCATTACTTCTTTATTGTCGTAGATGCTAAATCCAAGTGGCCAGAAATTCTTATGTCAACACAATCACCAACAACCACCGGTACAATAAATAAATTGAGAGAAATGTTCAGTCGTCATGGGTTACCAGAAATTTTGGTCAGTGATAATGCTTCCATTTTCAAATCATTTGAATTTCGAGAATTCTGTGCACGTCAAGGAATCGTGCAACGTTTGATTGCACCCGGACATCCAGCAACCAACGGCCAGGCTGAACGTTACTGTCAGACTTTGAAAACAAAATTGAAGTGTATGTTACAAGAATCTGGAACATTACATGAGAAATTGCACTCATTTCTATTCAGATATCGGGTGACACCTTTATCTTGTGGGAAATCACCTGCTGAAATTTTGTTCAACAGAAACTTGAGAACCAAGCTAGACCTGATTCGAGGACCGTCAAAAGAAACTAGAGACGAACAACAACCCAAATTCGATAAGTTTTATAGGCCAGGAGATAGAATTCAGTCTCGGAATTATTCTGGATCAAAATTGTGGAAGTATGGCATCGTTATTGAGAAACTTGGAAGACTACATTATTTGATCAAGTTAGATGACGGTTATGTTATCAAGCGTCATTTCAATCAATTGAAATTATGTCAAGTTCCCAAAGAGAGGACCTAGATAGCCCATTACCTGCCACTGACCTATCACAACACCCATTACCTGCCAATGATAACCTACCACAACAGCAGATGATCAACACCCATCAATATAGGAGAGTATTATATGCAGAGCCCTCTCCAAGCAATCTACATGAAACTAATCTTGATACCAATAAAGCGGAAAATTCAAATTGTGGAGAATTAGTTTCACAAATGAACAATACACCATTCGAACTACCAAGGACAGATATACTAAACGAAATACCAAGCTCATCGACGAATATTGGACCTGGACGACTTTCTGCCGTTCCTGAATTACGACGTTCTACAAGAATAAGAAAACCTGTTGAACGCTTAGATTTATGAATTTTGATTTCATTTAAAGATTTCCATATTTTTATTGTTATTTACAGTCGATTTTAAGCGGCGGAAAAACTGTTATATATTAGAATAATGATTAGACCCTGTACATCAAAAATATCTGACAGTGTCAATAAATATTCGAAAGTCAAATGAATTCCTTCCCTGAAATTACTAATAAAACATAATACATCTTCAATTTATGAATTGATAATCTCCGACCCCGAAAACCCCCACATACCAATTTTGAATAGAATCGGACCATACAGAGATCATCGGCCATGTTGGAGCAGTCATTTTAATTTTATGAATTTTAAAGAAAAATTCATAATCTTCGTCCCTGAAAACCATAAATACCAATTTTGAATCGAATCGGACTATAGTCACAAAACTCGTCCGCCATCTTAAAGCCGCCATTTTGTTTTTTCTCTAACAAAAATTGCATAATGCATTGTCACCGGAATTATGAACACCTGAAATAATAACATACAAACGAAGCAAGTTAAATAAAAGCTTGTTAAAACAAGTCGATAGCTTCTATAGAAAAAAGTTATGGGCTTGCACGCACCCTTGGGTCACCCTGTATATCACTAAACAGTCGTCGGGAAAAATGAAATGATTTAATTAGAAAGTTACGTCTAACTAATTTATTTCATAACAACCCTCGTATTGATTTGTTGGACATATAAACAGGATGTTCATAAAATCAGATGTGTCTCTCCAAAAGAAATGATTCTAACTTTTACCATCTTTGCAAAGTGAGATTGCTTCTTGAAAATGTGTTTCCCATTTCTTCCGGTCTTCCTGATGATCGTGGAAGCGTGAAATAGATTTTCGGCGACAAAAATGTATTGAAGACCTAGTGAATGCGATGTCTCTCCTGCGTCAATGTTACGAATGATTTCTGGTGAGTACTCTCTTTTGGAAAACATTCTTCTTTGCCTCATTCATCTTTATGAGTTCTTAATTAAGACTGGAATAGAAAATCAAATAACTATCTGAATGAAAATGCAAATTTTCAATTTCAGATTATTTCTTTTGAGTTAGGGCCTTTTCAGAATATCTATCAGATGTAGTTCAATGTCCAGCGTGGCTTTAGCTGGGGAAGTAGTTGTTTTCTGTTAGACATTCACAAAAAATAACTTCATTTTAATCGTGGATTTTTCAATTCACAGAAAAATCTTCCTATCAATATTCAATTGAGGATGTTTCCCTTTTCAACCCTCGTATATTCTGGGTTCACAGGTGATTCTGTCGCCGCCCATGCTTTTGGAAAGGAATTCTAAAAACTGCTGGTTGTCTGAAAAAAAAATATGTCTTATCTAGATCTCGATTAGAGAGTGTGTATATGATGGCTGAAACAAAATGATAATGTTTTCTAGAGAAGATTTAATCGATTGATTTCGCGCATTTGGTGATTTGGACGATGTTATCTTATCGATATTTTCAATTTTTCGATTGGCGTTCAACCGAAAATAATGTGATTTTCACAGCACAGTGTTTCGGTTAAACAACTTTCCCGATGAAATAGAAAAATATTCCTGTTATGTTGGTGCCAGACGATGAAAAAGGGAAAGGGATAGTTATTTCGTTGTGGACCATTGTGAGTTGTGCTAAAAATATTTTCGTTGATTTTTATGTGGATAATCTGATTTGAGACGGATTATATCACCTATCTACTAGCGCATGCGTTGAATGCATTTTTTTCTGTGACTATAAGAGTGTCGTTTTTGCAAAATAATGAAATGAATTACAGTCACCAAGGCATGTGCCATGGGTAATGAAGCTTGGTAAATATTAAGTTAGCTTACACATGCTCTCTGAATATATAAGCCAGTAGATATAGACAATCAATTAAGATTAATTCCTAAAGTTTTCAAACTTCAGTGGTATGTTAGTGCATCAATGAAAACAAACTATAAAATTTTGCAGAAGTCTGCGATGAATGGAACATTGTTTTAATTGCAAAAAACGTTTTCATGCGTTATTATTACACTGAAAATTGCAAAAGTTCTGCAAACTAGGCATACCTATAGTAATGGTATTTTACAACGTGCATTAGGTTTGCAACCTTGTAAAAGTTACGGAACCTTTTTTTTTGTGATTTTTTTAAGTTTTTCATTATAATTTAAAATTACAAAAGTTCTGCAAATTGGAAAAGTGAACGGAAAAAAAGTTTAAAATATCCACGTACATTTGCAACCATTTCTGAAAAACGTATAATTTATTTATCAATTTTTTTTATCGACGCTCCCATTTTCATTACACACAAGCATTGAAATAATGACGAACGTTTTTTATTGTGGTTGCAAATAAAGAGAATACTGGTCTTAATGGATATGTAACGGAACCTATTTATCCACCAATATATTTTTTTTGCATTTTTACAACAACATATTTTTTTCTAATATTAAGCATCAAAAACTGTATCTTGACACAAATTTTCATAACTTTAGTTTCATTTCCAAGGCACTCTATGGTTTTTTTTCTTTGTCAAAAACGGCAAAAGTTTATTAGGCAATTTTTTTCTCCAAATTTGACTACACCACAGGATTCGAAGTCGTTATAAATGAAAACCATCGAAATTTCATAGAAAAATATTGGTTAACAACGAAGTTACAACAACTTTAATTTTGGAAACAAAGTATTTGATTATAATTTTTATTTAGATAATTTGAAATCTGGCAACACTGCCGATACAAAGTGGAGCACAAGTGGATTTGTACAGCAAAAATCCGAAGTCAATAGCTCATTCCGTTCAACATGGTAATGTGAGCGATTTGTGGTGTACTAAATCACAGCCTACTATTGATTTAGTACAATACCAATGCCCAATGTATTAGTTCAGCTTTCCTCAAATTATTGATACCTTCTCTAAAAACTTGTTTCAGTTGAGTTTTGCGGAATAAAAAAGGAACATTTTTTTGTCTTGCTCTCTGTTTTATTATTGAATAAATAATTTTGATACTTTAAAACTTGATTCGGTTCATTTCGTTTTTATCGGCTATTGAAAACTGCATACCTCGAAAATGAATTTTTAATTTTCTGTTATTTTCGAATACACTTATAACCTAAACTCAAATGAATGATTTTAAGGGAATATAATTCACAAATCCAGTGGCGTACAAAATCGCTTCCACCAGAAATCGCTCACATTACCATACTTTCAGGAGTTATAACTGAAGAACGGAATGAGCCATTGACTTCGGATTTTCGCTGTACAAATTCACTGGTGTTTTACTTCGTATCGGTAGTGTTGCCAGATTTCAAATATGTCTATAATCTAAATGAAAATTAATATCAAATACTTTGTTTCCAAAATTAAAGTTGTTGTAACTTCGTTGTTAACCAATATTTTTTCATGAAATTTTCATGGTTTCCATTTATAACGACTACGAATCCAGTGGTGTAGTCAAATTTCAAAACAAAAATTGCCCAATAAACTTTGGCCGTTTTTAACGAAGAAAAAAAACCGTAGAGTGTCTTGGAAACTAAAGTTATGAAAATTTGTGTTAAGATACAGTTTTTGATGCTTAATTTAAAAAAAAAATTGAGAATGACTGAAAAATGCGTATTTTACAGGGGTGGTTCCATTTTAAATGGGTCACACTGTATCTACAGTTGTCCAGTTAAATACTTGATTATCTATCACGTATAACTGTTATATTTTGTACTGGTTGATTGAAATTGCATCCGAAGAATAATACGGTTACGTAGTTAACAATAAAAAAATTTGAAATTAATTATTGATCTCGGAAGCAATCACTGTTTTCGACTAATCAGCGAAATAACTTTAATATAATATTATCGAATGCAACAATCGAAAGAATAAAAATTTTTGCTAAATTCTGCTAAAAGACTATTGGAAGACATTCATTTTTTATTGCATTAGAAATGACATGCAATGATTCTTCATTTAAATTTTTCACTTGTCACAACATGACTTTATAGCAATCGACGAGATTTTATAATGAATAATCGGTGCTGTATGGAAGGAAGGATATCAAAACGTTATCGATTGTATATCCCGCAAGTACATAATTTTCATTATCAAACAGAAACGTTGCTGAGAAATAAAAATTGATGAGATCGATATTACATCTCAAATTTAATTTTTACAGGTACCTATGTATTTCTAGAATTGAATAAAATTATAATTTACCTATCCACTCGACTTTCCAATTGTGGTTTCGCATGAAAAATTATATTGAATCCGAATGGAGGACTGAAATGTAATCGACACGTTAGAATCAATTTCTTGATTTATAAATTTTTTTAAAATAAAGAGGGAAAAACATGTTGGTAGGCAATTCTATTTCAGTTGTAGCTCCAGGACTATTAGATGAGTGTGATGAATTGTTTTTGGTTCGTTAAATAGTTGATTGTCATAAAAATACAATTGTCAATCTTCTTGTTATTCTGGTAATAAATCATGTTACTGAACTGCTGTGCATTCATTACTCTGTAAACAGAACACTGTGACGTAACACAGTTGTAGGTTAATCGTACTAATATACGGGTGTTTTTAAAATCTCAATAGTTCCTACATTTTTTAATGAATCAAGAAAATTATGAAAACGGTCAAGAGATTCTCGATCCTCCATCAAACGTACTCAAGAGTATTTTTTTATGCAAATTCCTAATTGTAATATGATGTTTTGAAATCATATCGAAAACGATAGCTTTCAACATTGAATGATTTCACCTACCGTTGACGATCTTCTTGGTCGATAGTTAACTTGGTAACACAATGAATGTCATTTATTAGATATATACAAATATTTATTTTTCAGATAACACAGGTGTTGCAAAAATAAATATTTTTTTAATTCCCAATGTTCTGCATTGTAACATAGTTTGCAAATTATTATACTGCCACCAATTGGTAAAATGAGTTGTCTGCGCGATTCGCAAAATTTTTTCTTTTTTTGGTAGAGTACAAGTACGAAAATATTTTTCTTTTGATTTTACCCTCATTTCCATGTTGCAGGCGAGGTTGCAAATTAATGAAAACATTGTACGTGAGGACATCTCCACTTGCAACCATTATTTGAAACTTTTGTAATAATTCCGATACTTATTTCAATAAAAAATATCAATTTAATGAAAAAATATATTTTTCGTTTGACGCAAGAGGTTGCAAATTGAAACTCTTGTCGAGAACATTTTTTTTTGTTTTTTTTTCGGGTTTGCAGAACTTTTGGAATTTTCATCGAAAAATTAGGACAAACAACAATTTTTTTTCGATAAAACAGACATTTTCGTTTTGTATGAGTGGTTGCAGATTTATCGGAGGATGTAAGTTGCTATTTTTCAAAACTTCTAAAAGTTTGCACAACTTTTGCAAATTTTTCTTCGCTTATAATGTGAAAATTCATTAAATCCTGATTTTCAACATCTTCCGTTCAGAAAAAGGGGTTGCAAAATCAGACTACATATCATATGAAAGTCATCTTCACTCTACTGAAGTTTTGGAACTTTTGTAATTATTATTAAATTTTGGGAAAATCATGTCTATCTTGGCCTAATAGGTAATGAACTTTTCTTACGTTCTTTGTCTCCTGAACACGAATCCGGAAGAAAAATGCGGCGGTCTCATACCGTTTCCGAGATAGAGCACTCATCATTTTTTTAACCTAATTTTCAAGCACCGTTTTCTTGCACAAAAATCACACAAAATGCCTCCTTCTTTTTACCAGTATAAACATTACACCCTAAAACACAACTTCGCACAAAATATTGTCGTTTTTATCGAAAAAAATCCTCTTTCTTACACAGTTCGAAATACACAAACTTCACACATCTGACAGATTGAATTTAGTAACTTTCCCTTTTTTTTCATGTTGGTAATAAATGAATCACCGCCAACTTTTCGAATGCAAATATGAGTATCCACAGCATACTTGATGAGCGATATTCCTCCTAATTTTTTGACAATAATTAGTGATTATTATTCGTCGTGAAAATTGGAATCTAGAGGATGTGTGTCTACAAGATGATGTAATTTGAAAAAAAAAAAATTTTTTTTCCATGGTTTTGGAAATATCAAACCGCTATAGGTACTTAACTAGGCGGACAAAACTGTCATATAATATTTTTGCTCATCACTCATCATCCATCAGAATGGTTGAAGTGGGTCCAACGAACTCTAGATGCAAAAATAAAAATGCTTCTTCTTATTATCTGATTAAATCTGATCTTTGATAATAAGGCTGCAAATTGCACGAGTTAAATTTCCTAGAGGCAAAATGATATTTGATGATGATATTTCCCGAATCTCATTTAAAACTGAATAAAACTACCAGAATTCATGTTATATTCGAATTTTCAACGTGGGAAGTTACAACAATTCTTCTCGAACCAAAATCGAATCGTTTCACAGATTCATTCATTGATACTGATTATTCATTGCTCTTGAATATTTTCGTAGCTGGAATTAATTTTGACAAAAAAAAAGATCCACTGCTACGAATCGAATCCGAGCCTTTCGCGTGATAGTCTGAAAAAAAAAGTCTGGAGCAGTGTATATGGCTGGTGGACCTTTGATAGCAACGCTTTCGACGAGGTAGACTATAATTTTGTTCACTTGTGATATCAACCCAACAAAAAAAGAAAGAATCAGCTTTGTAGAAATGATGACAGACGACTGCCGCCGCCTCCATTACTATACTGCTATACAAGCGTACTGCGCACGTTATGAATCTGCTGCTCCACCCCCAATTAACATTAATTCAAAAAGTTTTCAAACTTCAATGGTATGTTAGCACATTAATGAAAACAAACTATAAAATTTTGCAGAAGTCTGCATAAACGGAACATTGTATTTATTGCAAAAAAAGTTTTTATGCTTTATTTGTGCACTGACAATTGCAAAAGTTCTGCAAACTAGGCATACCTATAGTAATGGTGTTTTACAACATGCATTAAGTTTGCAACCTTGTAAAAGTTACGGAACCTTGTTTTTTGTCATTTGTTTAAGATTTTCATTGTAATTTGTTTAAAAAAATTACAAAAGTTCTGCAAATTGGATAAGTGAACGGAAAAAAAGTTCAACATATTCACGTATATTTGCAACCACTTCTGAAAAACGCATCTTTTATTTATCAAACTTTTGTTCGACGCTCCCATTTTCGATACACACAAGTATTGAAATAATTAAAAAAGTTTTTTATTGTGGTTGCAAATAAAGATAATATCGATCTCAATGGATATGTAACTTTGCAACCTCATACGAAAAACGAAACCTATTCATCCACTTATATCATTTTGTTGCATTTTTACAACTTCTGAAATAATTCAATTTAAATTACGACTAGTATTTTACGTCACGCAAGAGATTTGCAACCGTCACTATTCAACGGAACATTTTTTTTATATAATTCATTTGTTTGTTATAAATTGTAAACATTGTGCAAATAGGTTCAAGATATATATTAGACCGACATATGTCCATCGCGTATATCTGTTATATTTTGTACTAGTTGACTGAAATTGCATCCGAAGAATAATACGGTTACGTAGTTAACCATTACAAAATTTGAAAGTAATTATTAATCTCAGAAGCAATCACTGTTTGCGACTAATCAGCGAATGAATTTAATCTAATATTTTCGAATGCAACAATCGAAAGAGTGAAAAATTTTGCTAAATTCTTGTAAAAGACTATTGGAAATATTAATTTTTATCGCATTAGAAACGACTTGCAATCATTCTTCATTTAAAATTTTCACTTAAAAACGAGATTTTAAAATAAATAATCGATGCTCTATGGAAGTAACGATATTGAAACGTTATAGATTGTAAATCTCGCAAGTACATAAATTTCATTTTCAAGAAACGTTGCTGAAAAATAAAAATGTGTGAAATCGATATTACATCTCAAATTTAATTTTTACAGATGAAATAAATAAAATTATAATTTACCTTTCCACTCGACTTTCTTATTCCAATTGTGGACTGAAATCTAAACGTAAATATCATTTTCTTGTTTTTTTAAAATTTGGAAAATAAAGAGGGAAACAAATTTGGTAGGCAATTCTATTTCAGTTGTAGCTCCAGGACTATTAGAAGAATGTGTATTGTTTTTGGTTAGTTTAGTTTGTCATAAAAATACAATTGTCAGTCTTCTTGTTATTCTGGTAATACCTAAATCATGTTACTAAACTGCTGTGCATTCATTACTCTGTAAACAAAACACTGTGACGTAACACAACTGTAGGTTAATCGTACTAATGTATAACTGTTTGACATCCATTTTTTAATGAATCAAGAAAATTATGAAAACATGTAGAGAGATTCTCGATTCTCGATCCTCCATCAAACGTACTCAGAGTATTTTCTTATGCAAATTTCTAATTGTAATATGTATGATGTTTTGAATTCATATCGAAAACGTTAACTTTCAATTGATTGATTTCACCTACCGTTGACGAGCTTCTTCTTGGTCGATAGTTAACTTGGAAACACATTGAATGTCATTTATTAGGTATATCAAATTTTTTATTTTTCAGATAACACAGGTGTTGCAAAAATAAATATTTCTTTAATTCCTAATGTTCCGCATTGTAACATAGTTCGCAAATTATTATACTGCCACCAATTGGTAAAATGAGTTGTCTGCCCGATTCGCAAAACTTTTGCTTTTTTTGGTAGAGTACAAATGAGAAAATATGTTTCTTTTGATTTTACCCTCATTACCGTGTTACAGACAAGGTTGCAAATTAATGAAAACATTGTACGTCAGGACATCTCCATTTGCAATCATTATTTGAAACTTTTGTAATAATTCCAATACTTATTTTAATAAAAAATAACAATTTTATGAAAAAATATATTTTTCGTTTGACCCAAGAGGTAGCAAATTAAAACTCTTGTCAAGAACATTATTTTAGTTATTTTTTCGAGTTTGCAGAACTTTTGAGATTTTCATAAAAAAATTAGGACCAACAACAATTTTTTTTCGATAAAACATACATTTCCGTTTTGTTTGAATAGTTGAAAATTTATCAGAGGATGTAAATTGCTATTTTTCAAAACCTCAAAAGTTTGCAGAACTTTTGCAAATTTTTTCGCGCTAATAATGTGAAAATTCATTAAATCCTGTTTTTCAACATCTTCCGTTCAGAAAAAAGGGTTACCAAATCAGACTAAATATCATATGAAAGTCCTCTTCACTATACTGAAGTTTTGAAACTTTAGTAAATATTATTAATTTTTGGAAAAACCATGTCTATCTATACTGGCCTACATGTTTGCAAGTATTTCTAACCCATTTCGCAGCATTTTATAGTAAAATGAAAATAGTCGTTTTGTAGTAGTAGTACTCTCAAAGTCTTTAAGAAAAATTGAAATCAGACCACTTATGACTCATCCAAGTCTGCTGCAATAAAGTGCATTAAAAAAATCAAATTGCAATTATGCCAAAACCAATAATCTAACAGTGCCTGAGTTTTTCACACATAAAGTACATGAAAACTTAAATAATGGCGGTGTAATAAATTTATAAAAACCCTGTATATTAATGCATATTTTGCTTTGCTTTACGATCATTTTTGTATAATACTTCCCTATACCTATCTCAAGCGGTTTTCGTGAAATTCATTGATTTCCTTATTTTTTTGTGCAAAACATAGCTTCAATTAAATGTTTATTTATTTGGACTCGTAAAAAGCGGAAATTTTGTGTGTAAAATTTGTAAAATTGTTTTTAGTAGTTTACCAATGGTCTGTGCATTTATGTCTGAGGAAATTCGTTCTTCATTATACAGGGTCGTTCAAAATTTGTGATTTTTCCAATAGATACAAAAATGGTGAACCGTCAATTTTTTTAAATGGAACATCTCGTATATTAACGAATATCCCGAAAAACAATTAAAATTGCGTTCAAATGATGTATCATGTTCCTATACGAAGTTTTGATAAAATTGTTTATCTTCATGGTCAATGATGATCAAATTGTAGCGAGAACATGCAGAAGGTTCTGTAATGTATTGAAGTGTATGAATGATGAGATGACGAACTGATTGTACAAAGAATGATTAATATACAGGCTATTCCAAACTCGATGGTCTATTGGACGTTTCTGGAGATCTGAGATATAAATACTCGAAATTTTGTATCGCACGATAAGAGACTGCGATCTAGCTCTTAAAAATATTTTCACGGTTGTAGTGTTGCCACATGTACTTGTAACTAATATCAACTTTCGAATTTCCAATGGAACACCCAGTATTTCATTCTGTTTTTGGATTCTACTGACAGTACAAATAACTTTTACTGAACATGTCGTATACCTATATATCTCTACCGTTTTTGTTTTGTTTTTCCGATTTTTCTCCGTTACTAATAATCCGATCGAGTCGTTCTTGTCATTTTGATTCTCTACAATTTGTCCATTAAGAACATCTGGATAGTTTCTTTAGTTTTCATGTTACAAGCAAAAAATAAAACAAAACAGATTTTTTGCATTTAAATGTTTATAACAAATTAAGCAATGATAGTTGCGAGTAGGAAACATAACGGGATATAACTACACAGTCGGTTTCCTGGTAGAATTTTTGTCACGAAAAAATCTCCATTCATTGGTCTACTATAATAATGTTTTGATTGGCCAAAACGTACATGATTTATTTGAATTTAAAGTTTCCATTGGTTTCTAGAAATGTCAAAAAATAATCAGTATAAAACAGCTAGAAGACGTTTTATCACTATAAAACTGATCTGATTGGTTCTTCGTTTGAAATTTCGGTCATTTGATTGGCTCAAAAATAACGAGGGAAATAGTAAAAATATACAGGGTGTTCCATTTGAAATTATCAAGTTGGGATCGTTTCCGGTGAAATTGGAAGTGATGGAAGAGTATGAAATATTGAAAAAAAATCATATTCCTGAATTTCATTCTGTTATTAATTTTTCTTCTGTTTTTGGTTCTATAGATCCAAAGATATCCTAAGAGAAATTCCAACACACACGTGCAAACAATAATTAACTAATTTTCTTGGAAGCAAAATTTCCAAATGGTCCAAATACTTTCCCATCATTTACTAAAACCATCAATATTAATCAGAATTTGATTTAAGTTGTTCCTAGAACCCGCGAAACAAAACCAATTCCGTATCTCTAGATTGTCAAAGTTCATATTTCAATAGACTTGTATATTTTTCTCCGTCGTACGAATAATTCCTCGAAAATATCGCATGATCACTAATATCCAGACTATGTATCGCATATAATCTCATTGAATAATCAAATTATAGAATGCATGTTAATTTCAGGTGCAAACATGCTTTCACGTGACTTGGGCCGTGCTAGGATATTGTTTCTATTCGTGCAAATTGAAACCCAGCAATTATATAGTGGTTATGATGTATCTAACGTATTTTTACAGTAAGTATTTGTGAATTATCGTGAACATCATACGAGGACTGTTCTGAGGAAAATTATTTAAATGTTTTCAAAATATTGAGTTCACCTCTTTATCCTTTGTAACCATTCTCCGAACAGATCTCGAATCTCGAAATTTCCTTCAAACTTTCACTATGAAATAAATGAGCCAGTCATGAAACGAGTTGATGATGTCAAGAATTTAGTAGTTCAGTTAGATTCTCATTTAGCCCCCATGTGAATGCAACTATAAGCAAAGCAAGCCAAATTCTGGATTTTATTCTACTCAACTCGAACTTTTTTGTTTGTTTCCATTTATGTTTTAAATCGGATAATTATTAAACAAATTACTTCGCTCCGTCCAAACTATACTATATGAGATTATGACATTGCCATGTTTTCAATTGTTATTATGTATTAGTTATTAATTATTGAAGCAAGAAAGATTGATTTTTTATATTAATTATTATTATTGTTTATTTTGAAAATACTATTAGATTACACAATTTTTTTTTATTATTTAAAAATAAAATCAAATAGATTGATTACATATTTTTTTATTTTTTGTAATTTTTTTATTGGAAAATATCCCGATTTGAAAAAAATCTTATATTTTTCAATTGTTTATAATATTTTTTTTTACTTCCATTATTTATACAAAAGATTAAGAAACAAAAAACCTCGCACCGCATCAATGAGAAATCGGCTTTTGGTGAATTTGCTCGAATTTTTTATATATTGCAGAACTCGTGATGCTGACCAAATGTCTCCTTCAACAGTTTAGATTATATAGGGTGCTAAAGATAACTTTTCCAAAATTTCAAACGTCCATTGTGAAGAGACTTTTTCGAATATATGAACCAAATCGAGTATGCATCGATTGTTCATACGGCCGATTTGAATACACTATAGAGAACAATGATTCTTGCACGTACAGACGATATACAGAGTGAGTCCAAAGATAGCAAGTTTTTCAGTGTTTCCAAAAAATTGAGCGGTGGAATTTCATTCATTTTCAGATATTTTGTAGGATACCAATATCAATTGCGATTGATGATATTAGCATCTCCTGAATTAAACTGACATATCTATTATGTATTTCTCATAAAACTGCACCAGTCCTGCTTATTGATATATCCAAATGCCTGAAATTCCGGAAAAGTAGGTTGCAAACTCGATCGTTCACGGTGAAAGTTCACTCTGCAGATACATAAAATATACAGGGTGGATAAAAAACTAGTGCCTTCACTGATAATTTCCTTGAAGTAGTTATGATTGATATTGATGTCATTGAAGCATTTTCAGAAATACATTCTGTTCGACAGACATCTGCCAAAAGATTTTGAACAATATTATTAGTAAATAAAACTTTATCTACTACGATTAGTAGAACAATTCGAATGATGGTAGAAGAATCTCGAGAAATATTGCAAATAGTTCAAACAGGAACATTGATTTACAACAAAATAGGAAACGAAATATGCTCATATTCCATTAAAAAGACGTACCCATATGGAATGTGTTATACTACTTTGTCCCTGCTCTATTTCATCCAAGCAAACACTTAATTGAGCTTCATAATAAACTCTTGGGTTTTGTGGTCTTTTAAAAGTATTTTGCACTGAACCCGTCGATTTGAACTTTAAGATAATCCTGCTCACATTAGACTGTTGCATATTTCTTTCAGGATGCCGTGCATTAAAAATATCCGCAACTTGTCGATGAGTTGTATTTTCTCCGCAAATGAGTGGAATTCCAATTTTTTTCTGCAAAGTCAGCATTTTTATTCTACTACTTGATAAAATTACTAATTCATAATTTTAGAGGAACTATGACATTCAATTTTGTTGTTTCCATAGCATACTTTTTAGCTCAAGAGCACCTTGATTGATGATGATGATGATTAATTTTTGAGTATTAGTTTGGAGAATCATTGTTTAAAACTGAATTTGCAAGAATTTGATGGGCAAATTGATTTGAAATTTTTAGAGTTATGGGACTTTTGTATGTGATAAAAATTAATAAAGCGAATGTAGCTATGCAGAATGTTGAAACTAAAGCCACTTTGCATCAAGAATGACATAATTTTCATAGCAAACTTTTATTTTTTTGAAAATATTTACCTATATATATATATATATATATATATATATATATAGAGAGAGAGAGAATGAGAGAAATCTGTTACGAATCCAAGAGAGTCCACCATCCGTCTACAGCCTGTTTCATGGTTTCCCAATTTCATGGTTGGCCTATGCTGATATCTGTTGGTGACCTGTTAATGTGCACGAAATTTCGTGCCATTAAAATTCCACGATATTAGGTCTAAGCTCCGCCGCACAGATTATAGATGTCACTATCTATAATTTGATGCTTTTCATATATATATATATATATATATATATATATATATATATATATATATATATATATATATATATATATATATATATATATATATATATATATATATATATATATATATATATATATATAGAATGAGTATCTATCGGGGATTCCGTCTTGAAGAAGGTACACTCTTTTTTGCTACCCGAGCTTTCGCAAATCTTTATTTGCTTTTTCGAGGGCTACAAAGTAAAAATATGGACATTCAAATATTTAAGAAATAATAGTATACATACTGTGCAATTTGAGATTTTCTTCGGACATCAAAGATTAGGAACATATTATATAATTATAAAAGTACAAAGGAAAACTTAAAAAATGTTGTGACAGGAAAATTTGATCACTGACAATCATTAATCATGGATGTCAAATAAAATAGGTATATACAGAGATGTTTTAATTCAGGTATTTCCAAATGAAGAATGGTTTTTTGGTAAAAGTAGATACGAGTAAATTTTACTTAAGTTATCAATATCAGTTTTTTTATTCATATTATCAGTTTGTAATTTAATTTCAGCCATTTCTAAAAAAAGTCTTTTATTCAAATTTTTTTCAACATGTTAGATTCTGGCACACTCATAATTCATGATGTGATCGTTATCCATGACATGTTTCGTTAAGGAACAAGAGTTTTTTTTTAAAGTTCTACAATTGCTCTTATGTAATGCTATTCGTGATTTTAAACAAAAAGATCATATCACCGAAAAGTCTAACGTGGTTTATGAAATTCCTTGTTCAAATTGTAATAAAAAATATTTAGGCCAAACAAAAAATTGTTTAAAATCACGAATAGCATGACGATATTTCTCTCCGTTGAATCTTCCCGGACCTATAAAATAATCTCCAAGGATTCTTGCCCACACGTTAAGAGAGAACTGTTCTTGGGAATGTGATTCCTGTATCACATGGGGGTTTTCCTCTGACCACAAATGATTGTTGTGAAAATTGCGTATAGGGTTCCGTGAGAAATTTGCTTCGTCGGTAAACAGGATTTTATTTTTAAATAAGGGATTTTAAATAAGGCATTGGAGAAACCAAGAACAAAAGTTGATACGAAGGAGTAGTGCCTGAACTCTTTGAATATGGTAGGGATATAACAAATGATCAATTAACATTTTCCATACCAGAACATGTGAAATGTTTAACGTTAGCGTTATTTTTCTGGAACTTGTTTCCGGGTGTTCTCCTACCAGAGTAAGAACTGCTTCCTCGGTTTCTGGGGTTCCTACCATCCGTTGTGCACTCGACAGATAGCTTTCTCAAAACTTCCTGTTTCCCTTAACAGAGCGTGAATTCTTGAAAACGTTTTTGAAGTAGGAGTTGTGCGGTTCGGATAACGCTCTAGATACAAACGTCTAGCCTCATATGCATTTCCGTTAGCAAGTCCGTATGTAAAATGTATGTCAGCATACTCTGCATTGGTAAAGTTTACTATTTTTTGACACGTAACATAAAACTATTTAACTATGCGTCAAGATATTATTTTTGACATGACAGCACAAAAAAAAACATTGGAATAAACTTACCAGCCTACTTGATACTTTTATTTTCAAAGAGTTCGCGAATCAATGAGAAGAAGATTGGATGCATCGATTAATTTAAATCAAAATATCTCGAAAACGGCTGGTTGTAGCGACTTTTGAAAAACATACCTTTTTCACGTAAAAATGATAGAGGAATCGATATTTTTTCTAGAAAATGTGATTCATCCATGCACGACAAAGCTGTGACTTCCCAAAAGAGACAAAGACCTGTAGGCGGCGCCCCCTATGATTAAGGTCCAAACTAAGATCAAATTTGAATTTCTCATATTAAAAAATCCCCAAATACCAATTTCCGTCCAAATATCAATATTATTGTAGAGATTATTTACGAAAAAACAAAACAAAAATAAATTTTCAACACCTTGTATAAAAAAAATTAAGGCCTTGCGGACCCATGCTTATACGAAATTTTCACCTTATAAATAACTGAAGAATCGTCCTGTAAAATATCGGACACTTATTACGTAACACCCTGTATATTTCAAGTCGTGCTTTTAGTATAAGCAGAATTGACTTTTGACTTGATGAAATCCTGTTTTTCATTATCAATATGTTGAATCACTGATACATCATTCTGTTGCAGATTACACTTGTGGTAACCCGAAGATAGGAAATTCGAATATATTTTCTGCAAAAAATATCGAATTGAGTCTGATACCCCTGGATTCGAATGGAACTTTCGAAGATGACAGCCTATACAATATATTATACACTGTCTTGGAAAAAGGCTCTCTACCTCCGGAATCGAAAAACGCATATAGGACACAAATCTATTTCCAGGTCTACATCATTTTGGACGGATTGTGGATCATCACCGCACTTTTACTCTTTGGTAAAAAATCAATTTTGGTTTCAGCCCATTCTCGAATTCGGAAAATATCCACCCCAGGCTAGAATAGCCGAAATTTCTGGGCAATACATGCATGTCGGTCGGCAAAACACAAATAATAAAATAACAAAATAATTAATAAAAAACCTTTTTAACCAACGAAACCAAAAAGGAGGAGGTTCTCTAGTCGACGCGTATATTTTTTTTAATGTATGATCACGCATAACTTTTTACTGAGACGTCCGATTCCGATAATTTTCAGTGGATAGGGTGTACTTCGAAGGTGGTCCCATTCGAATTTAAAAGATGAAATCCACCCCTAAGGGTAGCAAAATGAAGGATATTGATCACTCACCCTCTGAATTCTGGTCCGTTAACCGATTCTATCAGGCATAACTTTGTACTGGGTTCTTCGATTTGGATGATTCTTTTTTATTAGATAGGATATACCTCATAGTTGATCATATTTGGATTTTGAATGGAATTATCCACCCGTACGGGTAGAAAAATAGGGGATAACTGATTTTTCACTTGTGAACATTGGCACACATATGTAGTTGACAATGACAGATCGCTAATGTCATTATTTTTGTTCTCCTACATCCGTCACAATCATTATATTCTATGAGAGGATGGAATGATATACAATGTAATGAAATAAACTAACCAGAACAACAAAAATAATTTATATTACAACAAATAGTAAAAGTAGATAATCATATTATTTAACTGGTAATAGTTGAAGTAAGGTGGGTAAGTGGGTATTTTGGAAGTAATCAAAAAACAAGTAGGTAGTAATTAGTAGATTTCAGCCACAAAAAATTGAAAAATAAAAACTTTTTAACAAAAAATTAAACCGACGAAATTCGGAACTGAGGAGTAAAAAATTAAATAAACCTTCTTAGTCTCAATAAGTATGCTCCTAAACTAATGTAAGTAACTAAATTTTGAGTCGGCGCCAAACGAACAATCAACGAAGATCATTGAATTACTTCAAAAAAATTATCAGAATGTCACCGCCATCATTTCACGCCTTACCTATTTCATTTGCTTGTTTGTTTCGCGCCGACTCAAAATTAGTTACTTACATTAGTTTAGGAGCTTAGTTATTGAGACTGAGAAGGTTTATTTTATTTTTTACTTTTCAGTTCCGTATTTCGTCGGTTTAATTTTTTGTTAAAAAGTTTTTATGTATTGGAACTGAAAACTTTGCACGACAAGCTTTCGAATCTATAACTCACGGAACCTAACCTAACCTACCTATTTTTAACTCTTTAGCACATTTGAATATTTACTTGTACATTATAAGACGATGCTTTCACTAATGACACATTATTTTGTAGAAACCTAGGTAAACAAATTATCCGTAAAAGATTAGCAACAAATTCTCAAATCCCAACTAGCACTCTAAGTATATGAGTTGGAATATTTGGAAGTTTTAGTTATACACATTAAAGATCATTTGTCAATATCCAATCTGAGCTTGCGTAAATCTAACCAATATGATATTATTTTAGAATCGTTTTTCATGAGTATTTTCATGATATCTAAACAATAAGTGATCTAAATAATGTTGATGATCCATTCAAATTCAATTGTGACATAATTTATATAAATAAAAAAGAGCGGTCCCAATACGGATCCTTGAGGTACTCCACAATAACTATTAACATATCGTTTTCTACCAAACAAATAATTTTGAAACCAAGTATGAAACTCTCCACCAGTTCATATTTCATGTAATTTTCTTAATAAAAATTGTGTCGAAAGTTTTGCGTAAATCCAGCAGAAGGAGGCTGTTGTTTTCTGTTTGTAGTTGGATATATGTAACGTCTAGTACTGTATCACTGTGTTTACGAAAATCATTGTGTTCCTGATATCGATCTTTTAAATACAAATACTGTACATGGCTTTAAAAAAAATCGGAAAACCATCAAGAATTGATAGAGAGAAACTGTACTTTGTTCCTAAAAAGCGCGTACTTCAGTTGCAAAAAAATACATTATTGCGTCAAGGTCGTGTTTAGGACATTTGTAGAAGAAAAAACTTTATAGATTTGGGTTCAACTGGCCGAAAATATGTATGTATTACTGAAAATTTCGGTTGTACCAGAGGGAACCTGATGTTCAATTGTCTCAGATTTTTCCATGGTAACTTTTTCCAGTGGGATCCTACTACCAAATCAAGAAATGTGCCTCCCTAGTGTTCTATGGTCCCTGGTTATTATTATCCGGTATGATCTGTCTGTTGGACGTGGTATCAGCTGTCCATTTCGGTTTAGATCTGCTTCAAATAAAGGTAATTTCACACTATACAATGGGCGCGTTTGTTACTCCTTTATTGCTGTCCATTCAAGTCAAATATCAAAGGAATTCGACATGTAATTCGACAAATAAGTATTCTTTGCACCGTTTCTGAATTTTTCGTCCAAATTTTATACAACCAAATGAAAAATCATGTTCCTTGCATTAGTTTATTACCAGTACACCAAAACGGCTTCCTTAGCCGTCATACATCATTCCTTCCTGTGTTAGATGATACAATAACTGCAACTAATAATCGTGTTGGTTGTGACAAAATAATTCATCAACTCTTCTGTATTTTCGCGGTTTTGATAAAATATTTTTGTTAATTAAAAAATATTCTACTGACAGCATTAAAAATGTTAAATACAATAATATACCCTCTACCCCTACAATTATGAAGAATGATGTTCCGCAAGGATCCATTTTAGGAGCATTATAATTTTTTGGAACCTTTGGAACATAGCCAATGTGATGTTGATACCGATACTATTGTTGTTTGCTACGATAAATAAACCATATGTCAAATCTCCTAGCTATTTGTACAACAATTTGTCAATAGCTCAACAACTGCCCTTCGGCACATATTTAAAAAAAACTATGATAATTATTGGTCGTCAATTTCTCCTCAACTAATTTTGCAATTTTTATTCTGAATCAGTTTTCCTGAGGTTTTCAAAAATAAAGCCAATTCACTCCAAGAACAAACTTTCCTCCATTGACTTTTCCTTTGTGCTCCTTTATATTTTTCTTTTGTAGAATTATACGACTTGGTTGAAATTCATAGGGGTACGAAACTACGATGATTTCGCGATCTTCAACAAATATGCAAGTTCCAAATATTTCCCTCAAGGTCCTTCTACGGTGATGGCTCTGCTCCTCTCAAGATTGATGATCTTCTGGGTGTTGAACGTCATCTGTTTTTTCCACGTTATGAATTTAGCCGCATTGGCTTACCAGGGAAGTCCAAGTTCTAGAAACAGGAATGGAGGTAATGTTATGAACACTAGTTTGTCCATCGAAAAAATCGCTTATAACTACAGTAAAATAACTCTAAAACGATATTTCTCACCAAGAATAATACTCAACATATGTGGATCCTATCTGAACCGCTGATAAAAATATGGGCAATTATTATAAAGATAAAATAACCCAAACAAAAAACAACTATCGTTTTTTTACTCATCCGATTATTATAAATCAAACTCATAAATAATAATAAAACCTGTCATCACGAACTGTTATGTGGTTAGACTAATAGCCATGCATGGGGTAAACGTCATCCACTAGTGGGATATAAACAGGAATAAAAATAATAATTCCCTCTCACTCATTCACCTCAGTCTCTCTCTATTGAGTCAGTCAAGTCACAGCTCAGTACACAGCTCGAAGTACCAACTATTTTGAGAAATAATATTCAATGTAGTCAGATTTAAAATTCAGTCTCAACGGTCAAATAGAAATAGTTTAAATGTATACTCAAGTGTTATAGAAATATCGGAAGGGAAAAATATTTTACCTAGAATCAGTGCGCGTCAATGAAAATTCGGTATGATATTGCTAAAAATAGTAACTAAGAAAATAGTAAAGAAATTGATAATTAATAATCAGAATTTAGAAATCGTTCGTTACAAATATTGTGTGTGAAATCCAGAATCTGTAACAGTGGACAAAGGGTGAGCTTTATTTTTGTGTTCTGTATTAATTTGGCAAATCAGATATTTTCCAACTATTATTCAATTGAATATAAAATTCGATTTTCTTCGAAATCTCTACCCAAGGTGAAGATGTTTTTTATGAAATTTTAACCACTAATTTTAGTATGGACATTTGTTGTTTTCTTTCAAATTTTAAATTAAATTAGCTTTGAACTTTGAACTACTCTACTCTCCAGTTATTTGTAGCAACATGCATAAAAACAAGAGTTCCATCATTGTGAAATACATTCCGTAATATGTTGACTTCGTTAATGTGAATCTATACCTATAATTATTTCACAGTTTTATTATTGAATCAAATTAATTTTATATCCAGTGTGTGTAAAGATTTACCAATATTTATGAATCAGACATCCAGTTTCGTTGAATGATACGTGCTCATTAAAAAAATATTTTTTCATTATTGTTTTATTTACTCATTTAATAGAATTTCAGATATGTTGTACAAGAATATGTATAAGCATTTGACTTATATAATTATTAACCTTTCATACAGTTGATTTGGAATGATACTTGTTCATCCATCATAGTTTCCCCATGTTTGTGGATTGTTAAATTGATAAAATATTAGATATTATATACAGTGGATTGGAAAAAAACCTGAATTTAGTTTATAACTATTTTATTGAGAATAATACATAGATATAAAAATCAATTTAAAACTACAAAAGCGAAGCATTAAATATAAATTCAGTTTTGGTAATAGATAGATTCTTGAAAACTCAGTTCTTCCATACAGGGACTTAAGAAAATTGGTACAACTTACTGTCAGTTGTGAAACATTATTATACAGATTGTATTACATTATTTGGAACTGATATTTAGTTCTATGGAAGTACTGAACTTGTATGGATCAGAATATCATACCATACAGTGTGTTTATTTGTTGTAACGAAGTAATTTTTTTTATTAATATAGTATAGCCCTTAATAAACTTGGTAACAACATCTCAACCAAGTAAACTAAAGTGTGGGGTTTTTATTTAAACAACACCCTGTATTGTGGGTCATATCAACATTATGAACACACACACACACTGTTTTCTTCAACTGGCTTGTACATTGTTTTTATATGCCATGTGTGTAATGAATCTTTATTATTTTCAGGTAAGAGGAGAAATCAACGTCCGGACCTGGACAGCTCCGCGTCCAGGATAAGAAACTGGCAGCTTTTTTATGGAGCCATAGAAATCTCACCAAGTACAGTGAGCAGTGCGTCGGGCAATTCCTTGGAAATGGATCAAAATTCCAACAGTAGATCCCGAAGGAGTTCTGGCAGAATGAATTCGACATCAGTCGTCAGGCCCGTTTTCGAAAGGAGCCAGTCTTCAGGAAGTACGGATTACAATATCGCTCATATTTCCTCTATCAACGAAAGTCCGAAAGAATCAATCAGTGTGAGTTTATATAGGGTGTTATGTGATAAGTGTCCGATATTTCACAGGACGATTCCTCAGGTGAAAAGTTCATCCAAGCATGGGTCCGCAAGGCCTTCATTTTTCATATACAAAGTGTTAAAAATTTATTTTGGTTTTTGGTGAATAATTTTTAAAATAATGTCGATATTTGGACGGAAATTGGTATTTGGGGATTTTTCAAAATGAGAAATTCAAATTTGATCTTAGTTTAGCCCTACAGGTCTTTGTCTCTTTTGGGGAGTCACAACTTGGTCGTGCATGTATGTATAACATTTTCTAGAAAAAAAAATCGATTCCTCTTATCATTTTTACGTGAAAAAGGTATGCTTTTCAAAAGTCTGAGGGTAGGCAAGCTTCCCAAAATTTTGTCATGTTTTCAATTTTTTTCCCCACTATAATTCGTTATAAAATGGCATTATACACTCGTCATTCACGGGTATGCAAGAGGTTAGATTACGCCCTGTATATTTTGACTTTGTTGAGTGATACAACATCGAATGAATAATCATTTTTCAGATGAGCTCGCAATACAAGAGATTTTCAGATGTCGCTGAGGGCCTCGATACTAGACGTTTCAGAAAAAGTAGTGTTGATTCCTTGCGAGGTCAGTTGCCCTGGACATACATAAAATCTACCGAGGTAGGACCAAGGGCGTCTTATAATTCGGCAACGGTGCCGGGAAATTCGACCGGGAGGAATAGACAAAAGAGAAATGGGAACAATATGGAAAGTAAGTTGACAATCCAACAAAGAGTAAACATTCCCAAAGTCTTCTCCATGACAGTTCAATATAAATTAAACTGAAGGTTGGTAGATGAAGTGTAGAAAACAACTATTTTCCTGGCTAATACCACGCAGAATGTTGAATGATTTCTGCTCGACATATATGCAATAATTCATATAAATGAACACTAATTGCAAATGACTCTTTGTAAAAGACATGATTGTGTTTATGCTACGCCACTGGCCTTTCATAGAGGGAACACTCCTTTAAAAGAAAGACCAATAAACGCTGAGGAATTATCAAATATTATGAATTAATCACTTTACTTGATCACTCCTTTGTTGTTAGGTTGAGAACTTGAGTAATAAGAGCATCGACTGTCTGATGATGGTCGAACCGAGATTATTTCGCTGGAGCGGCCTACAGGGAAAATATATCTTCCTCTTAATATAGGGAATGTGGGGCGTTTAGATAGAAGCAAGTACCGATCTCAGAAAGATTGTTAAATAATGCACTTGGAAAAACATTAGATTATACATATATATTTTATAATAGTTACATAGCATTTCCATCAGTTCTGAATACTGATAAAATAGTCAAAGAACGGTTGAGATTTTACATTAGGTCAGTTTTTGGCATTCCGAAAGTCAAGTGGACTGAATATAAGTAAAAATGCCATCAATTGTTAAACAGACTGTTGATAAATATTATTTGAAAAATATGGGAACATAAAATATGGAGATACATTTAAAAACACATGAAAATTGATTCAATTTGCCAAAACATAAATCCAGAAAAATATTTGATCTTACTCCAGACTTATTCACTCGATATTTGTTTTACACGATAACAGTTTAGTTGTATTACTATTCTATTTATTTCCGCGAAAGTTGTTTATTTACTTTCATATCGCACTGTATATTGGACTATAGTTGTATTGGAAACGTTTTTCTATGAGAGCATGAACTATCGGTTAGAGGTTAACGGTGTCTTATCTCGTTCTTGAAGCATTGATAACATAATTTTTATTAATAGTAAATACTGTTCAACTGGGTATTCACTTTGTGAATTCATTACTCGTGCAGTTCCTGTTTGACTTGATCGGAATTATCTTTCTTAATAATTTTGCAATTTCACTGCAAGATGATAACTTGTCAATGAACTCATGACTGTCTAGTCAAGAGCTGTTACTTGGTTGATAGCTACCGCACTTCTATATGTTATATTGTTGTATGATTACTATGTGAAAGTTTGAGCACTTCTCATCTTTCTGCACTACATGTTAATCGAATGAAAGTTTAAACACCTCTGAGCATCGTTTCGCGTGGTCTCGCGCTTTTTATATGATCTCCCCTTCCATGGATTATTTTTGTTGAACCCCTTTGGTCACATTCCTAACGTTAATTATTTTTGGTCATAATAAATCACCTTCTGAGTAATTATTGGCTCCTTTTTTGTAGCCGAAAGAATGTATAAAAAATGAATGATTTATCTATTTTGTGGTTGTTATAGAGTTTCTTTCTGTCACCAGGTGCCGTTTCGCAGGTGATTTTGTAATTCACCTCGTTACTCAAACCCATTGTTGACTGAAGCATGGCTGTGTTTATCTTTAATTCAGTGTCGCTTCAGCCTGGGATCTTCGCATATTTGATTGGGACTACCCAATAGCCCGAAACCGGTCTATATAGTCCATTGAAATGTTACATGAGCTTTGCATTTTTTAGAGGACGCAATTTTATTTTTGGGACATGTGTGAGGGGTCAATAGAAGCTTAACCTCAAGTTTGTGGGGTCGCCACCCTTGTCCCCCGGCCGCCATCTTGGAAAAAGAGGTGAACACACTTTTTTCGGAAACTATGCGTCTTACAAAAAATCATTGTGAAATCATTATTCGTAGAAAATTGTTTTGCCTACAAATATGTTCATATAACTTTTTGCCCTAAATTTATAAGCAAAAAAGTGAAAAAAATTCTGTAAAAATTTTCTTTTTTGCTCTATAACTTTTTTTTTATACATTTTACAAAAAAATTACCTCAGACCAATATTGTAGATGATCTTTTGAGGAAAAATTTTCCCTTTACTTTTTTTTAATGTCATGCATTTAAAACGCTGTTACAGCGCTCCAAAGTTGACCGGGTTCGTCAATGCTCATGAGAATCCGGTCGAATCCGTTTAACTTATTTTATTTTATTTTTTATTGTAAATATATTCTTACAAAATTTTTGTTAAATTTGAACAACTTTACACATTCATATGAGGTAGTGTCTGTAAGCGCGTTTTTTTTAACGTGGTATCCCCAGTAGGCCTACTCCACGGACATCTTGCTTATAAGGTAATCCTCGTCATCTAATATTTTTAATCACTTATTAGCTAGCTTCTCTAATCGACTTTTCTTCGATGGTCCAGGCTGTGGCTCAGAATCAAAATCAACGTCAAATGTGAAAGTGTGAGGAATGACAGGAGTTAAAATTGGAGTCATAGTTGGAAGTTCATCTTCAAATTATAGAGCAAAAAAGAAAATTTTTACAGAAATTTTCTCTCTTTTTTACTTGTAACTTCTTTAATTTTTTATTTAGTTAAATGAACATATTTGTAGGCAAAACAATTTGCTACAAATTATGATTACACAAATTTTTCGGAAGATGCATAGTTTCCGAGATATCGCGAAAAAAGTGTTTCCACCCCTTTTTCCAAGATGGCGGCCGGGGGACAAGGGTGGCGACCTCACAAACTTGAGGTTAAGCTTCTATTGACCTCTCACACATTTCCCAAAAATAAAATTGCGTCCTCTAAAAAATGCAATATTCGGTCCTTAAATTGTAATATTTTAATGGACTAATAGGTGTCAGGCGAGACAGATTTAAGCTAAACACAATCATGTCTTTTAGAAAGAAACATTTGCAATTAGAATTCATTTATATGAATTATTGCTTAGATGTCGAGCAGATATCATTCAACATTCTGCTTGGTATTAGCCAGGAAAGTAGTTGCTCTCTGCTCTTCATCTACCTACCTTTAGTTTAATTTATATTGAACTGTCATGGAGAAGACTTTGGGAATTTTGACTCTTTGTTGAATATTCCTCTCCATTTTGCGAAAACACTGGCTTTCCTCTGTAAGTTGACAATGTTTACATTTGTTACCAACGATAACTCAAATCATATTCGAGATTTTTTCTTTCAACCTTTAAAATAAACCCGGAAGGAACATTCACTCAAAATCAACTCACAGAAAATACGTGCCAATTTATTTTGGAGTAATGGAACCGATTTACACAATGCACTTGAATTAAGGATATGATATAGTTCTATTAGGTGATAGTGCAAAGAACTGAGGTCAAGTATCTATGATTGGAAATGGAGATTCAAAGAACAGGTTGAGAAGATGTTATATGGACATGGGAATGATTTACTCCCACAGATAATATTCAGGTCTTGTTTAGATATGACGGATATTCAACGTATTCAGAAAGTTCTGAACACGTGTAAACTGCATGTCCGTGGACTTGAACAAAGTGCTATCTTAAAAAATTTACAACTATCAAAGCCCATATATAAGTGTTATTTCTTAACAATATTCGTACACAAATATTATGGATTTTCCACACGCATGATCCTCACAAAAACGTTCCTTCTCATTCGTAAAAAATCATGTGGTATTTCTTAGATGGGTCATAATTATCATAATGTTGTGTGCACCATTCTCCTGGTAAACCAGGATATATTTTTTATCCGCGATTTTTGTATTTTACGATTATTATTTCAATTATTCATTTATTTTTTCTATTACAGGTACGGCAATGTGATGGAACCAGGAAATATTGAATATACAATGTTGCGTATTGTAATTGTTAATTATTTAGTTTTTTATATGTTTTTATAATTACATTCTTTGCTTTTGCTCTTTTTTCCGACTAGCTTGACCGATGGATATTACCTAATTCTTTTGCGAATTTGATGCAGGACATGATTTTTGCTTAATTCATCGGCAAGTGACAGTCATGTCATGCCAAATTTCATTGCATAATTCACATTTTTAGTTTTTTCGAAATAAGTCCACAATGCAATAGGATGCCATGGAAACAAAAACTATGATTAAATTAAATCTCAATCTGGCGAAAACAATCGTAAAATGCGACTGCATTTAAGGGAAAAAATCGAAATAATTAGGTTATTTCATGATGAGACTTGTAGTAGTCGCAGAGAAGTGGCTGTAATATTTAACCGAATACATTTTTTACGAGTAGCTATCAGTCATGAAACTGCAGACGCTCTTTTCATTAAAACAGTCAGAATAATCCACATGTGCATCCTGAAATCTACTGAATATCGACAAATATAAAATTAAAAGATGTTTCAGTCGTTCTAAAATCAAGCCTTATAAACCGAAATTTCTTTGAAAGAAGGTGATGGAAATTAAGCTAAGTTTACTATTATAGGGCCCAGTGAAATTTTCTAATCGACTGAAATTATCTTCATGAAACTGTTTTTTTAATAATTCGTTGAATGCAGAGCGTTTAGTTAACTTTTATTATGGGAAGCAATTGAAAATATTTCTCCTGGAAATGTTTTTCCAGCTTGATCCATAATTCCAGAATTGTTCGTCAGTAGTTGAACGAACATTTACCAATGCGCTGGATAGGAAGAAGTCGACCTTGTAGCAAAATTGTTAAGAACATTTGGGTATGGCCCAACTGTGTTGTTATTGTCAGTATTTTCGTTAAACCTGTGGCTAAGATTGGTGAGTCCGGTGAAACTGGTTCGATAAGTTCACGAAGAGTTTGATTCATCTGGATCTCCTATCCCTAACAACACAAGTACATCCCCTATACATCCTAGGGACGTCTTTCATTTGCTACTAGGACGTCCCTGGGATATCCTTTGTCGGGAAATGGTACATACTAGGAACGTCCCAGGGACATTTACTTTCCACCGAAAAGGACATCCAAGGGACGTACGTCTCGACAATGGACTCAAAGGGACACCCTGATATGCCCGGTCTACGGGGTGTTATGACTTAACACACCACACCTGTAATACCAGACATTATTCGTTAGATTGGGAAAAACAGTATTAAAAGCATCGACTATCTGAGTAGAATCGAACCGGATATGATCTATGGAGCGGTCGACATAGACCAATTTCCTTTCTTTCAATACCGAAACGTGGGTTGTTTATCCAGGAAGTACTACCTTTCGGAAGGATTCGAAAAACACTAATTAACCAAGAAATAATAATGCACTCATAAAAATAGTAAGAATGTACATATATATTTAATAAAAATTGACACAATTATTTCCTTCGTTCTATAGACGAATAATATGAAACAATATTCATACAACAAAAAGAGTGTAGCTTATTGGTAGTTAATTTTACAGTTGGCTTCAAAATCGAAATAGATTTACTAAAAACAATCTTGACATCAATTACCACAAACGACTATAAATAATTCTCCTTTGATATCTTTGTTAACTTGAAACTATGGAGATACTTTTACAGACACATGCACATTATAAAGGGTTGGGTTTGCCATAAACATAAATACAGAAAACAAACATTGGACTCACCCTGTTTCACACTTATTCACTGGAGTAGGTTTTTCAAGCGACAATTAGTTTTTATTTTATTATTATTTCGATTAATTCCGCGTCAATTGGTTATTTTATTTTAGTCGCCCGGTATATTAGTATAGCGCGATATTGCGGTTTTCCCAATGACTGAACACGGTTCTGGAAGCGTTGACAAAAATAGGAAATTTTTGGAAAAAAACTACTGTTTACTCGTGCTTTCACTTGGAGCGTTCAATACTTGGTTTGACGTGGTTTGCAGTGGCTTAGCCTTAATGGTTTTCTGAAGTTCACTATATTGACGATTTTACTGGTACATTTCTCATCATTATTTTGCGATACTGTGATTCGACGGATTTTTCAACCTCAATTTTGAGAGGAACATATTACCGTGTAACAAATATGATATGACTGGCTTGGCTACTGAACTAAGGCTGATTGTTTGCTGGTTAGCGTTTTATGCTTTTATTTCAACCCTAGTTCGCGTCATGCGTTATTTTTCCCCCGCCCGTTATCTCTAACTTGTCCGCAGCTCAATAATTAATAGTTTTGTTTTTGTCATTAAAAAAATATATAAAACATAATTTTATGCCTTTTCGAGGAAGAGTTATATTTAATGGCTGTCATACTCGGTGAATTTATAGCGCGTTCTGTCGGTACAATTGCATTAAACCCGTTCTATGATAACTGATAACGTGCTGCGATGTAAACAAGTTGAAATCAATAATCTTGTTTCCCATCGTTAATTTTTCCTAGATGAGTTATTTATGCCTCCGGTGTACAAGGGTTATTTCTTGATAATTATTTTTAAGTGCATTTAATTGTTTTCCAAGGACGAGCATATATTATATCAGTTTTCAGTCAAGCATGTGAAACCTATTGAACTTTTCTAGCTATCAAGTTCTTATTTAAGAATATTATGTTGTTTTGTAGGGAAGAAAGTTTTTCTGTAATTACAAGGCGTGACAACCCTAGGGATGTCCCAGGGACATCCCTGGAATATGTGGTACATCCCCTGGACGTCCCCGAATGTCCTTTTATTTTCTTCAGTTAATTTGAAAAATTTCATGGAAAATATAAAAAAAATTAAGTCTAAAGATTCTCAACACAAAACGGGTTTAATTCAGAAATTAATGTCATATTGTGTTGAAATATGATAAAAAAACGACAAACAAAAACTCATCCTATATATAAATTCATATAACAAATAAACAAAAAAAGACTAGGTGAATCAGTTGAAAGTTGTACACATATTAGGGTGTTGCATTTATTGCAGGCATTGCATTCTCTTTTTCTATGTGGCTTCTCTCCTTGGTCCTCAAGAAAAACTTCTGCAAAGCCTCCTCAATCTGTTTTTTATTGCCAATGGCTTCAGAAAATCCTGTAACAAAGATATTATTTGAGGTGGTATTGAATTGACAATGAAAAAAATTACTAATACAGATATCATGTTAAAGCTCTTTTGGGATTTACAATAATAGATAAAAATACTCACCAAGTATTATTGATGCATGTGTTATGTTGTGTTTCAAGGCCCATTCAGTTAACTTTGAATTTATGTTATCATTTGAACAGGATAATTTTGAACTAGGTCTTCTCTTGATGTAGGTATCAATTCTTCAAGGGAAGAACCATCAGACAAGTTTTCAGAATTGATTCAAATTGATTAACTTCAGGAATATTTTATCTGAACTTGTAGCAGGTAATGTTATATGAATATCATAATTTACAGCCATTAATCGACTAGTAGAAGGCCCACTACAAACCTCTCAAGATTCTCCATTTTGTCTTCCAAGTTTTCTTGTCCTTTTATAATATTTACTCAGTGTATTTTTTCTCTCAAGCCTGGAGGATACCTTCCTCCTACGATCCATAATATTAATATGTACCAATAATAGATTAATGAATATACTATAAACATACTTAATATTAAGAATCGAATAACCATATTATTGGAACAATCAAGTCTTCGATCCAAAAGATTACATTCAATATTTTGATATTTGTTTTACTCAACTTATTATTTCAAGTTTTCGACTATGATATACACAACACTATAACTGATAAAACACTTCAAATTCTCACAAAAATCGTCAAACACAAAAGGATGCCGCTAATCTTTTTACATCGAACAAAGAAAAATTAGAAACTTGCACATTATGCAAAATTCAAAGTGAGGTTAACATTGTTGACAGTTGGCAGTTCACCAAATAAGTCAAACAATGTTGCCAAAGCCAAACAGGACAAAACCACAGAAACCGAAATGTAATTTTGTTTGGGATTTCTGTATAATTTGTATCATTCTTGAGAATTTAAATTAAGGGTATATTATGCATTGATAATTTTTTGCTTGCGAAATGTTCACTTCCCAGAAATATCTGAGATGTATTTCCATTTTCTTCATAGTTATTTTCCAGAAGAAAAACAAACATGTTCCAAAGAAAATATCAACTTTGAATTTTCAATGAACATTCTGATGAGTTTCGACGAATCTTATATATGAGAATGGATATCAGAAATACCTGGGACATGAATGGGACAACCTATGGATATACCAGATGGGATCTCCTCTGGTCAACCTCTGCGGGACATCCCCTGAATGTCCCAATCATATCCTTGTACCGCGGTACATAAAAAGGACATACCTAGGACATCCCTGTGTTGTTAGGGATCACTGATCCTTTTTTAAGTGTAACCCGAAGGCTCTTACTCTTCCGGTTAAAAAATAAGTAGGCAACGTAGGTTAAAAAATAAGTTGGAACGATCTCTAGCCCATGGTGGTGTTTCTCAAAAGTGTCCGAGAAAGGAATTTTAGAGTCTGAATTTTGAAAAAGAAATGATTTACATAGAGGATGCAGCTTTCGCTACCCTGTATGGATTGGTAAGTAGCCCATCCCTCCAGAGAGTGCCTGGGACGTTGAAACACGAGGGGTTGACTGTGGCCTCCCTCACGAGAGGGTTCCCGTTAATTACTCTCTGATTGCGGTCTCTAATGATGTTTCTGATGGAAGGCAGATTTAAATCTCCACTAAAAGAGTTTGATTAAGATCACCGTAAGAAAATGTAACAAAGACTGTCTCATTTGCGAGAAATGTCCTATGAGGTACTCGAATTGGAGGATACAAAAGATTTTTGTGAGAGACTAGACATGTAACAAAAAAAATATTGTTAAAAATATGAAAATTAGATGGGTAAGGGTTTTTTTATCGGATTTTCCAACTCTCAACTACAATATGTAATATTTTTCCCGACCGATGAAAATATTCCTTGGCTTAGGATGTTTTTTAAAATTTATTCCATAATAATAAAATTTATTGAATCCTTCACGATCATTAAAATGACATAGGATACGTCAGACAGCAATAAAAATTCACATACAGTCAACATCTATACATAAAAATATAACATTTCACAGTCAACATCTATACATAATAATATAACAATTTCACAAGTGGAGATACATATTATTGATTAAAATACTCACCAGTACTATAAAAGCAACCATTAATCAAGTATTCTTTGAGTTTCGCTTTGAAATTATTTTCCCTATTTAGGTTTTTATTTGATTGAGGTAAGTGATTATAAAATTTTGCCCCCTTATAAGACGGACAATTTTCATACAGATGAGTTGAATGTTTCTGAAGTCTTATTAATTCGTCTTTTCTGGTAGGATATGCATGGAAATCACAGTTTCGATTGTAATTCTGTATCTGTTTTCGGAATAACAGAGTACATTTGTAAATATAAAAGCACGGTACGCACAACTTTATTCTCAATAAAGCGGGGTCTACAAGATTCTCTGCAGTCTATTCTATATACAAGTCGCATAACCCTCTTCTGGGAGACAAATATTTTACATAGTTTTGTGGTACAACCCTAAACAGCAATATTATAGGAAATATGGGCATATACAAGCAGAGCAAAGGAAACATTTAATAGTTGGGCTCTACTGAAATTTGACCTCAATTGTCTAATTGCGTAGTACCCACTGTTAACTTTCTTACTCCCCGACTCCCAGGTCATGTTACCATCGATATATGTGCCAAGGAATTTGGTGTTATCTGATGAATCAATTATTTCATCACCTACTCTAACATGCAAGTTATCAATTTTTTTATTCGTCCTGGAATGAAACTGCATCTGAACAGTTTTCTTTGCATTCACCACCAAATAATTTTTATGACACCAATTTGTGAATTCGAGACTCTGCGATCGTTGTATCATCTGCATACAAAACTACATAATCTGTGCTTATATCATCAGGCATATCGTTGATGAATAGAAGAAAAATGAGAGGACCCAATATAGAGTTTTGAGGAACCCCAATATCAATGCCATACTGCTGCGACTGAAAGTTGTCATCATTAACATATATCTTCCTGAGTCAGGTATGATCTGAGCCATGAAAGGAAGGTTCCTCTGAAGCGTTGAAAATTTTATTTTTATCATTTACTAGTTTATTGTCTATTAATTATTCCGATTTTTATTTATATTTTGTTTTCCTCTTCCGGTTTTATTTTTGACTATGTTCCAAATTTTTTTCTGTTCTCATGTTGGTTCATGTTTGCTAGAGCACCCTAATTAAATGCATACTTGCTTCATGTATTTTTTCTTGTGAAGTTTTTTTGATTCATCATAGTATTCTTTGAATTTTAGATCGCCTTCATTTCTTGATAACCAAAAAAGATTTTTTAAATTGTTCCCCATGTGAATTATATCTTCAGAAACCCATGGCTTTTTACTGAGCTGTGCTTTTTGATTAATGGTGTTTTTTCATTGGAAGGTCAGTTCTATCCAATAAGAAGTTGCAAGAAAGCTTCGAAAGCACATTGAATATTACTGAAATTTCCATGGACGTGATGGAACTTCTAATTTTTCAAGCAATCTTGAAGTTGGGCAAGATTTTTAGTACATGTTGATGAAAGTTATTTTTCGTCGAGTATCTTTTTTTTCTACTAAAAGGTCAGTTAATTCAAAGGAAAGGCACAGATGGTCGGCGAGATTAAAGTCAATGACTTTTTCGACAAAGAGGTTATGAGAGATATTTGTTAAAAAATATACAATTTTTGAGATATTAGTACTTCTATTTGAGTATGTGAAAATTCTCGTCGGTTCCAGGTTTTTAAAACCTAGGTTAAAACTATGTCTTATCATTTGATTCGCAAAAATAATTGATATTCAGGTAGCCCCATAGTATAATATTCTTGAACTTTTTATCTCAATAATCAAGAGCGGTGTAAAGTTTATCCAAAAGAGTTTCAACACTACATGTGGTTGTCTGTAAATACTTATCAAACAGTATTTTTCACCATTCGCGGTGAAAGAAATTGCACAGGTTTCATACTCTAATTCTACAGACATATTATCTAAGAAATATTCATTTTTCAACACCAATTCATTTTTCGTTAGAATTAATACGCCACCATGAATATGGTTTTGTCTTGTGAAAAAGGATGCTAGTTTATAGCCATCAAAATGGATAGTGTTTATATTATGATATGAATGATTGATTCAAGTCACACAAATCAACTTGTTCTTCTTCTTTTTTTTTGAGAACGAGTGATCCATAGTATAGACATTTGGTACCCATAAAAACTGGACTATTTTGAATAAATGTATGTAACTTCAATAGATGTTGGCCCCGTTTGAGATTTCCTGGAGGTTACATCTCTTAAAAAGTCATTGTATAGTTTTGTCTATTCAATTTCTGATAATTCTATTAACCAATATATCCATCTCATATCACGCTATAATTTTAAGACAAGAATCACCATAGTTTTTTTCTTCCTTATCGTCGCCTACTGATTTTATACAGTGCTCGTCTAAAGTCCGTTCCCTCCCTACTAATTTTTGAACCACCTGGTATATCGCAACTAAATTTGGAGGGCTTGAGAAGGAGATAAAAACCTACTATTTCATGAGAAAATCACAGCTGAAAGTTTCAAAATGGCGGCTGAGCACCATCTTCAATAAAAAAATTAAATAGAACACCCCGTATATTATTCCTCTTTCAAAATCTGCTCATGATTCTCAACAGTTTTCTCTCTTTACTCCTAAGTTCCAATTGTTTTCGAAATATTAACGTTTGAAAAGTGACATTTTGGTCATTTCAAACCCAACCAAAAACACTAATGTTGCTTTCAATCAAGGTTGTTTCAATCAAGTAACATCTTGTTTACTGTCAAACTGAACTGCTAACTGTCAAATAATCCGTTGAACGCCTACATCCTTTTATGACAAGTGTGATCATGGCTCGTAGTTTAGACGATAACTTTGAAGCAGTTTTGATATTTAAAGAAGCTGGAAGAAATTATCATCTAACAGTCCGTATGTTTAATGATAGATTTCCCGAGAATCCTATTTCCTTTTAAATAAGCTCCAAGCAACTGGTACGCTGAAAGATGCTCCAAGATCAGGAAGACCGCCTCTTTCACAAGAAAAAAAGGTAGACATTGTTGCTGTCATTGTCTGCAGTTGCTGAATCCTGTGGAGTAAGTTCAAAAAGTGTCCAAAGAGTCCTGAAAAAAAAAGTTTCATCCCTATAAAATGAAACTCCTGCATGCTCTCACGGAGGATGATCCAGACCGGAGGGTTGAATTTTGTGAGTGGTTAACAAAAACAATTGAAGGAGAACGGGGCTTCCTAAAACGTGTATGTTTCGCAGACGAATGCATATTTTCAGAGAGGGACATACCCAGTTTCCTAAAAAGGTGGCGGGGATTATGGGCAATCGCGTTGTTGGACCGATTTTCATCAGAGGCAATCTTACAGGAGTTCTTTACAGAAATCTTTTAGAAACTGAAATTAAACCTCGAATAAGACAAATTGTATTAAACAATCAGGAAGAGTTTGAAAATCGTGAAATCATATTTCAGCAGGATGGGGCACCTCCCCATTTCGATCGCATGGCTAGAGAGTTCCTCGATACAAACTTTCCTGGGCGATGGATAGGTCGCAGAATGGCCACCAAGATCTTCGGATCTTACACCTCTAGATTTTTTCCTTTGGGGGTATCTGAAGTCAAAAATCTACGCCACTGAATGCCAAACAATAGAAAAGTTGGAACGCAGAAAAATAGATACTTACATGTGAAGAAATAGCTGAACAGACTTTCATCAACGTGAGAGAAGCTATTTATAATAGGGCACTTTATTGTCAAGATTTAGGAGGGGGCCACATTGAACACTTGATGCAATAATATTTGGGGTTAAATAAAAGTGTCATTCAAAAATAAATTATAATTTTTTAGCTAACTAATTTGTTTTGATTGTGAATTTACAGAACACATTCGTAGGCTTCTAGATTTTCCGGTAAGCGGTACTGTTTATCCTTAATAAACTCTCTTTACGCCTCTTATTAGTCGAATTCATGAAGAGATTTAACTACAAATTAATAACAACGTTTAGTTAGCAAAATGTTTTACCGGAAGTGACCAAAATCCATACTTTATTTTAAACCGGAATGTCCCTTTTCAAACGTTAATATTTCGAAAACAATTGAATTAAGGAGAAGTGTATTAGAGAAAACTGTTGAGAATTATGAGCAGATTTCGAAAATGGAATAATATACGGGGTGTACTATTTAAAAAATTTATTGAAGATGGCGCTCAGCCGACATTTCAAAACTTTTAGCTGTGATTTCATGAAAAAGTAGGTTTTTATCTCCTATTCAAGCCCTCTAAATTTCGTTGCGATATACCAGGTGGTTCAAAAATTAGTAGGGAGGGAACGGACTTTAGACTAGCACTGTATAATTTGGGGACTGAAGCCACAGAATATCTTTATTCGGAATCAGAACTTAATAAAATCCATTCTTTCATCTATAAGCTCAAATCTCTGTTTTATTTCTACCTGAATGGGAGAGAATGCTAAGAGGAAAACTGATACTTTTGAGTGGAAAGTTACTTAAATTTATTATTTGAAGAGTTGTAAGTCTATCAGAAAAAAAATTGAAAGTCCAAAAGCCGGCGATAGTGCTTTAAGTATACAGTTCAGAGATGGTCCAGTCACTAACTCCGGTATGTATAATTCAAATCATCTATATTGCGAACTGGTTTTATATACCAAATATTTTACCCTACCCCAAGAATAAAAGTATAAAGGGGAAAGTTCTGGAGATCTTGCAGGACACAGGAACAAGGAGGTCAATTTGGTATCCATAGTTCTTGTATTGTGCGGTGGGTCCCGTTCCATCTGGTACCATGAACGTTGCAAATTTCCAAAGAAAGTTTCTACCACGTCTTGAAAGATTTCTGAGTATCTTTCACCATTCAAAATTCCATCGCACATAAAATAGCGTACCTCTTGGTCCATTCCCAAGCAAAACTAATTTACTCGAAATTGTACTTGATTTTCAACTTCGAGCACCATATGTGGATTTTCAGAATCCCAAAAATTGTTCCCTCCAAATTGTTTTATTTCTAAGAATCCTGCGAGCTCTTGTATTTTGAGTGCAGTGTCGTACTATGCGTTTTCGTAACTAAATTGAAAGTGAACTGTGAGAGGATAGATTAACAACAACAGTATCGCATAATTTAGAACACAAGTCCAAGTGGTTTTGGTTTCTTCATTTCGCCTGCGTTATCTCGAGGGTGGTTTGTCACAGTTTTTTCCAATTTTCTCGATTTCAACGGAACAGAGATAACGATCCAAAGTTTATAAAATATTAATAATGATTAAAACATTTTACCGTCACAATTCTTATCGATGATTCCATTATCGTACAGGATAATCTTTCGAATGGAAACCTCATAAAAATTCTCACGTACATCTTATCAATCGCTAGTGGTATTTGTTTGTGAAAATGGTGGTGTCACCTGCGAAGCGGACGCTGGGAAAAGTGGCAGCCCTTTTGGGAATGGTATTTATTTTTCCATTACAAAACAGGCTTTCAATAACTCTATACCAATTATGTGTTCTTGAATAGATGAAGGGTAATGTACAAAAGATCTCATAGGAGAGAGGCTGAGAAGCCATATCGCCCCTCCTACAGTCTACATTTCCAATTTGATGGATAGGGAGGTGGGGATCACTAGAATGGTCAGCACGATTACCTGATATTACGCCATTAGACTTCTTTCTATGGGGTTATGCAGTTTGAACATCTCTATAGTGACATTGATTTGTTTCCTAATTTATTACATTATCAAGAACGCTTGATGTAGCTACTTTTATCAATCAGATGATTTTTTTTCGTTAATTTTTTTAATAAATTTCCAAACCATATCATCTTTCAATAGATAACAGGAATACCTTTTAAATGAGGAATCACAAGCACTACTTCCAACATAAAAATTGGGGTGAATATAAGTATGAAATTTTCAGAATGCATTGATTTGTCTAGATATAATGAATTTAATTTGACTTGGCTGTTTCGCACTGTATATTGGTCTTGATTTAATAAATAATGACATTGACAATAAAAATAACATTTTTTTCTAATACGTCAAAAATGTGTAATTTTTGATGACTTTTACATGTCAAAAGTAGGCTATTTTTGAACAGAATGAAAAAAAATCTGCACGGCGTCCAAAAAAAGTACAGAGCTACGTTTTTTAAATACAGGTAATACACAATACCCATCATTCTCATTTCAATCGTTTTTTATTGAACATCATACAATCATATTCCATCCATACTAATTTTTCACAAGATTTATATTAATAGTACAATTGCTGTTATTCTGTATGTTAGTTCCAAACGATTATATTGGTAATACTGAATCAAATGGCTTTTCTTGTATAATGTTACAAGTATTATTGTTCTCGACTTCGACATTTCCACTTTTCTTGACACCACCACTGAAAATGCCGTTGCCAAAACTGCCAAAACAATAAAAATTGGACGTTTGCTTTCAAAACGTTAATGATGAATGGTATTTAATTTTAATATTAAAAAGTATTGGAAAAAATCATGTATACAACTCGAATATAAAGCCACTTTTTATTTTTGTTGTATAAATAAATATGTTATCAGTTTTTTCGCATCTACAACAAATAGAGAAGGTGTGAGTCTCAAGAAAAACTTTCTTCATTCTTCGTTGTCCATGTCATTCTTTTTTTATGAAAATCTTTCTAGAGAAAAAAAACATATTTTATTTTCAAGAGTTCTCACTTTTGCTAAACTATACAATAGCTGTATGATACATCCATCACAAAACAACTATTCTCCTGGCTACTACCTCTATAAATGCTGGATTAGTGTTTTAGTAGCGAGCATTTTTATGACAGACTTTTTTATGCTTTTTCATGTTGTTATTATTTCAGGTCCAAGGGTTAGCTTGGTCTGGGATGTCGCTCACATGTATAGTTTTGTTCAATAGGTCACACACAATGGACCAACCAGAATCGTTCCGACAATTAGTAGAATATTTACTAAATTACTGGTATCTAGATGGTGAGTGAAAATATCAACCTTTATTTCAAGTCTATCTTTTTTCATAATATTCATTTACTGTTGGGCAAAAAAATCTACCACGTGAATTAGGGTTGTAACACGACTAACTAGGTAGATTCGAATCCTTTATTACAAGCTTTTATTTAACTTGCTTCGATCGTATGTCATTCTGTCATTATTTCCGTTTCAAAATTTGAAATCCATTTCTGGAGTACTTGCCAACCTCCGATTGATCTGAAATTTGGCATGTGTTCATAATTCAATGATTTATGCAATTTTTGTTGGAGAAATTATGGATTATGGTACGATTCGACTCAAAATTGGTATGTGGGGGTTTTCGGGAACGGAGATTGTGAATTTTTTGTCAAAATTCAAAAATTCAAGATGGCGACTCCAAGATGGAGGACAAGTTTTGTGATTATGGTCCGATTCGATTCAAAATTGGTATGTGGGGGTTTTCGGGGACGGAGATCGTAATTTTTTTGTCAAAATTCAAAAATTCAGACGGCGGCTCCAAGATGGCGGACAAGTTTTATGATTATGGTCCTATTCGATTCAAAATTGGTATGTGGAGGTTTTCTGGGACGGAGATTGTAAATTTTTTGTCAAAATTATAAATTCAAAATGACTGCTCCAAATTGGCGGAGGAGTTTTGTGATTATGGTCCGATTCTATTCAAAATTGGTATGTGGGGGTTTTCAGGATCAAAGATTATGATTTTATTTTCAAAATTCATAAAATCAAAATGGCGGCTCCAAGATGGCCGATGATCTCTGTGTTTATGGTCCGATTCTATTCAAAGTTGGTATGTGGGGGTTTTTGGGGTCGGTGATTAGGAATTTTTAACAAATTCACAAATTCAAGATGGCGGACAAGTTTTGTAATTATGGCCCGATTCGATTCAAAATTGGCATGTCCGTTTTTTGGGGGTCGGAGTTATGAATTTAGATAATTGATTTTTAGTTCAAATTCATGAATTGAAGATCGCAACTGCAAGATGGCGGATGAGTTAATCTTCAGATGGTCTCCTCATTGAAGGACTAGATAGCTCCAGAACTCACAGGAAAAAAAGGTCTCATAATAACGATGCTTTAATGAAAATGCATAGATTTATAGTCTACTCGACAAGTTGAAAATGGTCTAAAATAGAGATACTGCTCTTAAAATTATGTGTGATAGCTCATTGGATCCAGAGTAACGCCTAGAAAAATGTGCCAAAAGCGTGTATTAGCACATAAAAAATTGGAAAGTTATAAACAATTGAAGATGAAAAAAAAATGGCATTTCGTTTTTTGCCAATATTTCATAAACTATTAATATTTAAGAAATTTCAAAAAATGATTCTTCAAGAGGAGGAAATTTCCAATAAAAAACTCACAGCTCCCGGAACTCTATCTCCATTATTTATAATTTTAATTTAACGCTAAAAATGGGTCTCAGCGACATTTTTAGGTTGCGCGCGCGGCGTCAAAAGCGAGTACGACAAATTAATTAATTTATTTAAGGTATTAAATTATTTTTTTTAATTTGAAAAAATTATGGTGCATTCGGAACACTATAAATAATTTATTTCCGTTGGAAATTTTACTAAAAGTTTATTTTTCAACAAGTTAAACGATTGTTAACTAACAAAATTTTCTCGAACTTCTGTCTTAATTGTAAATGAAAAAAAATGTTTAAATAATTGTCGTAACATTTTTTCGCTTCGTAGAGCCTTTCTTATATACATACTAACAAGATCACGCCATAAAAGTTGAAAAAATATTCATACTTTGTTTATAATAATTTTTTTTTGTAAAATTTTAATATAATTTAAAAAATCATCATATAATCGTTTTTTTCAATAAAATATAAATTGATTTAAAAAACACATTTGTTGATACATTTTTTATAAACAAATTGATTATTTCAATATTTTTGAAAATGTTTTGTCCACAACTTCATTATATTACAAATATTATGATTTTTGAAAAACAACATTTTTCCTCAATAACAATTTTCAATTGTTTATAATAGTTTTTTTATATTTCAATTGTTTAAATAATAAGTTGTTTTTTTTTCCTAAAAATCATTATTGACAGTCCTCTATGGAGTAACAAAAAAAATTTTTTTTATCAACAATTCCATTGTTTATTAACTTACCAATTTGTTATAAATAAATTTTTAACTTTGTTAGATTTTTTTCTGAAACTTCTAAAATTTACAAAAACAACCATATACAACAAAGTATAGAAAAAAAAAATTCCAATTTTTCCAATTTAAATTCCAATGTAAAAAAAAAATTAGAATTATTTTTTTTACTTTTTTTTTTTAATGGAATTGTTGATAAAAAAAATAGTTTTTTTGTTACTTCATAGAGGACTGTCAATTATGATTTTTAGAAGAAACAAAATTTCTTAACTAATTATTTAAACAATAGAAATATAAAAAAAACGATTATAAACAATTAAAAATTGTTATTAAAAAAAATTTTTTTTAAAAAAAAATTTAATTAATGAAGTTGTGACAAAAACTAATGTCGGGAAAAATTTTTTTTTGCAAATCAATTCATATCTTGTATTCATAAAAAAACGATAATATGATGATTGAGAAAAAAATTTTTTTTTCAACAACATTACTTGGATTTTTTTGTTTTTGTTCAAGTACAAAAATTATTATAAACAAAGTATGAATATTTTTTTTAACTTTTATGGCCTGATCTTGTTGAGTATGTATATAAGAAAGGTTCTAAAAATTTTTTAAAAATTATTTAAATTTTTTTTTAATTAAAATTAAAATTTTTTAATTTAATTGTTGAAAAATTAACTTTAAGCAAAATTTCCAACGGGAATAAATTATTCATATGTTCCAAATACACCATGATTTCTTCAAATTTAAAAAAACATATTTAATACCTTAAATAAATTAATTAATGTGTCGTACTCGCTTTTGACGCCGCGCGCGCATCCTAAAAATGTCGCTCGGAGACCCATTTTCAGCGTTAAATTAAAATTATAAATAATGGAGATAGAGTTCCAGTTTTCTATTGGAAATTTCCTCTCTTTCAGAATATTTTTTTGAAATTTCTTAAATATCCATATTCATGAAATATTGGCAAAAAACGAAATGCCATTTTTTTTCATTTCAATTGTTTATAACTTTTGCAATTTTTTATGTGCTAATACACGCTTTCGGCACATTTTTCTAGGCGTTATTCCGGATCCAATGAGCTATCACACATAATTTTAAGAGCAGTATCTCTATTTTAGACCATTTTCAACTTGTCGAGTAGACTATTAGGCGTACTTAAGTTCTAGAAACCACAAAATAAAATAATTAATGAAAAACCTTTTTAGAGACAAGCCTTATTCAAATGCAGTAAAAACTAAAAAATTATTGCTTTGGATGTTTGACGTAGGTTACGTGGTTATAGATTCAAAAGCTTGTCGCTCTTGTATTCGAACTGAAAATTTATCGCGACAAGCTCTTGAATCTATAATTAACGGTATAACCTACGTCGGCATTCAAATCAATTATTTGTTACTTTTTAGTGCATTTGAAAAAAGCTTGTCGTTAAAAAGTTTTTTATTATTTATTTTATTGATTGAAAACACTTTAAGAGTAGATCATGATTACAATCATCATTCTCATTATATTATTCCAGACAGTAATACTGCGAGTGGCTTCATAGTGAGGCCACATGATTTCACAATCCTCATGTGGATTTACTTCTTTTTGAGTACTGGATGGTTTGCTGGATCTATCGACCAATTTTATGGTAAGTTGATTGTGTATGAAACTATTTCACTAATGACGAAAGATTGTTGGGTTATTCACGATGCTTGATCGACGATATATTTTTGGGTTTTTGAATGATTTTTCAGAATACCGGGTGACAATGGGACTAGGGCCTGCCTATATCTCCTTCACTTATCAACCGATTTGAATGGAATTTTGTACATAGATATGAGGCACAATTTCGGATTGATGAAGAATAGCCACCAACTTCGATTTTTCAAATGGAACACCCTGTATGTTTGATGTTTTTCGGATTCTACGGCTCAAATTACATACGAGAGTGTTGCCAAATTTTTATTTTACAAATGAAACAAAATAATTTCTTAATCTATTTTTTTAGCCCATGAGGACTTGATCAGGTTGAAATCTATACTAATTTACATCAGTAACTCATAGTGATAGTCATTTCATCGATAAGATCAATAACAAATCCTACCGCAGGAATTGAAATTTTCTGAACGCATTTTTAACGAAAAAATAGTTTTTTTCAAATGGTACCTACCGAGGCCCATCTCCCATTCGATAGAGAATTTAATTACCAATTCAACGATATACATTATTTTTGTTCAAAACGTAGAGAGCCATCTAACAAAATGAAATCAATCTGAAAAAATTGGTAGGTAACATGACATCTATTCATTCTTTCAAACTTTACTCCAGAATGGTAACAACGAATTACCAAAAATAATCGACTTGACAATATGTAATGATCATAAACACATTACAGAAAAGATAACTTTAATATAATCAAACTGTTTGAATAAATCTAATGACTGAAACAGTGGAACATTCAACGTACAAATTATTACTCATAATTCCATTATCCTGTTTTCAATAGAAGAGTTTCACAACCATCGAAAAGTCATTTTTTTTTTATTTCAACAAAAATGACCCCGCATCAATTGCTAAGAGTTATTAGCAGGGGGAAACAAATACAGGTTGATTAGAAATCAGATTTTACAATATATATTGATGTCTTTTAGAAACTTCAGCACTTTCTGTAGATCGTTGTTGAGGATAGATTTGATGTTGACTCCTAGGTTGTTTGAACTTCTTTCTCCGTTGTATAATGGGCATTCTACCAGGATGTGTTTAACTGTGATTTGTGTGGCACAGTTGTGACAGATGGGGCATGGATCCTTATTCATTATATGTTGGTGAGTTAGGAGCGTATGTCCTAACCGGAGACGGTTAATAACGACTTGGTCTCTCCTTCTCGTGGGTAATGATAACTTTTTGTTGACTATTTCATTGGTTTCTCGGAGTTTGGATGTTGCATGAGTCCAAGTGGATTGCCAGATGCTGAGTATGAAGTTTTGGATCGAGGGTTTGTGATCCGAGGACGGGAGCTCATTTTGAAGAATTGTATTCTCTTCAGATGCTGTTTTATAGGCTAGGGCATCAGCTTCTTCGTTACCCTTGATCCCTACGTGAGAGGGTACCCATAGAAATGAGATATTTTTTGCTTCGATTTGTAGTTGGTAAAGTTCTTCTTTGATTGATATGAGATTTGGATGATACGGATATAACTGTTTCAATCCGTGAATTGGAAAAGTCATTTTATTTATTACTGACCAATGATATGTTCAAAGTGTTGCCCGCTTTCACTAACACATAGACTAGTTCTATTTATTGTACACCTCAGGAATTTCCTGAAATGCGCGCTCAACTCTATCACCAAAGAAGTTGGTCTCCTCAAGTATACTTTGGATATGGGACTCCATAACTAAAAATCAATGGGGGTTAAGTCGGGCGATCTGGCTGGCCATCTGATTAGACCATTTGTTCCAATCCAACTCTGCCCATAGGTATCACTGAGATATTGCCGAACAATATTAGCATAATGTGGTTCTGCGCCATCCCGCTGAAAAAACATATTTTTCCTGATGTTCTCAGGTAAATCGATGATATTATTTTGAATATCGTTCTCTTAAAATTTTACCCAGACGTTGAATCCAAATCTTTCTTGAAAATTACCTTCTCTCAGCAACCTAGGATTTTCTTGAGCCCTATTCCTATTGAACATACCATTATTCATAATCCTAGACTCATCTGTAAACAGTATCTCCGAGACAAATATTCAAATCATGATGACGCAAAAGCCAATTACAATAAGTTAGTCTCCGTTCTGGGTAATTTTCATATAGATGCTGATGCAAATTGTATTTATATGAGCGATATTTACATTTTTTCAATAATTCTCTGGAACTTTCCCTGCTGATTACACATTTAATTTCCAATCCTCGCACTGAGACAGATGGAGAAAAATGAACATATGCTAAAACATTAGTTTCCGCTTCTTCACTGACGAAGTGGATGTGGTTTTGGTCAGCTGGATCTTTCCTTCGATGAAAGAAAATTGTATTTCGTGCATAAAATAATTTATTCAATCGTAGCAAAGCGCTTTCGACCGTTAGGTCATCATCAGTGCGTACCTGAAAGTAAGTACTATTGATAGAAAAAGTGACTGAAAAGTTTTATTTGATGATGATGACCTAACGGTCGAAAGCGCTTTGCTACGATTGAATAAATTATTTTATGAACGAAATACAATTTTTCTTTCATCGATTAATCGATACGTGCACACAGTCACACTTTTCATTGGATCTTTCCTTAGCAACATTTCCAATTTCCTGAAATAGGTCCTTGATGGGTGCCGTCTTAACGGATAACGAACAGCGTATAGCATACTAGTATTGACAACGTTCTTCTGACATTCTCCGTATATCAATATCATATCGATTTGTTCGTTTCGAGAATAACGTTTATTATTTTCTATTTCAATAAAACTTTTTTACAAACGAAACGAGATTACAAGTAAAATTGGTATTTCACTTTTGACATGGCATTAATCACCTACTGTTTTCCATGATTCCACGGCTACCTTTCATTTCATCAAACCTAAACGGATAACTCATTGGAATTTATAGGCATCGTATAAAATATTGGACAAATTCAATAAATGATCGTTTTTAGTTTTAAACAAAAAGAAAGTAGTACATAATGTATATCGTTGAATTGCTAATTAAATTCTCTATCGAATGGTAAGATGGCCCTCGGTAGGTACCATTTGAAAAACACGATTTTTTCGTTAAAAATGCGTTCAGAAAATGTCAATTCCTGCTGTAGGATTTGTTATTGTTAATAATAACAGGCTCAAGCTGAACACTACCAAAACTAAAGCAATGATTCTGACAACATCCTTTAGATATTCAAACATCAATATCAACAACTGTACTTTTACTATAGACAATGAGACCATAGAATTTGTGAAAGAATTCAAGTATCTCGGATTCATGATTGACAACATTCTGTCATTTGACTCTCATTTTTCATACATTTATAAAAAAATATGTAAAAAATTGTTCTTCTTCAGTAGAATTCGAGTTTTTCTAAAATTACTGTATTTAATACAATCATACAACCACATTTCGACTACTGTGAGAGCTTATTGTATACATTTGCTGCGAACAAAATTAATGCACTTCAAAAGCTTCAAAACAGGGGAATGAGAATAATATTAAAATGTAACAGATAAACTAACATCTCCCTTATGCTTGACACATTACAGTGGCTACCAGTTTCGGACAGATTCTACTTAAATGCTATGATTTATATCTTTAAAATAACTCACAACATGGTACCTACATATCTAAATGAATTTCTCAAATACAGCAGTCAAATCCATGGTTATAATACGAGAAAGAAAGACAATTTTTATATATCATGTGTCAATATGTGTAATACAATGAAATCCCTATTTTATAAGGGCTTGAAGGAATATAAAGAACTACCTGAAATCATTAAAGATTCTAAAACTGTTGTTGAGTTCAAAAGAAATGTAGTTTTGCATATTAGAAGATAAACCTCCATTTTTGTTCAGACCTTCCATACAACTGACAGTATTTATATAAAGTTTTTTTTTTCTTTATTTGTAGTAATTGATTTAGTTTTATATATATATTATTAATACTGTTCACCAAATGATTGGTCTTTTTATTTTTATTTTTTTATTTTATATTTTATATCGGAATTGTATACTTAGTTTATAACTTTTTTTTTTGTTCAGAATATTTTGTACCTACAAATTTTCGTGTATATTAGGATTTCCTATTTTTCAATAAATTTCATTCATTCATTCATTGATCTCATCGATGAAATGACTATTACTATGAGTTACTGATGTAAATTAGTATAGTACCTGATCAAGGCTCCTGGACTAAAAAAAAAACGGATTTTTTTTCAATTGTAAAAAGAAAATTTGGCAACACTGTCGTATTGAATTTGAGCCGTAGAATCCGAAAAACATCAAACATACAGGCTGTTCTATTTGAAAAATCGAAGTTGGTGGCTATTCTGGCGAAACCGGAAGTCGGCTATTTTGTTTTCATATGTTTGTCAATCCGAAATTGTGTCTCATATCTATGTACGAAATTTCATTCAAATCGGTTGGTAAGTGAAGGAGATAAAGGCAAGGCTCTAGTCACATTGTCACCCGGTATATCACGCGAAACTTCGTGATGACAGTTCAAGCACTAAGAAAGTTCGCCAAAAAATATCCAGTACTCTGAATAGTATCCCAAGTAGTACCAATTGCTTTTTCAAACCGCTAACAATATCTACTCCCACTTTTCCTATAGCGTAATGCCGTATAAATTAGATCAGAAAAATATCTCCTTTCAATACACGACTAAAGTAACCCTGATTTTCAGCTTGCCACTATAACAAGATGCGGCAATCGACGATGATGATAATATGGGGAGCTTTAACATTATCTATCTCCGTGGTTGATCTGGTTTTCTCATGTCTATTATTCAGAGACTATGCCTATTGTGGAGATGCTTTTCATCCATATACTGAAGCTACTAATTGCTACTTAGCTGTTGGGATAGTGATGACCTTAGCAGCTAGGGGATTCACTCTTTGGGTAGTGAACGTAGTGTTTTCGTTAGTCATGATAGCAAATGCCGTTCAGGTTAGTATACTTTGTTTATTATTTATTTATTCATTCGTTTATTCACTCATGTATTCATTCATTTATTCGTTCATTTATTCATTCATTTATTCGTTCATTCAATCATTCATTTATTCATTTATTTATTTATTAAGTTATCTATAGAACAGCAGTTTCAATGAGCAATTACGATATTGAAAACTAAATAACCATTCTTAAAATAACATTATCAGTAAAGCTGAAATAATAATAATAACGAAAAAGGAATTTGTGGCATAATGGACAGATTATTAAATTATAGAAAAAAAGCATCCTCAAGTGGGACTCGAACCCACAACCTTATGCTTTCCGGACATACGCTCTTACCACTGAGCTATCGAGGCTATACGAATCGACATACACTCGCGAACGCTTTACTTCCTTAATTTAATGTGAATGTTGGAATGAATGGAAAATCGAACGTACTTATCAATGTCCGGAAAGCATAAGGTTGTTGGTTCGAGTCCCACTTGAGGATGCATTTTTCTTTAATTTAATAATCTGTCCATTATGCCACAAATTCCTTTTTCATAATTATCAGTAAAGCTGAAATAATAATAATAACTCTAAGCACTGCATATTTACCTAATTTGCATTGAGAGACAAATTACTATCCTATTGAAAATGATTAATGATAAATTGAGCTTTCATATTTACTTTACTCTCAGTTACAATCCCTGAATTCTAGGGATAACATTTCTCTTTAATTTTTTTTGGTATATTTACAATATTGTTTTTTTTTCCAGATCAAAAAAGATGACAGTCTAAGGGGTGGTGATTAGTAAGTATTTGTTTTCCCAAACTTCAGAAAATTCAATAGAACTTTCTCTCACTTGAAGTTAAAATTACCAGTTTTTCGAACAATTAAAAATATTTTAGGTATGACTAGTATTGACATTATGATTAGATTTTCAGGAGCTATTGCTGAATAATGATAACATTATCTTGGTAATAAAAAATTCAAATCTCCCTAAATGATTTCTCATATTTCTATGTAATCTGACTCAATTTAAAAGAAAGAAGTATAACCAGCACACAAGGATTTACTGAGTGACAACGATATCACTAGCACCCCTATTTTGACTTTCGTTTCAGATATCAAAATAAAACTCGACTAGTTTTTCGTATTTTCGGTTTGACTGAAAATTCTGAATTTTTAAATGGAACACCCTGTATATTATAGCATTTTCAGATACCTGAGAAAATTCTCAATAGATTGAAACTAATTTAGTGGGTTTTATAGCGACTTGATTTTTTTAGAGGTAAGCTTTGTTTTCAATCTAGCTTGCTGCGATTAAACTAGAATCATCATAAATGACATACAAAAATACAAATGTCTTGAGAGCAAACACTACCTTGATGAAATGGGAATCGTTTTGAGCCTCCAGTTTTGAGCAAATGATTCAACGCATTTTTGTAAGTTCGGGAACTTCAGTGATTTTTGGTTGTGATGATTTTTAAGAAAAAAAAGTGATATGACATGATGAATGGGAAAAATTAAGAGATTCCCGAATTCTTATGGGACCAATGAGTCTATACAAAAAATATATCTTTCATGAAATCATTGGTTTTTCCAAAAAACTGATTCTACGATCGCGAAATTTGTATCCGATTGGCGATGTATCCAACATAGCATTGAATTAAGCCTTCACGCAACCGGCAACGTTGTGTGTTTTTTTTTATATTCAATGAATAAAAAATGTTTCTCCAGTTTTCAAATTGTATTGATTTATTTTGATTCGACCATAATGGAAAACAACTTTTTTTGAGTTTAATACTTAACGGATTTTAGGTATGAAAATGTGTGCGTAATTTAATTTGGCAATTAAATAATTTCGAAAGATTAAAATGCAACTAGTCATTGAATTTGTTGGTTAATAGTCAAATTTGTATTTTTTCATTACTTTTTATGTCATTTACGATGATTCTAATTTAATCGCAGCACGCTAGATTGAAAAAAAAAACTCGGCTCTAAAAAATCGCCATAAAAACCCACTAAAATAGTTTTAATCAAAATTACTATAGTTGCTGATATTGGTAGGAAAATGATAGTTTTTTTTACACGCTTTATGTTAGCTTCACTTGTATGTTTGTTTGTTTGTTTGTAACCGACTCCTTTGGGCGCGATTTTGACCCACTTCCAGACGTCCGAATGATTTGAAATTTGGCAGGTGTACATAATTCCGGTGACAATGCATTGAGAAAGTTTTGTGTGAGAAAAAAAATGGCGGCTCCAATATGGCGTACGAGTTTTGTGATTATAGTCCGATTCGCTTCAAAATTGGTATCTGAGGGTTTTTGTGGTCGGAGATAATTATTCTTTTCTCAAAATTGAAAAATTCAAGATGGCGGCTCCAAAATGTTGGACGAGTTTTGTGATTATGGTCTGATTCTATTCAAAATTGATATGTGGGGGTTTTTGGGGTTGAATATTATTATTCTTTTGTAAAAATTGAAAAATTCAAGATGACGGCTTTAAAATGGCGGCCGGGTTTTGTGATTATGGTCTGATTCTATTCAAAATTGGTATGTGGAGGTTTTTGGGGTCGGGGATTATATTTTTTATGTCAAAATTGAAGGATTCAAGATGGCGGCTTCAAAATGGCCGCGAGTTGTGTGATTATGGAGATTTATAGTTAAAAAAATTAATAATAATGATAATAGTTTGAACAACTAAAAACACTCGTTAATAGAAAACTAAACTGAAAAGATGAAAATTAATAATTGTTTAAAAAAACAAAAAAAAACGCTTTTATAGAAAACCAGACTAAAAAAATAGAAAATAAGAAAAAAATGTATTTTATTTAAAAAAAAGCGTGGGGTGCATGGTATCAAAAACTATATAGTACATTACACACCTAGGGCAGTAAAGTAAAAAATATCTCAGATCACAGGTAATTGTTGGCTGAGGCAATACCATGCACCCCACGCTTTTTCTTTAAATAAAATACATTTTTTTCTTATTTAATATTTTTTAGTCTGGTTTTCTATAAAAGCGTGTTTTTTTGTTTTTTGAACTATTATTTATTTCAATCTTTCAACAGCTGTCATTTTGAAACTACTGGACCGATTTGGCCCATCTTTGTACCCATTCAAGGTATTAATTAGATTATTGTGCCTAATTTCGTTCCATTCAGTTGAAAAATGTAGCCTATTAGTTATTATTATTGAAAATTATTATAGAAAAACTCTTTTATTTTCAGCAACTACAAAATACCAAGAGTTAAGCCCCCCCAAGCTTCACCATCTCCTTTCGAAAGCGTGGAAAGCAACTCCTCAAAGAATGGAGTTTTTGGGATGGATCCTTCGAGAGCGCCCAAAAATAAACCGCCATTCATTAATCCCAGAAATAAATTCGTCTACTAATTATTTTGTTTATTGTTGTCTTTCTTTAAAAAAAATGATTAATTCTCCAATTTGAGGTCAGAAATATGTCTATGGATGAGTGATTTGTTACCTTTCTCAGATATTCTTTCCAATCTCATCCAGTATCATTTCTTATCAGAATTATCAAATGAGGAATGAAAATAACTATCAAACCATATAAACATATCGACAATTTCCATAAGCGAAGTTAAAACCTGAAACACACCATTTTACAGGTGTTTAAGCAATGAAATATTTTTATTTTTACACCTTGAAAATAAATACAAATGTTCAACATGTTCTTGAGATTCATTTTTTCCTGGCACATTCTAGAGCCACATCTGAGACACAGAGAGAGATAATTCTATTGTATGATCTCGCCCAGTGCATGCAGATTTACAAAAAAAAAGGTTTCTTCATTACAACTTTTTTATTCTTATTGAGCATCACGAAATTTGAATTAAATATTCCACAAAGAATCTGGAATATGAGCTTGCAAGTTTGTCCCCAGGTGGAACTCTGTTTTTTTGTTATAATAAGAGTTTTGGAACCACATCATACCCTAAATTTAAAATCTGTACCTACAAAACAATATAATATTTCGGCAACGTCTACCTCATCGACAGCTGATATATTTTATCACATATTTAAAACCACTCTCGTTGTTTTTGTTCAAAAAAATTGCAATGATACTTCAAGACAAATCGGAAAGTTGTTCAGGAACTTCGTTAGTTTTCCAAATGTGAACACTTCCTGTGATGTGATTGTTGGAAACCAGGTATCAAAAAGTCTGTTTGAACTTTGAAATTTGTGAGTGCGAATGATTGGTTGGACTGAATGGGTTTTCAGCACATTATTTTTCACTAGATGTACATGAATACCTTTCCAATACATGGGTTGGCGAATATATTCCGAAATCATGGCCTGCTGGATCATCTGATCTTACATTGGATCCATTTCGTTGGGGTTTGTATAGACAATTACCTACAAACATCTTCTGACAACCATCATGGATATGCAAATGGGTTTCGAGTTGAGTGAGAACGAACATTCAAACTTTTTTTTCAGTTGAATATCGGCTATGAAGGAAAAGACATGTATTTCCCTTCGATAAATATAATCAAAAACTAGTGGATATTTCATTTGTGCCCACCGTTAGGGGACATTTGGGCATTTGAAATATTGAAATATTTTCTGTTCTTTCACCTCACCGAATGGAGGTGCTATTGACTAGTGACTTCCTCCGGACACATTACAAAATATACTGCTCAAACAAGAAACATTTCAAATTTTTCCTGGCAATTCCCAGAGCCACATCTGAGACACAAAAGGAAAAACCCCCTTTTATGATCTCGCCCAGTGCATGCAGATTTACAAAAAAAAAAGGGTTTTTTCATTACAACTTTTTTTTTCTTATTGAGCATCACGAAATTTGAATTAAATATTCCACAAAGAATCTGGAATATGAGCTTGCAAGTTTTTTCCCCCGGGTGGAACTCTGTTTTTTTTTATAATAAGAGTTTTGGGGAAACCCCATCATACCCTAAATTTAAAAACGTTACCTACAAAACAATATAATATTTCGGGAACGTCTACCCCCAAACGACAGCTGATATATTTTATCACATATTTAAAAACCCCTCTCGTTGTTTTTTTTCAAAAAAATTGCAAAAGATACTTCCCAAAACAAATCGGAAAGTTGTTCAGGAACTTCGTTAGTTTTCCAAATGTGAACACTTCCTGTGATGTGATTGTTGGAAACCAAAAATTTAGGTATCAAAAGTCTGTTTGAACTTTGAAATTTGTGA
>JAFIRS010002395.1:0-219992 GCA_018342105.1 Gonioctena quinquepunctata
TTGTTCAAAGTGTTTTGCAGTAAAACGCTCATTGTTGCGCCATGAGAGAACTCATACGGGGGAAAAACCATTCCAATGCAAAATTTGTTCAACGAATTTTGCCAGGAAATATAGTTTATCAGTGCATGTCAAATATCATACAGGGATAAAACCATTTCAATGCAAAATTTGTACTAAATCATTCTCTATAAATAATGATCGTATACAACATGAAAAAATTCATTCAGATGACAAACCATTTCAATGCCAAATTTGCCTAAAGTGTTTTAAAGTAAAATCATCATTGTCACGGCATGAGATAATCCATACAAGCAAAAAACCATGCTGATGCAAAATTTGTCCAGAGTTTTGCAGTTAAAGAAACATTTGTGTCTCATCAAATGATAATTCTTACAAAAAAAAATATATCTCGATGCAAATTTTGTTCGGAGTTTTGCAGTAGAAAGCAAATTATTACATGAGAGAATTCATGCAGCGGAAAAACACCATTTCAATGCAAAAAAACAGTTTTGCAACAAAGGAACATTCAATTTAAAATTCGTTCAGAGTTTTGTAGAAAATCCCTATTGTTTTATCATTCATACATGGAAAAAACAATTTCACTGCAAAATTTCTCATAAAAGTTGGGTCATGAGATAATTCATATGGTTCAAAAACCATCCCACTGTAAATTTTAATTAAACGAATCTTATAGAAAAAATCATTAATGAGAAAACTGCCCAAGACACTATCCATCCTAGTATCATCTGGTAGACCAAAAGGGTAAAAGCTCCAGCCATTTTTCTTATTCGAAGTTCGTGTTTTTCCAGTCCCTTAGTATAAATGATAATGCTGAGATGACACAGTAACATCAAATCATATTTTTATCCGAGGGATATTGGACGTCCAGAGGGTACCAACCTGTGCTTCAATCAGATATATTTCAAGAATATCCAAGTTATACTTGACAATGAAAGCAATTTTGTGTTTATTGTTTGAAGCTAATTTTTTGTGAAAGAATACTCATCCATGACATTTTTTTGAGAATAATAACTTTCCACAATCTGAAAACAAAATTAAATGGGCTAGATAATCTATACAAATCTGAGAAGGGCAAGAAATGATTTCTCAGGAAGTTTTGCCTGCCAGAAAAAAATATTGAATCGAAATATACTTCTCTATAAACTCATGACGTTTCGGGAACTGTATCCGTTCTCGTTTCAAAAAATCTTGTGTATATCAATAAAATTTCTTAGTTTTCGCAATATTTTCTGAGCGTGATCTTTTTTTACTAATGTCAAAGGAGATCTAACTTTTTTGACTATAGTCATTAGTCAAAAAATATCACGTCCAGAGAATATTGCGAGAACTAAATAATTTAATTGATATACACAAGATTTTTTTAAACGGAAGAGTTTACATAGAAGTATCTTTCGATTCAATAATTTCATTAGGGTTTGGTTTCAATATGTCATGGACTGACCACCAGAGTCAAAAACAATTTAAAATAAAATCATACAAAAAATTAAAGATTAAGAAGGAATTAATTTAGAATATTTGAAGTGGTAGGCATATTTTAGGTGAGAGAAAATCGCTGGACTCGCGACACCGTAAGGGGAGCGACACCGTAATGAGTGAGACGCAGCTATAGTGTGTGCATATATGCATGTACATATAGCAGACCGCGAACGCGTCTAGATAAATAAATTGAATGTGTGAATAGAGAATTTGATTTTACCATGTCCAATCAACGCAATATTAGCACAACGAGATATAAAAGTACAATTGATGCAGTATTCACGAGATATTTAAATAACTTCGAATCAAATTTGTTTATTTCCTATTTTAGTTACCATGAACCTATAGTTTCTATTTTAGATTGTAATAATGTTAATGATGATGATACAAGAGTTGTCGAAATTGTTAACGATGATTCATAAAAGAATATTAAATGTATTTTAACGTTTCTAATAATACAATACAATTCATAAATGAAATGCAATTCATAACCCAATAACCCTAGTACCCATCTAAAAAATGTCTAACGCGCCAAAATACGTTTTCACTTCTGTCGGCACTCCCGGAGTGCAACCCGGATTTTTTTTTGTAATTGTTTATCTCTTGCTTAGAATTGTTATGCATGTTTTTGGGGGGAGGGGGTAGGATTTATGAACACCATTTTCAACGTTTTTCACCAAAAATGTATTGGCGAACAATCTAAGGATTTAATTATGGTGACTTATGAAGTGTATTCACTACATTTCGTATAAATGTAACTGACAAGATCCAACTCTTGTAGAATGGTCTTGTGGTTGTAACACTTGTAAACTCTGATAATGGATCTATTACTTGCTATTGGATTTAAAAAAATTCCTTTGAGTTCAGTCATTTTGTCTGGCATTCCTGCAAGTTCTTGATGCTCCTCCAAACACCCCCTATTACGACCCCTTTAAAGTAAATTCTCAAACTATTTCAGTGTTGGGTGATTTTAAAAGAAAATCTCTCAGCGTATAAATGAGATGATGTGGCACTACCTGTTAACGTGTGCCACCGTTTTAAAAGTGCATGCAATCATAAACAACAAGGACTGGCTAGGACTGTACTTATTATTTAATTAATAATATTTCCATTATTTTTTAACTTTTACTAGTTCCAAAAATGTCTCAACTTTTAAAACAGCATTTATATGCTTCTTGCATATTCTCTTGATGTTTCATTACTGGAATTGCTTTGCCTTGTATTGTATTCATTTTTATACTTTGTAATTGTATTTATAAGTAAGTAAGTAAGTTTATTAATATAGGTATCCTAATATACAATATATAAATATAAATGTTACATCTTAACAATAATAACATTGTATGTGTTTGTATTTGAAATGATACAGAAAAAAAGAAAATAAATGAAAATTATATTATTTTGCATATTTTATAGTCATACACAAATGAAATGGTGTAAATATGGTAAATAAACCTTAAACTGATTTAAATATATTTTGATTTCAGGTAATCTATAAGTAATTTTTTGAAATGTATTATAGAACTGCTACTTATAATGTCTTTTGGAAGCTTGTTATATTCAATGAGACCTCGGTGGAATAGTGAATTCATTGATCTCGTGTAGTTTGTTCTTGTCACATAAAAATTCATTTTACCTCTTGTAGGGTAATCATGAATTTCATTTTGATAAATGATGAATTGATTGAAGTAGGTAGGTAGTTTTCCTGATATTATTTTGAAAATAAAAATCATAGAATAATAAAACACTCTGTCCTTAACTGATAGCCAATCAAGAACCTGTAGCATACATATTATGGGAATGTATCTGTTACATTTCAACAATATCTGCTAATTCGTGTGAAAAAAAATATTTTTTTTGCAATTTTTTTGTTAATATATTGAAAGTGTTTTTTTAGGTTTAGTGAGTTGTCTATCATAAATCCAAGATATTTAAACTCTTCTACCAATTCATTGTTTCACCATAGATTTCAATTTTTATCAAGTTTTTATCCAACAAATTGTTTTTATGCTGAGTGGTTATAATCATTGATTTTGTTTTCTTTATGTTGAGTTTCAGTTTATTAATTGTGAGAAATTCTGAGATTTTGCCAAGTGTTCGATTCATTTTTTGAATAGCATTTGGTAGATCAACATCACTTGCTGTTAGTAGGGTGTCATCTGCGAAAAGATTAATAAATTCACATTCCTGAATATAATTGATATCATTCAAGTATAAAATGAACAACAGTGGTCCCAGTACACTCCCTTGCGGAACACCGGTATTAATGACTTTATTAGTTGAAAATGTATTATTTATTTTGGTACATTGCGACCTATTTTCCAAATAGCTTTTGAACCAGCTGTAGGGACAATCGGTTAATCCATAATATTGAAGTTTCAAAAGTAGAATAGAAATATCTATGGTTTCAAAGGCTCCCTTGAAATCCAGAAATACTGCTACTACATATTTGTTTGAATCAATATCTATTTTCCATTTTGACAATGTTACTTGTAGGGCAGTTTCACAGGAATAACTAGATCGGAAACCAGATTGATATTCCATTAGGAGTTTATTTTCATTAATATAGTCTAAAAGTTGGCTGTAAGCGGTTAGTTCAAGTACTTTTTCCAAGCATGGTAGTGTATTAATTGGTCGAAAATTAATAGCTTCACTAGTATTTGCAATTTTGGGTACTGGGACAACTGTGCTATTCTTGAGTTGTTGCGGGAAAACTCCGGTTTCCAGAGAGGTATTAACAAAGTTCAAAATAACAGGACCAATAACATCAAACACATTTTTTAAAATTTTGTTGTTGATAATATCCGAATTGCATTTATTGTCTAAGTTACTTATTATGATTTTCAATTCTTTTAAAGTCAGTGATTTAAATGATGAGAATTTGCATTGAATTCTGGGTAAATTGGTATAAGACCACGGGAGAGAAGGTGGAATTCCATCTCTAATTGATGCAATACTTTCAATTAAAAATGAATTGAACATTTCAGCTTTATCATGATCTGTTATAGCTTTTGTTGTTATTTGACCTGTTTCAAAAATTAATTGATTTGGGATAGCGGGATTTTTTGGTTTTATTAGAGTTTTTAGTGTTTCCCACATTTTTTTTGGGTTGTGTGAACAATTGTCAATTTTTGTTTTATAATACTAATTTTTTTTTATTTTGAGAAGATTAACAACTTCATTTCTACAACTCTTATATGTGATCCAGTTCATTTGTTTAAGGTTCACATCATCACCATTTCTAAATGCTTTATAAGCCCTGCCCCTTGATTTGCTTAGTTTAACAACTTCATGGTCATACCAAGGCAATTGATTTCCCTTAATTGTATATGATATTAATGGAGAGATGATATTTACTTGCCTCCCAATATTTTCCATAATGTTGTCCTAAATCACATCAACATCTATTGAATTTAAATTCCAATTGCAAAGTTATATGTGATTGTATACCTGTTTAAATTCTGTGTTGCAAAAATTTTATAACTGATGAAATATAAACAGTTTATAACTAGACCTACTAAACAACCTTCCGAAAGTTAGAAGAAAAACTTCAAACTGGCAAGCAGGATAAATAATTACTTGATAACTCCGTCCCTTAAGTAAACAAGGGTTATTTTTGTTTCATGTTTTTTGTAATTAAAACCATTTAGACTATATTTTGTTTTTAATTATACCATTTTTACCTTTTGATATATTTTGGCTGGCTTGTATAAGAATGACAGGTGCCATGAGGACGATGCCTCTGCACTGCTCTAGAAGTTCTACTAGGACTACCACCTCTGCACCTTGTCATTGAGCATGAAGCCATGCGTACTGACTCAAAGGCGCAAGCCAATCGATCGGTACTGAGACAGACCATGGACACTCCGCTATTTGGAACAAGGCAAAGGAGGGTTGTCCAATCCTATTTATGGAAAGAGATAGCACCCCACCTGTTCTAAACATTGCGCCCGGCAGACCTCCCATCTATAGATCAACCTGATATACAGATGGATCAAGATTTAGGGGAATGTCCCTTGCAGGAGTTTACGAAGAAGGAACAAAGGGAGAAATCTCAGTTCCCCTGGGCCTCAGTGTTCAGTTGGCCAAAGTAACTGTGACTCCTAACTGGACACAATCCCCTGAACATGCATATGGAACTCATCATGGTGCCTGGAAGATGATGAGACATCGTTGCACATCCTCAAGCTATGAGCACCAGAGGGAGATCAACCTTGGGAGCATAATCCTGAACCCAGAAGATGTCAAAGAGATTCAGGCTGAGGAAACTGCTGGATTACACACTTATTTTACTCAACAAATTAGAAAATATGGGAATAAGAGGAAGAGTCCACTCATAAAAACATACCTCCTCAAACAGACAACAATTCAAAATGGTAAATGGAACCTCCAGCCAAACTGATAATACGAAATCGGGAGTACACAGGGCTCATATTGGGACCACTATTATATACCTTACACGTAATATCATTGAGTACTCTGAGCTTCGAGGTAGATATTTCAAATTTGCTGATGATACTGTACTGGTATATAAAGGCAGGACCTAATACAATTATAAACAACAGTTAAAAAAGATCTAAAACACATTACGCATGACTAATAAAAAACAGACTACAATTGAACATAAGTAAAACAACATGTATGATCTTCACACAAAAAAATACGAGTTTACAAGACATCACAATAGAAATACGAGGAAGAATAATTGACAAAGTATTGAAGGCGAAATATATTGGCCTTATATTAGATGATAAGTTAAACTGGAGTAAACACATTGAAAACAAAATATCACCCATGGTTGGTGCCATATATCGATGTAGAGATTACATACAAAAATCATGCTTGTATCTAATATACAATGCCTATTTTCTGTCCATATTCAGATACTTAATTCCGCTACAAGAACAATTTTCAAAACATCGAAACACTACAAAACAAAGTTATAGACTTTATTCAAGTTCCAATATAATACATCACACAAATAATATATGATCAAACTAACATCTTACCCGTCTCTAAAATACTACAAATTGATCAAAGTACATTTATATACAATGTAATCCAAGAAAATCTCAAATGTAAGACACTTTTCGATTACATATGTAAATTAACTTCACAACTATTACTCGTATGCAAGCAAATATATTCCTAGCCCCAGTGAGGACAAACATAGGCCTAAAAAATCCCAGGATACAAAGTATAGAAACCTATAACTCATTACCGAAGGATATAACAGACAGTACACAGTACAAACAAATCTATTCAAAAGAAAAATTATAAATATGTACAGAAAAAAATTAAAACAATTTCAAACTGTAATCAATACCACTTGAAAATTATATATATATATATAATTCGTTTTTGTACCCTAGTTTTATAAATACCCTAATGAATTATATATATATATATATATATATATATACAGGGTGAGTCAACAGGATTCCCGTGGTTCATTGCTCCTTAATGTATCACCATTTCGATTTCTTATATTTTTTTTGTCAAAGGGACCATTTTGCAAAATAATGTTCATTCATACAGGGTGCATCATTGATGCGTGGCTAACCAAAGTTGTTCTTTTTCAAATGAAACACCCGGTATATTTTCATATATTCCGATCGGCTGTTCCATTGGCTGCTCAACGATTATTTCAATTTTGAATTCCGTTGCGGCGTTGCCGAGTTATTCAAAAGAAATCTATTTTGTAGACTTTTTTTCGAAAAATTACCTATTTCACATTTCGAATTACCGTTTAGAGGACATGGTTGAAATGGTGTATGCTTTGGGGAAAAGTGATGGCAATTACTCACTGGCATCTATATTATACGAACAAAAGTTTCCTGAGAGAAGACATCCAGACCAGAGCGAGCATTTCGAGACCTCAAAACAAGATTTGAGGAAACCGGAAAAGTATTTTACAAAAAGTTTGAACCTGCTTGTCCTGTAACGAATGATGAAAATACTCTTGATATTGCATTGCATATTACCGAGAATCCCCATGTGAGTACACGTATTTTGAGTAGGGAGTTGGGAATATCTCAAAGTAGTGTTTCTCGGATGGTGAGAAAATGCAATTACCATCCATATCATATGCAGTTGATGCAGGAGCTGACTGAAAGAATGGGGTGTAGATGAATTCAACCAAGAACCTGATTTTTTTTAGTATGTTCTATTTTCGGACGAAGCCACGTTTCACAACAATAGCCATGTGAATCGGCATAATATGCACTATTATGCAACTGAAAATCCTCATTTTGTTAGATATGTCAATCACCAACAACGTTGGCCACTGAATGTTTGGGGAGGTATCATTGGACGGCGTGTAATTGGGCCCTTTTTTTATCAACGGTCATCTCAATGGAAGACAATATCTAAGATTTCTGCGAAGTCAGTTATCAAATTTATTAGATGATATTCCATTGGCAAAAAGGCAGAGAATGTGGCTACAACAAGATGGCGCGCCTGCACATTACCACACTGATGTGCGGGAAAACATTGATAATGAATTCCGTAGAGGAGGGCCAGTTCAGTGGCCTCCAAGAACACCGGACCTTACAAAAATTGATTTCTTTCTATGGAGATACATTAAATGGGTTGTCTATCAAACTCCACCTACAACTCCTGAAAATATGAAAGCAAGAATTCGTACTGCTTTCAGGGAAATTTCAGAGGACATACTGGCACATGTAGATACAATTTCCGAAACAGATCGAGAGTGTGTATTGGTGAAAATGGCAGGCACATTGAACATTTGCTGCATTCATTATTATTTTCTGTTAGATTCTAATAAATATGATTTTTATGCAAAGTTTAATTCCAAATATGATATCAAAGGCGAACATTGTCAATATTTTCTGTGGAAAAATATCCATCTTTTGGATGTAGAATATCTCGGAAACGAGTTGTTTTAGGTACATGACATGATGGATGAAAAGTGTAGAGTTATTAAAAATGAGTTGATTTAAATGAAAATATACAGGGTGTTGCATTTCAAAATGTTTGAAAATGGCTAAGTTTGCGTTGTTGTATCGAACATCCTGTACAATTCTCAATGAACATCATCATATCGACCAATGTTTTCCCGCACGATCTTTACTAAATATTTCGAAATGTGAAATAGGTAATTTTTCGAAAAGAAGTCTACAAAATAGATTTCTTTTAAATAACTTGGCAACGCCGCAACGGAATTCAAAATTGAAAAAATCCTTGCCAATGGATCAGCCGATCGGAATATATGAAAATATACCGGGTGTTTCATTTGAAAAAGAACAACTTTGGTTAGCCACGCATCAATGATGCACCCTGTATAAATGAAAATTATTTTGGAAGGTGGTCTTAGATGGTCCCTTTGACAAAATAAATATAAGAAATCGAAATAGTGATACATTAGGACAATGAACCACGGGAATCCTGTTGACTCACCTATATATATATATATATATATATATATATATATATATATATATTTATATATATATATATATATATATATATATAAAGGGTAATATCGGGGAATGTTAAAAACAAAATGGAAGGAATTTAATGGACATAGCCCTCAGAAAAGGGGTTAACCGTAGCACGTTTTTTCGGGCTCTCGGCCCTCATCAGTACTTGAAGAAGTGCAAGGATGAACAACCTTGGTAAGAAAACGCCCAAACCCAGGTCAACAAAAGAAACCACCCGCTCATTTGTGGTTTCAGCCCAGCAGACCCTGAATTTAGGGCAACAACCAACGTCCCCGGAGGCAGCTATAGCTACTCGTGACATCCGAATCCAGGAATATAAATATGAAAGAGAGTAATATCGAGGGGACTGTTAAAAACAAAATGGAAGGAATTTAATGGACATAGCCCTCAGAGAAAAGTGTTAACCGTAGACACGTGTTTCGGGCTCTCGGCCCTCATCAGTACAGTGAAGAAGTGCAAGGATAGAACAACACTTGGTAGAAAACGACAAATCAACAGGTCAACAAACAGAAACCAGCCGCTCATTTGTGGTTTCAGTCAGCAACCCTGAATTCCAGGGCAACAACCAACGTCACCACGGAGGCAGCTATAGCTACCTGCGTGACATCCGAATCAGGAATATAAATATGAAAGAGAGTAATATCGGGGACTGTTAAAAACAAAATGGAAGGAATTTAATTCTCTCAGGGGCTATGTCCATTAAATTCCTTCATTTTTTTAACTAATCCCCAAACCTTTCTATTATATTCGACTCCAGCCAATAACCTCCTGTAACCATTTTTAAAATAAATGAGGCTTCCTGTTGATCAGACAATTCTTGACAATCCTTTTTCACCTGCGAGGGAACCAAAAATCTCCTTGACCTAAAACTTGCCTGCAAACCTTCCATTTATTATATATATATATATATATATATTATATATATATATATATATATATATATATATATATATATATATAATATATATATATATATATATATATATATATTATATATATATATATATATATATATATATATATATATATATATATATATATATATATATATATATATATATATATATATATATATATATATATATATATATATATATATATATATATATATATATATATATATATATATATATATATATATATATATATATATATTTGTTAGTTGTTTTTAGTGGTTTTGTTTCGGTGATTGTGCTATAACAAAACCACAAAAAAAACAACAACAGATGACAGCACAAACAAAACACCATTATACCAGAGTATTTTAAAACTAGAACCATCTCTTCGTGTTGACTGTTTTCCACATGTTAACCCAAAACAACAATGTTATATGTTAATAAAATAAAAAAATCTTAATTGACAACCACCCCCTTGTTGAAAGTTCAAATAACAAACAGAGAGGGCAACACACACTAAATCCAAGAGTGACAACTGTCATAAACCTCATGAAGACATCTAGCTGTCTATGAATATTTGCGCTGCGATCTGCCAAGTTACATGTTTCACAGAACAATAAGCATCACTTATTTGTATAAAGTTGAAAATAAGGTATTTCAACATGTTTGATACTAGAACAAATAATGTCAGATTAATAAAGAGGAAACAATGAGTGCTCAATCAACCATAACCGCCCAATTGGCCACATATTTTAAAACAAATAACCTAAAAAACCACAAAAAAAATTAAAAAAAGGAAATACCACAAAAAAAGCAGCAATCACATATCAACATGTGGTACTTTCATGAATTGTGTTTAAGGTAAGAAAGAGGAAACAAAAAAAATATAATTTACACCATGCTATAACCATAACCCCCCTTTTCAGAAAAAACAAATGTAACTGAAGAAGTTTTGGAGCCCCGAAACGTATTAAAAATTCAATTATGAATCACTGAATTTTTCTTATTGGAACCAACCAGAAAATTTTCAAAATTAATTTAAAATTAAATGGTAAAACCCAAATAAAATATATATATATATATATATATATATATATATATATATATATATATATATATATATATTATATATTAGATGTGAAGGGATCTCGTAATCAATTTTCTGACTTATTTTGATGATATAGTCTGTCAATATATTCAATTCTATTCAAGCACATAATTATTTTATTGATCTAGCAAAAGTTACATATATGGTACCGCATCATCCTGACGCCGGTCCATATATTCCCACCAGACCAGACAGCTAAGCCGCGCCTGGATTTCCTACCAGTATATTAATGCTGACGCTGTTCCGGCCGCAGGAAGTTTTCACCCTCACCGAACCTTATCTTCCCGATCAAAGACGTTCAGGTTGCTGCATCATCATTTCTTGATAATATAAATATCCAAATATGCCTAAGGCAGTTAGTTAGAATTGAAACAAGTGCTTTATTCATTATTGTATGTGACTTTGTAATTCAATGAGTCAGTAGAGGTTCTGACCATCGAAACAAGTTCGAATCCATGGACCAGGAACATTGCGAGATTCAAATTGTAACTCAAATACGAAAATACCCGAAGCGTTTCCTCATTTCAGACGAGTACAGTTTGTCGTGCTATTCTGGTTCGTGAATTTCACCAGATATTGACTCTTGGAACATTCGACTTCAGGCTGTCGTGTGAGATGGATGTCTTCCACGTGGTCAGGAAGTCAGGTTAATGTGAAAAAGTAATGTCCAGCCGTAAAACACGTGCAATCCATACAATATTAAGTGTTTGTGAAGTCCTGCCGTAAAAGAACAGCATCGCTGAAGATAGCTGTTCAACGTGCATTGCAATTTTTTTTAGTCAAGTGAAGAAAAAGTAGGACACTTGTGGTTAGAGTGAGACAACCAGGGTGCCCAAGGACGAAGCGTCATTACATAAGAAATTATGTAATGACGGAGTGCTGGCCAATTGCATCATACTCCCAGAGAGAAGAAAGCAAGGGCCATTAACCAATGAGAGAGAGAGAGAGAGACTTATGCTAACCTTCAAAATATGCCTTTTTTATTATTATTATTGATCCTATCCCTCGTCTACAGGAATATACCATTACCATAATGGCTTCAGAAAAATACAAATGTGAAGAGCTTTCAATAACGGATATTCATGCGATTCAGGATAATTTGAATGGAGAAGTGGTAAAGAAAGAGGCCACTGAAATCAAACCATATAGTAAATATGGGAATGAACAACACACATGTGGGAATCAGTCTGATGTTCATATTTTAAAGGAGGAAATCATTGAGGAAGATCCAACCGAAATCAAACCATTCAGTAAGTATGAACTGCTTACGATAATTAAAGATTTTATGATCCAGACACAAGCGAATTCCAAGTTGAAAAATATCGAAGCCCCCAAAGAATCAAAGTTTTCTCCAACTTACGTTAATTTTCGACATCTTAGTAAATGATACCCTTCCAAAATTAGAATAAAGTTTTCAGAAGCAATAAACTGGCTAAAAGAAAATGAAAAAACTGCAAAATTATGGTTGCACTATTTAGAATTAGTGACTATGTGATCCATTTCATTCAAGCGGATCGCACGGGGAATTGGGAAATTAATTTGCTCTGTATTATTTCTCATGCAACTGGTCATTTTCCATATGCGAAGTTGTGTCAGATTTATCTTCAGGAAATGGATTGTCTTATTCAGAAGATGAGTAATAAGGAATATGAGTAATTTACACAGCAGGATTTTTTACAATTCGTAGATCAGAAAAACATTGGTCTGGGATTTAGTCAGATATGACCTTGGAGCAAACGCTTATGAGAGGCAAGGAAAGCCTTGGCGGTTTGACTCATGGAAGAGGTTTTTCAGAAAGTGTTCTAAATAAATGCATTCTTGGAATGCCATCCACCCACCATGTATGTGGCCATATACCCACCATGTATATGGCCACTGGTATTGTGGCCGAGGAGAAAATTGCTATGAAGCAAAAACTGTTGGAGAGAAAATTAATATTATAAAAGCCGAAACAAAATATTACACAAAAAACATGGTTTTGTCTATATTTTGCAGTATTATATCTTTCATTATGTTAAACCACTTAGGGGGACTATACTTCGGAAGGAGACCTGTGTTTCGAAGACGCAATTCGTTGAAGGTCGTGTACGTTTTATTATAAATGGATTTCGATGTTTGCGTTATTGAGGTAGATATTGTTGCTGCAGCTAGTTGTACAATTTCTGGAGGTGTACAAGTTAATAATAATTCACGACCAATTCCAATTGGGCTCCCCCACTTGCGGGACCTTAATAATAATAAACTTTATTCACCATTGAGTAGTCTACAGATACAAATACAAAGAAAAACAAGAAACGGTTTTTTCTTTTTGTACAGCACACCCTATCAAGCTAGACAAACAGTTTTGACCGACAAGGTCTTACAGAAGTACTTAAAAAGGCTTCTTAAGATATAGAATAGTGCATAAAATAGAATAGATATAAAATATTGCATATTTTTTACATTTACGTAAAATCCACAACTAACTAACATAAAATAAAAATTCTTCTGTAGAAGAAAAAGCATTTTTAACTAAATGATTATATAAAAGGCTTTTGAATGATTGTTGGTTGCCTGAAGACATTTTGTGGGTGTGCAAATAGTTATTGAATTTATTATAACATTTTATTCCTTGATAGATATGTGAGTTTTGACCAACTGCCAATCTTGAAAAAGGAGGGTAATGTTTTTATTGTAACCTGCTTCTGTAGTGGTAAATTTAAAAAAGTTATAATTTGAACTTGAATTTCAGATTTTTGGGAAAATACGAATTACAATGATCTTGCTGATGATTTGGCAAAACACAAAATCTACCATTTTAATGATCAAGTTATATTAAAAAATGAAGATGAATATCCCTCTGAATGTACCGACGATAAATCAAAACTGTCAAAAACGGGGATGCTCAAAACTGAGGATGACATTGATATAATTTATGAAGATGTTAAGCCTGAAATATGGGAGGAAAAATCAAGTGGAAAAAGTGAAAATAAGTTCTACCCAAGGTCCGTTCCTGATGTATCATTTGGAGCAGAAAATGGACCAATCTTTTCTCATAAACTTTCAATAGGTAAGGTGGTTTTTATTCATGTTCTGCAAAGTCAGAGTGGTATAAGAATATATCTCTAATGACGAAAGATGAATTCACAAAGGCGGGTCCATCCTCGCCAATTATCCCAGAATGCAATTTTGATATGTATATATATATATATATATATATATATATATATATATATATATATATATATATATATATATGGTGATTTACATCAACATGCAAAAAAACAACCAGTAGATTGTTCTAATCCAGAGGAGAAAAATAATTGAAAAATAAATCAATATGACAAAAAAAGGATCTATTTTTTTTAAGAGATGCACCACAAATGGCTTAATTTGATATAACGCAAAGGACTCATTCAAATTACTGTCCCTTCATCTGAGTGGAAACAAATCACAACACACCAAAATGTGGCTCCGTAAGTAGTATTTTTTTTGTTTTAGAAGCACTACAACACCCAAAAAACACACTACATGACATTAATTGTCTGTATATCACAGTATACCCAATCATTTCACAGTATTCTGATGATATGAACTCCTATTTATTGAATGGCATCTGTCATTGAAATTAATTAAATACTTCGCAGGCACTCCTACAAAAATACTAGGCTATGAGCCAAAGTTTCAAATGCTGAATGATGGAATTACTCAGTAGTTAGTACGAGTATATTGCCAAACTTGAGTAGGCTATGAATACATCTGAAAGCAACCAGACAATAAGTTCTCAGTTACCATTGCATATGTCAGTATTAAATTGATTTGTTGTCTTCAATAATACCTTTCTGCAAAATATTACATAAATTTAATGAGATTGGCAATGTTAGGGATAAGCCTAAGAGTGGCAGGCCTACCGTTGCCGAAGACACTCAATTGAATGTATTACTTGGAATTGAAGAAAATCCTCATTGTTCAATTACAACTTTATCTGACAACAATGAGATCTGTCGTGGTGCTGTGCAGAAAATTCTAAGAAAAGCCAAATTACATCCATAAACTTGAACATGAACTTAATGAAGACGACTTCGATAGGCGCATGGAGTTGTGTGAAATTATGCAAGAAGTGTGTAATCAAAATAATGGCTTTGAATTTAATGTCTTATTTTCGGACGAATCAATTCTTTGTATAAACGGTACCGTGAATACGCAAAATTGGCGTTATTGGGCAACAGAAAATCCCTATTGGACGATGGAAGCTTATACCCAATATCCCCAAAAAGTTCATGTGTGGGCTGGGATTCTTAGGAATACCATTGTAGGACAATATTTTTTTGACGGTACTGTGACGTGTGAAAATTATTTGGAAATGTTAACTTATGTAGTTCCATATTTAACTGACATTCCAGACATTAATCAACCATGGACTTTTTTCTCTGGGGTTACTCAAAAAGTAAAGTGTACATAAATCGACCTGCCAATTTGGAAGACCTTAAAGAGAGAATTCGAACTGAAATTCAACGAATTACACCAGAGTTGTTGTCAAACGTAACCCAAGAATTCATAGAAAAACAACTACTTTTCTGACAACGGTCTCAACGAATGTTGGATTACATCTGCAGGAGACAACAAAGTAATATTGAGAAGCGTTGCAAGACTACCAATCTTATGTAATACAACATTTGTCTGGGCATCATCTAGGAAAGTAGTTATTTTCTAATGGATATTTGACCCACTTTACTAACCTTTAGTATGGGTTAGCTTACCGTGAGCTCTCCTGATATAATCAGGACAACTTCCAGCATATATTCAGGAGAATATAAGAAAATATTTTTTTTTTTTTCACATTAAAATGAAAATGTTAACTTCTTCAATTTTCACTTACATATAATATTTTCCTTTATTATATTGAATTCTGTGAGGTGAGGTGAGGGATGATAGTAGTTATATTTAAAAACTCATTGCAAATAGAATTCTATATCATTTCAGTTTGAAGGTTAAAAAAAACTAGTCTATTTCTTTCCTTTTTTTTCAGAATCTGGAACAAGGCTTCATCAAAATACTGATATAGAAGAAAATGAAGCAGCTGTGAAAAGTGAATGTGATACGAGCGTGGAACCTAAAATAACCATCAATTCGAAGGATTGTCAGATGATTCCCTCGGAGAAGATATGTAATAATTCTGAATCTAAACAGGAGTTCAATGAGAGAACTTATACAGGAAAAAAACCATTTCAATGCAAAATTTGTCCAAAGAGTTTTGCACATAAATATAAAGTGACGCGTCATGAAAAAACTCATCAAGGGAAAAAACCATTTCATTGCAAAATTTGTTCAAAAAGTTTTACGATGAAAAACAGTTTATTACTGCATGAGAGAAACCATACAGGGGAAAAACCATTTCAATGCAAAATTTGTCTCAAATCATTTACTAGAAAGAACATTCTTATACAACATGAAAAAATTCATTCAGGTGAAAAACCATTTCAATGCAAATCTTGTCCAAAGTGTTTTGCAGAAAAATTTAAATTGACACGTCATGAGAGAACTCATACAGGGGAAACACCATTTCAATGCAAATTTTGTACAAAGAGTTTTGCAGAAAACAATCAAGTGACACGTCATGAAAGAATTCATACTAGGGAAAAACCAGAGTTATCCAGCTAAATCCAGTGTATCCCTGCAGGGGAAAAATTATAAAAGGAAAAACCCAACTCAACTCGACCCAAATATAGGTATACCTCAAACCTATGTTGAAATCTTCATAACTGAGTGATGTCATTGCTGTGACGTCAGTCCTAATGTTGACGTATAGCGGACAGAAGAAACATGCAATTACAAACTCAAGATTATTTTTGAAAATCAAACCGAACAAGATGCAGATCAATGGGAGCATGTCAATCACCAGAATCATCCCAAGTCCGCAAGCAGACTAGTGAAGAAGATTCTCCTCGAAACTCTAATCATCTCGTGCATAATATTGTCATTTATCATCATTATTCCATTGCAAATGTTTGTGAAGGCTATAAAAATCCATTTTTTCCAAATTGAATAAAATCCTAATATATATTAACGAATTTCATTTAATTAGTATTTCATAATCATGCTTCAACTTGGGAAACGTAACACTTATCAGAAAGTGCAGAAACCCAAGTATTCATAACAGCTTTATCAGCAAAATCTTCGGGTCAATGTCCTGATAATGAGGTCAAACTCAGCAGAAAGCTAATTATTCACAATGACGGAAATTAATATCCATTATTAGAATTGTTGCAGATAACGAAATTGCATTCCCGCATATTCATGAAGTGTGTTTATTCATAACAGCTTTGTCAGCGAAAACTCTGGGTCAATGTCCTGATAATTAGGTACTTAGATCAAATAGATGCTGCTGATCCTGTTACTACTTTCCAAGTAATGATAATATATATATATATATATATATATATATATATATATATATATATATATATATATATATATATAATGAATGTTTCCTCTGGTAAAAAAACAAAAAACTTGGGTTACCACAGGTTTGAAAATTTCTTCAAGAAATCTTGGATCTTTGTGTGCTATCAGGAAGTTTACATCAAATAAAAATGTTGCTTATATTTTAATAAATATAGAAGTATTTATAGAAACCTAATTAACTGGCTGAGAACAACTATTACTTGGGAAGGGTTGAACTATCAAAAAATAAATCTAGAGAGAAATGGGCCATAAATGAATTACGGGGAAAATCAAGTATATTACCAGTAGAGATAAATATCTAATCTTCAAATGATTTATACTGATGAACACTACACACACGGGGGTCCTTCATAACTGGAGGCCTTCAATTCTCCAGCCAAATTATTTTGATTATTTTGTCCCTAGGAAACTAGTGAAATATAATGTCTTTATTTATACGGGATACATTGGAACAGGTTGAAAAAACACATTGTTTCCAGGCATCTTATGATTTTGAACCTAAAAAGTATTTCAGCTTCATTTTAAATCATTTCAAATTTCATTACGACAATTTACAATTATGTCTCCAAAGATACTACAACTTTTTGTACTAACCGTAAATTCACTAAATGATTTATAAAATATTTAATTCCCACCTATTGAATTCGTGAGTCTATTCAGCATTCCCAGTTGACTTTTCGCACAAAAGTAGAAAATATTTTAATTTTCGCGCTTAGTTCTCACAGCTCCGCAGCTACGTCATATTTCTGCCAACAGGCGCTTATGGACATTTCGCCTCCTTTCTATATCTTCTTGGGTTTAACAACTTTCTTGATTTTAAGTATCTTCTCTGCTTTGGTGTCCTGTCTGAATTATTTTGGACGATGACAACTGACAAATAACTAATTTGTTTCGTTTCGTTCCAAAAGAATCAAAATGACAATTGACACAATATGCCAAATTTTTCCCTCATCATCCAACCGAGTTTGGGTATTGGAAAGCGCTCCTGAGATCATCGTGTCATAGAGGAAACTATAGAAAAATGAATCATCCTGACACGACCCCTATCGGAGATGGACATAACTGTTAAAAGAAGTAATGTTCATATGACTGTTGTATTATTTTCACGATTTGCTTTGTGAATACCATCTAATGAAAAATTGGGATAATTTCATCTTACCAGGTGAGTACAACAAAATTGAAATAATTTCAATGTATTCTTTGTGAAACATTCCATTTTATCAAGACAAGTAATATGATTAGGATAACTTTGTAAAATATAATTTATTTATTTTTTATTTATTTAATATATTGATTTTGCGCACAAAATATTTTCTAGAATGAAAAGGCCTATTTGATTACTTCTCTTTGCTGCCATTTGTAGAAAACGGTGGCTCCCTCATCGGTCGATTTCCTTTCCTATTATGTATATAAGATTTTAGAAGAAGAAGAAGAGAACAACACGTGATCAACATAACCATAACTAACAAAGCCTTTTTTTATTGACCATGTTCCATGCCCACAGGAGTAAACCATAATGGCTTCAGAAAAATACAATTGTGAAGAGCTTTCAATAACAGATATTGATGCCATTCATGATATTCTAATTGGAGAGATAGTAAAGGAAGAGGCCACCGAAATCAAACCATTTAGTAAATATGGGAATGAACAACACACATGTGGGAATCAGTTTGGTGATGTTTTTATTTTGAAGGGGGAAATAATTGAGGAAGATCCAACCGAAATCAAACCATTCAGTGAGTATGGATTGCTTAGTGAGTGTCTAGAGAAGAATGATACTTAAAAAAGCTGATTATTTATTTATTAAAAAAGTGAGAATGGGCTGAGGTGTAAACCTATAAGGCCCATTTATACAGAAATGGTGTTAGTACATGAATTGTAAATTAAAAAGGAATTGTAAAAGTACATTAGAAGGATGGAAAATATATAAAGATATTCTTATAAAAAGAAAATATGGAATAAAAAGTGTACAATAAACAAACATAGATGAACATTTTAAAAGTCACCAAGTATGGTGAATAAAAAGTGTACAATAAACAAACATAGATGAACATTTTAAAAGTCACCAAGTATGGTGTGTTCATATTACAAGAAAAGAAAAAAAGAAAAACAAACGCCAGTGTCGCTTTAAAAACATATTACAATTTGTGACACCATCCATAGACGAAAAAACTATATAGATTTATTCAGTTATGCCACAGCTTAAAACATGGCGCGGGACATAATGCGGGCTTGTCTGGACAGGTTTCACATCTATATCTTGTTTCTTATCCCTCGTACACTACCTACATTAAGGAACACATGTGCTTTTCTATAATTTTCCGGCAAGGGAATCTCCTCTATAAAATGTTGCTGCTCAGCTGTTGTTTTTGATGTTTTTATTAAAGCTTGCAATCTCAGGAAATGTCTGCCATCAATGTTTTCTTCAATCCCTATAAGTGATCGTATTACAGCTTCCCCAAACTCAATGTTTTTTTTAACTCCGTTTGAGTACAGAAAGTAAGAGTTCCATAACGCTATAGCTAAAAGATGAAATAAGACTTTTTTGTATAATCGGATGGTCTTATGGGGACAGCTGTAGTAACTCATCATTTGATTGCTTCTGTCGATTCCAGACATATGCTGGTTGTATCCGTCTATTTCGCAGGTTTTTTTTACACCATACTTATTTCTAACAGTTATCAGGTTTGGTTGATACGCAGTTGTTATTGCATATACATCACGCTTAACTCCCCATTTAGTGACATAAAAGCCAACTGTTTGGTTTTTTATCCATATATATCCACCTTTTCAGAGTTTTTCTTGATAAAGACCACTGGATTACCTTTTTGGTTGCTCTTAATGTTCCAGTACAGTGGTTTCTATATGTGAGCAATTTTGATGACAGAGAGACACTATTATAAAAGCTGTCCTTATATATATGGTGGCCTTTATTCAGACATGGCTCCAATAACCTTAAGACAAGTTGTTCGGTTTTGGAAGAGTGACATGGCATATTTCAATCACGACCCTGGTAAATTTCCATGTTCAAAATGTAACCTTCGTTTAAAAAACTTTATTTCATTCTTAGACTTTTTATTTTTGACGTACTGCCTAAAGATTAAGCGGCCTCTAAATTTGACTCACCTAGGAATAGGGCTTCACAAGGTGAATACACGTAATTACTATTCCGTATCACCACATTCTAACTTTATGAAGATGATCTTGTGTATCAAATGCAGCAGGAGTTGCATCTAAGTATATGTTCAAATCGACGTCCACTCAAAACATATAAAAAAATTCGGTAGTACAATGGGTTGCAAATGAATAATTTCCTGATAACAGGTACCTTTATCATCCCTTAAGCAAGACAAAATCCCAGAAATTTACTCAGTTCACTTTCTGTGAGGTTTAAATTCTCAAGATCGACTATTTCGAGTTTTAGAACAGTCTTCGCCTGAAAGTTTTGCTCTATAACTATTAGTTTTAGTCAGTAGAAGATTCATCACATCCTCATCCGATATTTGCCGAAAACATCTATTGGGGACACATTTTTTATCCCATCAATTTTTATCACTTTGAATAGCATCAATCAATGAAAATTAGGAATTTCAGATTGTTTCTTTATGCTCTCAATATTTTTTGCCAAAGCTTTATTTTCTTCCTGGTTCTGTTCAAGATATCAATCGTCCTCAACACTGCCTTTAATTTAAAAAAAGTTATAATTTAGACTTGAATTTCAGATTTAGGGGAAAATACGAATTACAATAGTCTTGCTGATGATTTGGCAAAACACAAAGTCTACCATTTTGAACATCAAGTTACATTAAAGAATGAAGATGAATGTACTGACAATACGTCAACAAATAATGCAGAATCAAAAAAGGGGATGCTCAAAACTGATGATAACATTGATATAATTTATGAAGATGCTAAGCCTGGAATATGGGAGGAAAAATCAACTGGAAAAATTGAAAATAAGTCCTACCCAAAGTCAATAGGTAAGGTGGTATTTATTTATTCAATAAAATTGTTCTACAAAGTCAGAGTTGTACAATAATATATCTCTAGTGACGAAAGTAAATCTTTTAGTCACAGATGAATTCTCGCCAATTATATCAGAATGTCATTTTGATAATATATATATATATATATATATATATATATATATATATATATATATATATATATATATATATATATATATATATATATATATATATATATATATATATATATATATATATAAATGTTATGAAAATCGCCTTTTGACACGATAAAACTTCATTTTAACTTTTACGCAGATCTAGGCACATGAAACATGCTGTACATAGCTTGCTTTCATTTGGGACAAAATTTGTGTATACTTATTTTGACCAACTGAAAAACTTTGTTATACGCACTTGCACGTTTAAAAATTTAATTTCATGATTTTAGAAAGAGAAATGAAAACCATTTGTTAGAATGTTAGTTTTCTTCAAATGGAAAAATTCGGAAGGGGATTCGATTCAAATGAATTTGGCTCAATGATTAGATTAGATTAGATTAGATTAGATAGTCTTTATTCGTTCATGTGTACAATACCTAATACCCAAACGGGTGTAGAACATGTCAAAAAATATAAATAAAATAGAAGATAAGGGAAGAGAAAACTCTAAGATAGCAAATATAAAAGCTTATGAACTAAAATATCATATTATACAGATATTCTATATCTATGGTACATTACATTTTTAAATTTATCACATATAGTTATTAATACTGTAATTATATAGGACTATCAGCAAAATATTCTTCCAGTGTATAGTAGGAATTTTCTATTAATGACTGCTTAAGATGATGCTTTATTTTATTATTTGGCATTTTTTTTAAATTGTCAGACAGATGATTAAAAATTTTTATCACTGAAAATTCAACATTTCTTTGAATATAAGTAAATCTTTTAAGGTCTGTGACTAGATCTTCTTTGAATCTAGTGTTATACTTGTGTTCTAGTGTTTTGAAAAGTTCAATATTTTCTTTCACAAAATTACTGCTTCATAGATATACAATCCCACGAGTACATTTACTTTCGAAATATACTTCTACAGCTATCGGTTCTTTCCATACCCATTATATTCCTCAAACATCTTTTTTGGATTACAAAAATTCTGTTAACATCTGTAGAGTTAGCCCAAAATATAATTTCATATCTAACACGAGATTGGACATAAGCATGATATGCAGCATCTCTGTTCTCTGACTGAGCCAATACCTTTAGTGCATAGCAATAGCTTGCCATATCTCGTGCTAAGTGATCAATATGTGTTTTCCAATCTAACCTAGAATCTATTGTAATTCCTAATAATTTTACGGAAGGATCAGCTGTTAATTCAGTTCCATCATGGAGTAGTGAAAATGGTTGATTCTGTTGTGTATATGAAAGCTTTATGAGTTGAGTTTTGTTAATATTCATCTGTAAATTATTCATTGTGAACCAGTTTTTTAGTATGTTTAGAGAATTTGATATCTTGTTTTTTATATCATTTTCAGATACTTCGCTGAATATTATAGACGTGTCATCTGCAAATTGAACAATTTTTTGGTCAACTACATGTGGTAAATTATTAATATATAGAATGAATAATAGTGGTCCAAGTATAGAGCCTTGTAGAACGCCTACTTTGATTTTTTCCTTATCAGATTTTTCCAATTCTCCTTTTTCATCTCTTTCTGTTAGATACTGAAATCTGTTTGTTATGTAAGATCGTATTAATTCCAAGGAAACTCCTCTTATTCCAAAATCTTCAAGTTTTTTTGAAAGTGTAGTGTGGTCAACCCTATCGAAAGCTTTAGAAAGATCTATGCACACTGCTATGGTTTCGTTTTTATTGTTTAATGAGTTTAATATCATAGTTAGAGCATTATATAAAGCAAGTATAGTAGTTTTACCTTTTTTGAAGCCATTTTGAGAATCCGAAATCAGGTGATGAGTCTCGACGAAAGTTACAATTCTTAAATATATTATTTTTTCAAAAATCTTACTAATATTTGATAGAAGTGCTATCGGTCGATAGTTCTGCCAATTTGTTTTATCTCCTTTTTTATAGATAGCTTTGATTGCAGCAATCTTCAATTTATCTGGGAAAATTCCTTTAAACAACATCAGGTTTATTATGTAACTGAGAGGGTGACAAATCACATCAGCTACGTATTTTAATAAATTAATAGGTATCTCATCATCTCCCACTGATTTTTTGTTCTTTAAAGAGTTTATCACATCATATATTTCATAAGCATCACATGGTTTTAAAAACATTGAATTTAGCATGCTTTTGTTTTTCCTGGAAGTTATTTGTTGTTACATCCAGACACTGATTAATGAAATTTGTATTTACTTCATTGAGGCGTTTTTGGGCTTTACTTCCATTTGAGGATTCGATGATTGTAACTGGTTTTTTTTGTGTTTTACCCGTGTATTTTCTAACTAGGTTCCATACAGCTTTACTTTTATTTGGAGCACTTTCCACATACTTTAGATTTGCATTTTGTTTTGCTGCTTTGATAACTTTCTTCAATAAATTTGTATACTTGCTATAGAATTCTTTAGATACTCGCCCTTCTAACATATCAGTGAAGAGTTTACGTTTGGTATTTGATGAGATTTTTATGCCCTCAGTAATCCAATGTTTAGTATTTTTTCTGTGATATTTAATAGTTTTTGCAGGAAAGATCAGTTTTATACTACTAGTTAAAATATTTTCGAAAGTGTTATAAGCTTTATTTGGATCAGTTTTATTCAGAACGCTATCCCAATTTTGATTTAGTATTTTATTTTAAAATCATTCAGCTTGTTTTTACTAAATACTCTTGTTTTACTGAACTTTCTATTTTTGTTTCGATAGCCTATCAAACAGTATAAACTGTCCTTCGTGATCAGATAGTGTGGTTGTTACAACTTTTTGCTTCAAGCCATCTTCATGATTTACAAAATATTGTCGATTAGAGTTGCTGAGGTTTTAGTTACTCTCGTGGGATCAAATATCGTTTGAAACAGATTAAAATCTAGTAACAGAGTTAAAAAGTCTTCGGAAAATTTATTTTTCAGCATTAGATTTATATTGAAGTCCCCACAAAGTACAATAGTGAAAGACAGGTATTTTTTCATACAGTTGTTCAAGATATCTGACAAAATTTCAAGAAACATATTGATATCACCTGTTGGAGGTCTATATATACATAGTACTACTATCTTATTAAGCTTACTGACAACGGCAGAGTCTTCAACATGTTCCTCCACTGACTGATGTTTGATGTCTTCCATTTCAGTGAACTGCATTTTCTTGTTTACAAAAATACATGAGCCTCCATGGATTTTCCTTTCTCTAGAGAATGAGGATGCTATATTGTATCCCTCAAGGAGCATAGTTTTCTCTTCATCCCTGCAATACCAATGTTCTGTAAAGCAGACTACTTTGGGAAGTTGATTTAACGTTTTCAGCAGGATTTCACATTCGGATACTTTATTCTTCAGACACTGAATATTCTGATGAAAAATTGATATTTTTTCTTTTTTTGATCTTTTTATATTCTTCACTGAAAATTTTCGGCTTGCTGCACTGCACCATTGGAGAATGTACCATTTCATCAGTTCTATTGATTCTATTCCTATATTTTTCTTCTTTTTTGAAGTCGAATTTATACACAGCCACTCCTCGTGGCCAAAAAATACTAGAATAGGCATCCTCTTTGAAATTATGATATGAATTATGCCGAGGATTATGCTTATAATCTCTACCTATGTTATCCTAGGTCATAGACACGACAGACGCCGACTCTAGGTAAAACCTCAAAGTGATTATAAGTGAATTAGCTATTTTACTTTGAAACTTAAGATTCCTACAAGTGTAGTGTTCTTTTGCCACATACACGACAGTCCCCGGCACTGGGTCAAATCCTACCAGGAATTTTAATAATTTTTTTTGTGACTAAATGTTCGTAAACTTTTTCAAATTCAATAATTTTTCGGAATGGGGATTTTTCGGTTTAATTTCGGAACGGAGATAAAAGTTCATATTGTATAAATTATATTCATATCTAAGGAGACTCTTCCAAACGAAATTAAACACGATTTTGTTTAGATTTAGAAATGCTCATTTCCAATCCCATGTCTGGAGATTTGTTTTGAATATTAGCAGCGCTCTGATGAAGCCGCCGCCGGTTGTTCATTGATATCGTGCAGGTGTCTTTTTCAATAGTCAGCGTTATTTTTCTAACGGTCAACGCTGAGCAGATTCAGACAAAGAAGCTTTGTTTTTTCGGATTCGATGCCGAAAAATATATTTTTGAAGAGAATCAGTTTGGGTTCGATATTCACATCGTGTGGATCTCAACCTGCCGAGCGTTTCCACAGCGTACCCTGTCGAAGATGCCTCGTCGTTGAGGATTCTACGTTTGAAGATAAAAGGACCAATCTTATTTCTTTGCTTCGTTTTTCGGGTCTGACTGAAAAGGTGAAGAAGTGTCAGAAGAAGAGGATTAGTTTCCGCCTGACAATGGCGAAGGGGTATTTAGGGGAAGAAAGAAGATTTCCACACCTTTACACGTTTAACGGAATTTTTCATCCTGGCCAATTTGGTATACGAGGGACATCAGAGAGTTCTTCAAAAATATTCTTCGCATCTTATCATCTAGGAATTTCCAGATCGGCGATTTTGATATACGAGGAACATCAGAGAATTCTTCAAAGATATTCTTCGCATCTTATCATCTAGGAATTTCCAGATCGGCGATTTTGATATACGAGGAACATCAGAGAATTCTTCAAAGATATTCTTCGCATCTTATCATCTAGGAATTTCCAGATCGGCGATTTTCTACAAGTCCTGAGAAGCTATTCCAGTAGTATAGCTATACCATTACGGGGCCACCCTCAAGTGGCCCCGTAGTGGTATAGCTCCACACGCTCTCTCCTACTCCCGCCATATGGTCCCGCACCGCCACTGGTTTGGGGGCTGTCACTGAGGTCTGAGACAACTGGAAACGTTATGGGGGCCGTTTTGGGGCCCAACCATATATAGAAACAAATATGGCGGCTGTAGGTTAGGAATTTCAAGATGTCCGTTGTGAGGGGGCCGCGTCTGGGGTGTTAAGTGGTCTGGGACTGTCACGGAGGTGTGAGAGGTCTTGGGACATTATGGGGGGGGTGGTCAGCCATGTATATAAGATGGGGGTGTGGAAATTGCATGGGGGCCCAGATATGTATAGAAAAAATAGACGGAAGGTTAGGAATTTAAAATGTTCAATATTGAGAGGCCAACTTCCGCCTGGGGGCCTTCAGCGGTCTCTGGATACTATCATTGAGTTTTTTAAAACCTAACATTTTATAGAACAAAAAAATGTATTGTGCACCACTGAATTCAGATCTGAATGAGATATTCCGAGATATAAAAATTCAGTGACCACGCACATTTCAGATATATTGGATATAGCAAAAGATTCATAAATCATCGTACAGGGTAATGATATTCAAGGATGATCCCTAACTATCCTTTCAGCCTCCTCATCACTGATTGATCAGAGTATGCCGCATTCGTTATCAAAAGGGGAGATGTAGAAATTCAAATCAAAACAAATAATTTTTTTCCATATCTCCATTTTTTTTTATTGGAACGGATGACAGCGCGACTGATTTCCGCTAAAATTTCATTTGAAAATGTGGTGTTGCTACAGTATGATATTAATAAAGTGTTGAAGAGTTTTTAAGTTATAATTAATAATTTTTTAGCTCATCTGATTGAAAGCTTTGAATTCCATATGGCGAATGCAGGGTCGCGATTGATCCCAAATGGATGGATAAGGTATTCGTAGTTGTGAAAATTGGTAAGTGGTAGAAAAATAGTGAATATGTATCTTTTATTTTTTTTTTATTTAGATATAATATAGAAATTTATTTGGTATTAATTAGTTTTTTTTTTTTGTTATAATAATTTAAATATTTAATAAATAAAAAAAATAAAAAAATTGTTTTAACCTCACCAACACACACCATACAATTATTCAATGCAATAATTTCTTTGAATGAATTAATACATCCTTCAAATAGAATTATTTTTCCATTAAGCTATTCATAATTCTTACTGATTGATTGTTAAAGAATAATTTCAGTTTTTTTTAAACGAACAGTCTGACAGACAGACATACAGATAGGCAATAAAGTAGCTTAATATTACATTTTCATTCCATTTTGAGCTATGTTCAAAGTTTGAATTTCTATCTCATAGGGAAGTTAGTCTGAAATGTATTGCTCTTTACTATTATTATTTATCATTAATACAGACAAACATACAGACAAAAAATCGAGTTAATATTGCATTATTATCCAGCTCTGAGCTATGTTCAAAATTTCAAATTTCTATCTCATCGGGAAGTTAGTCTGAAATGTATTGCTCTTTACTATTATTATTATTATAGATAAACGAACAGACATACGGAAAAAGGTTAATTTTATTCAGTTATGAGCTAGAGTTCGTCCATTATTGAAACGACCTCTTTGGCCTTCCCCACCTAACAACCAATTTTTCTCGAAGATACCCGAGCCATTGTCTAACTGTGGCTATTAATAGAAATTCCATAGGCATACCAAATTGGCGAAACACGAGACGTAGTTTTTGGCGGACGAGTTTTGTGATTATGGTGGCGGCTTCAAGATGGAGGACAAACATTGTGGTTATGGTTCAATTCGATTCAAAATTGGTAGTGGGGGTTTTCGTTTCGAAATTATGAAATTTTTGTCAGAATTCATGAATTCAAGATGACGGACGAGTTTTGTGATTGGGGTGAAATTATGTTTTTTTTGTTAAAATTTAAAAATTCAATACATAGATATAAAAATAGACAGATAGACCGGGACGGTACCGGAAACGTCCCCACCCAATTTTTCATCAAAGGCCAAATTTTCTCTATCGGATTTAGTTCTGGGTGATAGGGTGGTAATCTCAATATTAAATGGCCTTGTGATGACATTTTTTCATCTAATATATATTTCTTAAAACGAGGTTTGTGCTTTTTTATAATTTCGTACAATTGTGCTTTTGTCCAAGTAGCCTGATGCTCTATATTTTATCTAACAGCCAGTCTAGCATATCGTCCTTCCTTGAAGAGTATGTTGACATTTTTCTAGCAAAGTATTGTGGTAAGAAGCGTTATCCACCACCAGCACACTGTTCGCGGAATATTTGGAATTAGTTGTGTTTCTACCCACCTCATGAAATTTTCTTTGTTCATGTCATCGTGATAGTCTCCACTTTTTTTCCCAGATTTGAAAATTAAAAGGCCATCCTTTACAAACCCCATTTCTCCTCCTGCATGAACTATTATTAATCGTTTTCCTTTACTATATGGTTTTTTAAAATTTAATTTAGGATTTTTCTTATCAACCCACGTCTTAGAATGTGTATGAGAACTGTGCAAATACGTCTCATCAGTGTAAATGATGTTTTTTCCTTGTTCACGATACATTTTCAATTTTCTTAAAAATTCCACCCTTAGTAATCTAACTTCATGACTTTCCATCAATATCGTTTGATTATCAGGCGTTTTTCCCCAATCAAAACCTAACTCTTTGATTATAATGTGCAATGTTGAACGACTGCCTTCAAACCCCACTAATAGCATTTTTTATTTTTTTAAGAATAGAATTTAAAGAAGGCGTTGTTTTTCAATCAAACAAAAATCATGTATACTCGTTCTTATTGTTTCACCCTGCCCTTCCGTAATATTATTTTTCGACTTTATTCTTCCTACTCTTTTTTGCGGAGACGGCAAAGAAGGAATACTACCTGAATTCACAGCTGATTGATCCGTTTGAATTTTTTTAAAACAATATTCTGTTATACCCATTGCTGCCTTGGCACGTTCTTTGTAATTTTGTAAAGGTATTTGTATCCCATTTTTGGCCTCATTTTTCATGAATTTGATAACATTTGCCATACTTTCTTTTTCCGCTACTGAATAGTACTTACCACTGCGCATTTTGGCAAGGTAACAAGTAAACTATTGCAAAGTTGAATAAATAACTGCACTACCTATTCATTAATCAAACAAACCTAACCTTCCAAACGCTGCATGTCAAGACACTGGTGAATATTCGCCGTAGTATGAGCAGCCACATCAAATCGTGTCCACTCGTGTTTTCCCCCTCTCTACCTACCAACAGGTCGTTTCAATACTGGATGATCTCTACAAAACACGATATGAATGACTACCTATATACGCTTTCCTTACATCAGCTGACTATATCAAATAATTTCGATATCGGAAAGTGAAACCGATGCCTTTTCGTTCAAGGTTGGGATCTCCTTATTATATAAATATCAGATAATACTCGAGTTCCATTTGCAGATATCGCTAAATACAAACCAAACAATTGATGTTAACTTAAATGATTGATTGAATATTTTACACTCGCAAAATATGCATTATTGAGATTTTACAGCGTGAACCAAAAAAAAATTTTTAAGGAATTGTATTTTAACCGTCAATATAAAACTCATATCAAACGTCTTGAACAAAAAAATAATTTTCTATTTCAAAATGAAAAATGTATATTGTCCGAGTATTCACTTTCACTGTCAGAAACAAATATGAATTCGTCTGAAATCCACCCCTAAGAATTTCCTGTGTGATTCTGGCGACTGGGACAGAAATGAACAGGTTTAGATCTGTTTGTGAGTGCATATGACGTCATCAAGATCACTAGCTATTGCATTATATTGCGCAATATTACATCAGTTCCAAGAATTCTGCTGAGTCATCAGTTTTTAAATTGCGCAGCAGATAATTGGTTTACGTGACTGATCAGCGACGTCAGGTTCATTCATCATCTGTCCTCTGAACTGTAAACATCGTTCTGTTCAGTGCTCCTGATCTCTCTCTGTGTCTGTGTGTTTGTGTGTTTGTGTGTGCATCTTTAAACCAAACATCTGAAAACGTAAGTTTATTTTATTTTATTTTTGTATTTGATTTTCCAAATTTTGCTTTAAGTGAATACTTTTTTTCAAAAACCTTTTTCTCGTGTGCTAAAAGGACACTGAGATTTTTTTTGTTTCAAACATTTTTTCATATATTGAGAGTGAGGATTTTTTCTATTTGTTTACGGGAGAATTTTTTTTTCAAACTTTTTTTCCAAATATTGGTATTTTTTTCTTCACGTTTTGAAGGGGTTATTTTTTCATCAACTTGTTTTTTTTTTCATTCAAAAATGTATCCAAAGTTTTTCCTAATAAAGTGCTCAAAGACAGAGCTTGGGATAGTATGGTTGGTTTTTGTTTTTTTCAAACTTCACAGGTGAAATTAGGGTGGGATTTTTCGTAAATTGAGGTGATATTTTCACCATTCTCGTATATATCGAGTGATATATCCAAACTTTTCGTATATCAAGGTTGTGGACTACAACTTTTTTTTTGTATATAGAGTGATTTTTGTTTTGTTTTTAAATGTCTCTATATGATTTTTTCAAGTTTTGAAGTGTTGTTAATTTATTATCGATAAATATTGCAGATATCAACACCGTGGTGAGCTCTATCCACATAGAAAAGGCAGCTACCTATATCAACATTGACGGTGTACGAGAGTACCTATGCAAGCTCCAGACTAGTGTCTATCCATAATCGTGAAGCCATCCACGACGGCTAAGGTAGCAAGCAGTCTTCGAATTTATCAAAGAATCGAGGTGAGATTCCATATATAGTATTAGATTAATATTATTATTATAATCATCATTTACGGTTGATAACATTTTTTTTATTTCTTTTACACAACATGACGACAGACAGACAGACATTACATTCCATTTTATTGACAATAGAGTGGGAGGGGGAATAATTTTTCTATAACTTAATGATCGCGGACGTGTATTGTCATTTGTGTCTTGACCGTTGAGAGAGAAACATCTGTGTTTTGAGAGAGAGAACCAGCTAAAAAAAATATTTTCCCCAGAGTCTCCTCAAGCTGTAAAGTGTGAGTATTTCTAGCGTTCCATTACCAATCATTTGATTTATATCATTCTCTCTATAATATTCGATTTTTTTTCCATTATTATTATTATTTTTGGTTGAGATAATTTTTTCAGTTTTTTTACACGACAAGGCGATTAACTCTTTTTGAATCATTGGCACGCAAGCCTGAACGACAACACAAAAAAAATATTGTAAAATAACGAAGGTGGGGGGGAGATGTAATTTTTCTATACTTAATGATCGCGGACGAACAACTTCATTTGCATTCCAAACTCCGTAGGAGTAAGACGTGTCTCTTTCGTTCTCTCTAGTTAGATTATTGGGGGTTCCAGACTGAAAAAAAATATGTGAGTATTTCACAGAGTTTCTGCATTACCGACTGTACGCTATTTTTGATCATTATTTTTGTAACATTCTATTATTTTATTATTATTAACATTCGATTATTTTATTCGGTCGAGAGTTTTTTTCATTAATATCAAAAGTGATGAGGGAGGAACTGGTAGGGGTAATTTTTCTATAATTTCGTGATCGCGGACAAACAACTTCATTTGCATTCCAACATCCGTAGGAGTAAGACGTGCCTCTTTCGTTCTCTCCTAGTTAGATTATTGGGGTTACCAGACTGAAAAATATGTTAGTAATTCAAATGTTGTCAATTCAGAGTTCCAAAAAAAAAATTATTTTTCGAATGATTGAGAGTTCTTCGAAATTCATATTTTTTCGTTATACTTATAAGTTTTTTTTACAGATATAAAAAGTGCGGTCCAGTCAATCCATACAATTTTATTAGTAGTCGAGCTGCCGCAATACACAGTTTGGGAGCTGATCAGAGTTGTCCACGAGTTCAAACGTCGAGAATATTCAATTATCATAAAACCATCCACAACGAAGACACCTGTCTTTGAATTCATCAAAAACCAAGTCCATCCATCATCATCATCAAAAATTAAGACCATCCGCCACAACGACGAGGACGACAACTGGGACGGCTGTATTCGATTTCATTAAATCAAGGTGAGAGAGAGAGAGAAAAAATATATCTATATTTTGTTTGTGAAAAAGCATTCATTTTTCTCGTTTTTTTTTAAATAATCATGAATTTTGAACAAATTGCCGCTCTCAGAGATGAAATGATTATTAAATACAGGGAGGCTCAAAAACTTCTCGAACAAAAATCCAGTTCAATGGAACGCGAATCATGGCTAAAACATTTAAAACGTAGTATTCGGCTGTGTAATAAGGGCATCAAAATTTCAGCCAACAGTTCCATTGGATCACTGAGAAAATTGGTGACAAATTTGGGGGGCATTTAAAAACATGTCGTAATTTCATAAACAAATTGGGGGTAGAAGGTCAGGGGTTGGCTGCCAGAAAAAATCTAAAAAGCCGAGTTATTTGGGAAGATTTAAAGTCAACGTTCCGGGGACGAGTTCGTACAGGGGTAATCATAAATTTGACACATAAAGATACCATTAAATTTTTCAAAGACGCCTTCAGTCTTTTCAAACGTAGAATCAATAACATGTTGAAAAAATTCCCCATGCTGAAAGGTTAATACTTGTTTTTGCGGGGAATTCGTCAAAATGGGCTTGGATGGGGAAAAATTCTATTTAATATATCTCAATACTAAAAACGAAGTGATTGATAGGGGAACAGATTTACAGGGGTGGTTCGAGGAATTTGTTGTAGATAAATTGGGTAATAAATTGGAGGAATTTTGTGGGAAAGAAAGCGGGTGGGCATTACAAAAAATCGTAAATTTAGAAGTAAATATCAATCAATCAGGTTTGGGCAAAGGGGGTTCATCTTTCATCGAACTTCCACAAGCCATTGCTAGAAAAAAAGCTTGTATTAAGCGTGCGTAATAACGGTGACAGATAATGTTTCGGATGGCGGTTGTGTCAGTTCTGTATCCTGTACCACACGGGCATAATCCAGATAGACAATCGAAATACCCTCATTGGTCGACCGTACTGAATATGGAGGGGCTGGAATTTCCCATAACTCTCAGTCAAATTTCAAAATTCGAAAAACTGAACGGTATTTCGGTGAATGTTTATATTTTGGAGTTGGTTAAATCATCAGCGAATAACGATGACGATGGACATACATTTTTCAAAACTGTACCGACGAGACTTACAAAAGAAAAATTGGCTCGACATGTCAACCTACTCATGATTCAAAATAAATACTCTGTAAAATTAGATTCGGACCGCCCGAAAATTGCGGACGACAACAGACAGACCTTAATCCCATTATTGCTGGATTAAAGATCTTTCCCCGATTAGTCAATTATCAAATAATAATGGTAAAAAAATTTTTTGGATGTTTAAATTATTTTAAGTCGGGAAAAAAATTAACAATCATACTGTTGATTGTGAAAAAAATCACTACAAAATCCCTTCCCAAAAATATGACCATGTTGAGTTCAAGGACTTTGTTTACAAAGAAATGACCCCATTTGTGAATAGCCGATTTTGAATCGATTTTGGAACCGTTCACTGATGATGAAACCAAGTCCAAAACGCCGAAATACCAAAACACATTCCCTATAGCCAGGCTTATATTTCAAATGCAATTATGATGACACTTTGTCAATACATTGATAGTCATGAGGTTTATTGATGGAATGGTTCGCGAACAAATTGAAAACCATAGCCCAATTCTTTTGAAGGGAAAAATTTTTAAAAAATCGTCCTTTCCTAATCCCATTAGAAGGTTCCACATGCCAAATTTGCGAGAAACCTTTTGAAAAGGACAAAAAACTGTGAACATAATCATTTCCGGTGCTTTTTGGGAGTAATCTCTCATGTAACTCAACTAAAAACCTTTGTGATTCTTATTGTTTCCATAATCTTGCGTGACAGCTATTTCATTATTCGAGATACCAAACTAGGCAGGGTGAGTTTCTTCCAATAAAAAAAGGAAAAATATATATCTTTACACAATACGAGAACAGACAGACATTAAATTCCGTTCATTGATTCTTTTTTCGATTCATGGGCGCAAGCCTGGATGATTTGGGTGCGCACGCTCAGGTGGAAAGATCTCGTATTGGGCAATTTCAAAATTTGAACGATGAACAATTTTCATTAATCACGCGTAAAGTGGTATTCCCCTATGATTTCGTGGATTCCATGGAGAAACTCGAGATTACAGCGTTGCCAGATATCGATAAATTCCACAATCAACTGAACGATTGTGATATCTCCGAGCATGAATACCAACATGCCCAGAAGGTGTGGCAATCGTTCGATTTGGCAACACTGGGCGACTACTCTGACTTATACATGAAAACCGATATACTTCTGTTATGTGATGTCTTTGAAAATTTCCGACAATTGGGTCACGACACTTATGGACTCGACCCCGCTTGGTACTATACCATGCCTGGCTATTCGTGGTCATGCATGTTAAGGTATTCAAAGTGTAAGCTGGAGATTATCAAAGATTCTACATGCTTTGTTTGTGGAAAAGGGATTCGGGCGGTATAAGTCAGGGTTGTAACCGATTCTCTCAAGCGAATAATAAATATATGGGGGAGAGGTATGATCCTCAACAACCCTCCAAATATTTATTATACTTGGACTGAATAATCTCTGTGGATGGCTATGACGGAGTATTTACCCTCTGGAGGGTTCAATTGGATCGAAAATTTCGATAATTTGAACGTTCTGGAGGTGTCGGATACTTCTGATACAGGCTATATCCTTGAAGTCGATTTGGAATACCCTGAAGGAATACACGATGAACACAAAGATTTTCCACTTTGTACGGAACATCGAACTCCTCCAGGTTCAAAATACCTAAATTATTGACAACCCTGTACAACAAAGAAAACTATGTCGTACATTACCGCATATTGAAAGCTTTGGAAAGGCCTTATTCTCAGAAAAAAAATTCCGGGTGTTGCAGTTTTAAAAAATCGGCATTGCGCAACCCTACATTGAATCAAACACAAAATTTCGCGCCCGCTACAACCACTTTCGGCAAAAAAAAAACTATAAATTAGCTATAAACAGTATTTTCGGAAAGACCATGGAAAACATTAGGAAGACAGAGTGGTGAAAAAGGTCAATAAATGAGAGGGGGAGATATGGGGCGCAAAATTTAATAAATAACCGAAATTCCACAAAAACGAACCATTTTGATGAAAAAATAGGCTATCGAAATGAATAAATCGGAACTGCTATTCAATAAACCTTTCTATATCGGTATAGCTATTCTAGATATTTTCCAAAATTTGCGTTTACGATTTTCATTATAAATTCATGTTGAAAAAATTCGAGACCAATCAGTGTAAGTTGATGTACACGGATTCTCTCATATACGAAATTAAATGTGATGAGGTATATAGAGATTTAATCGGGGAAAACTTGGAAAAATTCGATACGGGGACTACCAGCCCAAAACTGGGACGGTATTCCGGGTAAACAAAAAATTTCAGGTTTGATGAAAGATGAAGGAACGGGCATAATGACAGATTTCGTTCAAAGTATACCTAAAATTCAGGGCAAAAAATGCGTTAAAAATTCAAAGGAGTCCGATACAATGTTGTGGAAAATAAAAGTTCCTTGATGACTATCCCCATTGTCGGAATCAGAAGGAAAAAACAACTAGTCAACGATGCATCCGTTCATATGCCCAAATGTTTTAGTATTGAAAAAAAAAAATCGCTCTAAGTCCATTCGACGATAAAGAACATCATCCCCGATCGGACGATTCTTGGATTTTGCAGGCTTTTCCAAAAGCCGTTTTTGTAGATGAGCCGTCTACAATCCCCTTAGGTCGAGGGCGTTTACAGACATGAATCCAAAAAATTTTTCGGGTCTTTTAAAACAATAATGGCTCAGAAAAACCATTCAACTCGAACCCACACCAAAATTAGATTCAGATAGGAATTTAAATACTCTGGGAAATATGAAAGATGTTTTTTAGAAATGAATTGTATACAAACGAAATGGGATCAGGGGAGGCGAGGGCCACAGAGGAGTGGAAATTGGAAAATCTCCTTGAGAGTTCCCAAATTTGTCAGAAAAACCCTTTATTTTTAATGATTTAGATATTAAAAAAACCCATTCGGGGGTTTTTCCCAAAATTTAAAGAAAAACGTTATTTCAAAACTAGACTCTGTTGGCGAGCTGATCGACAGGGCTAGCAAATTAAAACTGGATTTGACACAAAAATTTTGACTCCGCGATATTTCAGAAATAGCCCGTCGGGTAGAAATTCTCAAAAAGAAATTGTCGTTCACGAAAAAAATAGGTTTCAGCCGGCATCTCGCACGTCTGGCGAGATTACGGGGAGACAAGATGAGTTTCCATTCCAATGAAACCTCCGCGAAACTCAAACTTTTCCAAATTGGGGCAAAATTTTTCTGTTAACCAAGAGGCCTACGTGGAGAAACGTAGGGGAAGTGGAAGGTTTTCCCCCGACTTCCGTTCCAAAAGGGAAGCGGAAGTAGGGGAGAGACGGGCCGAGACGAATGGGGGGGATAATGGGCCTGAAATGTTTGAAAAACTTTTTGGCATAATACATGATTCCTTAGAAATTATTAAAGATAAGAGTTTTAGGCCGGGTAGTTTCCGCAATCGCGAGGAGTCTGTCGCCGGAGACCGAAATTCCTGAGGAAAGCGGAGGGGAAAAACTGCGAGCGGGTTTTTGAAAAATGCAAGTATACGCAACCCCCCCGAAACCGTTATACGGAACAATATATATATATATATATATATATATATATATATATTCATATATAGGATGATTTACAGCAAATTGAGAAAAATAAGCCGGTAGGACAAAGAAAATAATAATAATAATATATTCATTACCACAATAAAAATGCATTCAAAAAGTCAGAGACTACAATTTTCAACTGAGGAACTCCTCGAAAGTGTAATATCTTCAAGCAAAAATCGCTTCAGTTTGAATTTGAAAATACCAACATTAAGAGCATATTGTAATTCAGGACTCAATTTATGAAAGATCTTACAGCCCATATAGAATAGATAAAATGAAATTTGTTGTTGAGCAGGGATCAGTAGATCGGGTTGGAGATATGTAAGTTGTTTTATTGTTCAAGAAATATTGTTTATTTTTTAAAATACAAATAGAAATTTCTTAAATATAAAGGCTTGTGAATGTTAGTATTTTCAAGTTCCCGAAAGCCATTCTACAGAATTGGGACCACTTGAGTCAGGGTTTCTGATTCTGATTGCAAATTTATGTAGGGTAAAAACTCGTTTTGCATGCGGACTGCTCTCCTAACACAATATACCATATATAATATGACAGTTGATACTTGCATAGTACAATATTAGAAGTACATCCCTACTGCAGTGGTTTGCAATAAATTTCAACGTATAACAACTTTTGGAGAGCCTGCTGCAGAGATTATTTATATGAGATTCCCATTGCAGCCTGGAGTCAATACCAATGTGTGGTGGTGGGTTCAATACTAAATTTCATGCATACCGTTTTATCAATATTTAGGCCCAGTTGATTTTCTCTTGACCATTGCCGAATGAAAGAGTGTAACTCACTTCAAACTAAGACATTAGTATCATCCACATATTAAATTATTTTGGCATCAGGAGACAAAGTAGTGAGGTGTATAAACAGGTCATTAATATAGATTATAAAGAGTGTAGGCCCTAGAATGTAAAATGAATCCCTGTGGTATGCCTTTCGCTAAAACACATATTTAACCTTTGACATCACCAATAGAAAAAAATAAATAATCGTGACAAAAAAGTCTGTAATTTTTTTCAAGTGATGCACCACCTATGAATCTGATACAATGCGAAGGACTCGTCCAAATGGCATTTTTATCACAGAGTTTAAACAAGACACAGCGCACGGAATCCTGACTTGGTAATAAGTTATTTTTTTGTCTTGGTCGCACTACAACACACTTCATGACATTCTTGACTGTATATCCCAGTATTCCCAATCATTCCACAGTATTCCGATGATGTAAACTCATATTTATTGAATGACATCTATCACTGATATCAATTTGATACTTCGCGAACACGATATAGGTTAGTCACCTTTGGCCTACTACAAAATACTAGGCTATGAGACGAAGTTTCGGACGCTGAATATTTGAAACTTCGGCTCATAGAAACTACCAGACACCTAGAGCTGTGTACTCACCTAGAGCGTAACTCTAGATATGGAGGCTTAGAGTGAACCTATTTATTTTCGCCATGTTATATATATATATATATATATATATATATATATATATATATATATATATGAAAAAGTAAACTCTTCAAGGTTTATCCAAGCTTTCGGAAATGTTTATTTCCATCATCAGGGAAACTATCATAGATGAAAAGAAAACATAGTAATACATATTCAAGTGTGAAACATCATGCTATTTACAACTTTGTTGAGGGTGGTTTCAATGATGTTAAACATATTCATCTAATATAGTGATACAAAAGAAAAAACACATAAATCAAGGAATAAAACGAAGTTCAAAGTTAATACAACCACATTAACATTGTTCAAAATTTTATAAATATAAACGTGTACTCTATATGTGGTGTGACAAGTGAAACTAACAGGTTATGTTAGGTAAGCCAACGACACCTGACGGGTGTCACTTGGAAATTATAACAGTGGTGCCAACTGTTAGATTAGTAGCAACTGATTTTACCAGGTGGCGGTAATGTTAAAAAGTACTATTATTCGATATTGCATTGTTGTCAATTTGAATTGATATCTAAAGACAATAAATAAGAGTAGATCTCACTCAAATGGTTCATATCGGTTTTTTTATTGACTCAATTGTTTACTTGATATATGAAAGCCATTTCTGAGAATGTTCGCTTTGATGTATGTGACTCTGTCGCTAGCACTTTCACTGAATCGCAATTCATCTGGTGGTCAAATTTATTCACATGTTATGCTAGAGCACATCTTTCAGGATGCAATCACTTTCATGAGAAATTAATCTGTTCGATAATGATCTTTGCGTTTGACCAATATATTGTTTATTACAACCATGACAAGGAATACTGTAAATTACATTTGACATTTAATTGTAATTTATAGTATTCCTTGTCGTGGTTATAAAATACAATATATTGGTCAAATGCAAAGATCATTATCGAACAGAATAATTTCTCACAAAAGTGACTGCAGATTGCATTGACCACCAGGTGAACTACGATCCAGTGAAAGTGCTAGCGACAGAGTCATATCAAAGAGAACATTCTTAGAAATGGCTTTCATATCTCAAGAAAACAATTACATCAATAAGAAAACCTATATTAACCATTTGAGAGGGATCTACTCTTATTTGATTGTCTTCAGATATCAATTCAAATTGACAACAATGCAATATCAAGTAATAGTTATTTTTAACATTACCACTACCTGGTAACATCAGTTGGTACTAATCTAACAGTTGGCACACTAATAATTTCCAAGTGACATCCGTCAGGTGTCGTTGGCTTAAATTATTCCTGACCTGTCAGTTTCACTTGTCACACCACATAGAGTACACGTTTATATTTATATAATTTTGAACAATGTTCATGTGGTTGTATTAACTTTGAATTTCGTTTTATTCCTTGATTTATGTGTTTTTTCTTTTGTATCACTATGTTGGATGAATATGTTTAACATCATTGAAACCAACCTCAGCAAAGTTGTAAGTAGTATAATGTTTCACACTTGAATATGTATTACTATTGTTTTTTTTTTTATCTATTGTAGTTTCCCTGATGATGGAAATAAACATTCCCGAAAGCTTGGATAAACCTTAAAGATTTTACTTTTTCATTGCTGCTTACCACAATATCCCTAGTTTTGTACCTAACTAGTCAGCAAATACTACTCTCATATATATATATATATATATATATATATATATATATATATATATTCCATAATAGAATATCCAAGAGTAGTAATACAACTAAAGAGACCTGGCGAGTCGTAAATGATTTTCGTGGAAAGAATAACGCTAAAGCTAACGGAGAATGTCTAGATCCAAATTTGTTCACAATACTATTGCAGTGTCGCAAAAAAACTCGCAGACAATATTTGGGATGGACTGATCCACTTCTAATTATGAACAATATAAATACTTCAGCAACGTTTGAACTATCTGAGACTAACTTGTGTGAAGTGATGGAAACTATAAAACACATGAAAAACAAAAGTTCTTGTGGAGTTGATAACATATCAATAAAAATATTTGAGAATATGCCAATCTTTACGTTGGAATTATTAGTATAGCTAATTAACAACTACTTTGCAACAGGGACCTTTCCAATCTTCTTGAAAACCTCAATTGTAATTCCTATCCATAAAGGTGGTGCAAAACTTGAACCATCCAATTATAGGCCCATCTCACTCTTACCAGTTCTAGGCAAAATAATTGAGAAACTAGTTAAAATAAGATTAATGAACTTCATAAAAGGAAACAATATTCTAAATAAGCAACAATTTGGATTTTAGCGACAGAAATCCACGGGAGATGCTGTTTTCACATTTCTCAATAGACTATACACTGAACTGAACCAGGGGCAAGTGAGTGCAGCAATATTCTGTGATTTGTCGAAAGGCCTTGACTTCGTAGATCACGGAGATTTTGCTCATGAAACTCAACTTTATGGATTTAGGAACCAAAGCCATAAGTGGGTACAGTCTTACCTAAGTGATAGAACCAACTTGTTAAAACCCACAAGTTGTCAGACAGTGGGCAATCTATTGTGGCATTCCACAAGGATCGGTGCTTGGTCCAATCCTATTTTTGTTGTACTTCAATGACCTGACTAGCTTAACAACTGACGGACTATTTACAGTCTTCGCAGATGATACAACAATTCTATGGCATGATAACAACATTGATAGCTTACATATGAAAATAACCCGAGATATATCAAAAATTATAGAATGGTGTAATGCGAAAGTACTGTCCCTCAATATCAACAAAACTAACTGTATAGCATACCACTGTGCCCTACCCGATATTCCTTTAGGAAATGAATCCATAGTCAATGTGAGTATGAACAAATTTCTTGGAGTCTACATCGACAAGCAATTGAAGTTCCATGATCACGCTAAGCAATTGGGAAAGAAGATTGCATCAGGATGTTATGCTATCATGTATAGTAACCAATGAATTGGGTACAGCAACGGCCAAGATGGTTTACCATGCACTGGTTGAATCGCATATTCGATATGGTATAGCATTCTGGGGTTCATGTTACCAAGAAAAGTTCCAATCAATATTTGTCTTACAAAAACGCGCCATTCGATATCTATCAAAAGCAGGACCGCGAGAGTCATGCAGGACCTTATTTAAACAGAATAATCTACTAACCGTCTCATCTTTGTTTATACTTGAGACAGTTTGCTTGATTTTTAAGAATAAAGACTTGTATAAAGTTAATGAGGGCATCACTCGCCAAAAAGGTAATTTGACACTACCCATTCCTTCCACCAATATAATCAAGAACTCATTAATATATAGTGCTGCAAAAATCTATAATCTATTCCATGGAACATAAGAGATATTAAAGACTATAAACAATTTAGATCATCTATGAAGAATATTCTTCTTGAACATGTTCTTTACAATGTTCAGGAGTTCTTTCAGGTCACTTTTCAATAATCGCACGTATTAGGAACTCTATATAATCTAGTTTAGTTATAGTATTCTTATTTGAAATTTAGCATGACTGTGATACCTGCATCAGGATCTCGTATTTTTCACTTTGTATTTATAAATTTTATATTGTTTTTATTTTTTATTTATATATTTCCTTACATTTCTACATTTTTAATATATTTTAACGTGTTGTTCATGAATATAGACTATACTTATCAATTTGTCATGTCTTACATGAAATGTATTGTAATTAACTGTGACTGTGTTGATTGAGGTATCTGTAAACTTACCCCCCCCCCCGTTACTTTTTAAAGAAGTGCAAGGATGAACAACACTTGGTAGTAAACAACAATTCAACGGAGTCAACAAACAGAAGCCAGCCGCACATGTGTGGTTTCGGTTAGCAGACCCTGTCATCACGGAGGCAGCTATAGCTACCTGCGTGACATCCGAGTCCAGGAAATATTCAAGCAATCACAATGTCTTTAATTGCATATCATTCAAATCAGTTATTGAAAAATCGTTCTATGTGAAACCGTTCAAAAGTTATCAGGGGGGCTATAAAAAGCCGCACTGTATATATATTTCTGAATGTATGCAGTACGATGTTCTGATTATATCAGGAGAGCCCCACTGTAAGCTAACCCATAGGGTCAAATATCCATAGAAAAACAACTATCTTGACTATGGTCTCAACAAATGTTGGATTACATCTGATCGTAGGAAACACCTGCAAAGTAACCTCGTATTGAGAGGCTTTGCATGTAATCCAACGTTAATCTGGGCATCTGCCAGGAAAGTCGTTGTTTTCTGACGGATAATTGACCTGCTTTACTAACCTTCAGTATGGGTAAGCTTACAATGGTCTCTCGTGATATAATCAGGACATCTTCCACATATATTCAAGAGAATATCAAATAATACCATTTATTGATGAACATGTTTTTAAATTAAAATGTAAATGTTGTTTTTTTTTCTACTTCAATTAATATATAATATTTTTTTATGGCATTATATTCTATTTGTATTCTTAATGTAAGGGTTTGTTGAGAGGGTGGTAATTAAATTTAAAAACTTATTGCAAACAGAATCCTGGATGCTTTTCCGTTTGAAGATTCGATTGAAATAAGAATGTCTTCCATTTTTCTTTAGAATCTGGACCAAGGCTTCAACAAAATACTTGTATAGAAGAGAATGAAACAGTTGTGAGAAGTGAAAATGATACAAGCATAGAACCTACGATAACCATCAATTCAAAGGATTATCAGACGATTGCCTCGGAGAAGAAACTTCCTCATCGCGAATACTATTCGATATGTTATCCTTCTGAATCCAAACAGGAGTTCAATGAGAAAAGTTATACAGTAAAAAAACTATTTCAATGCAAAATGTGTCCAAAGAGTTTTGCAGATAAAATAGATTGACGCTCATAAAAAAAATCATAAAGGGGAAAAATCATTTATTGCAAAATTTGTCCAAAGAGTTTTAATAAAATATTGTTATATCACGAGAGATATCATACAGATAAAAGACCATTTCAATGCAAAATTTGTCCAAAGAGTTTTGCAAATAAATATAGATTGACGCGTCATGATCAACTTATAAAGGGGAAAAACATTTAAATGCAAAATTTGTACAAAGAGTTTTTTAATGAAATACTGTTTAACAGTGCATGAGAGAAGTCATACAGGTGAAAGACCATTTAAAAGCAAAATTTACAGTTTTGCAGCGAAATATATTTTATCAATGCATGAGAAAAATCATACAGGCGAAAGACAATTTAAATGTAAAATTTGCACAAAATCGTTTGTCTATAAGCAGTATCTTGTAGTACATGACAGAAGTCATACAGGGGAAAAACCATTTCGATGCAAATTTTGTCCAAAATCGTTCAATTTCCAATATTCAAGAACATGAGAGAATCCATTTGGGGGAAAAATAATATCAGTGCAAATTGTGCCTTAAGAGTTTTTCAGTAAAACGCTCACTGATGCGTCATGAGATCACTCATACAAAGGTAAAACCATTCCAATGCAAAATTTGTTCAAAGAGTTTTGCAAGGAAATGCAGTTTATCGGTGCATGTAAATTTTCATACAGGGAAAAAACCATTTCAGTGCAAAATTTGTCAAAAAATATTTGCAGTAGAAGAAACATTGTTGTCTCATCAGATAATTCATACAGAGAAAAACGCATTTCAAAGTAAATTTTGTACAAAGACTTTTCCAATAAACAGCAAATCATGAGAGAATGCATACGGGGGAAAAATCATTTCAGTGCAAAATTTGCCTAATGAATTTTATAGTCAAACGCTCATTGTTGGGTCATGAGAGAATGCATACAGGGGAGAAACCATTTCAATGTAAAATTTGTTTGAAATCGTTTACTTAGAAGAGTTATCTTACGGGACACGAGATCATTCACACAGGTGAAAAACCATTTCAGTGCAAAATTTGTCTAAAGAATTTTGCAAAAAATAAAACGTTGCGTCATGAGAAAATTCATAAGGGAAAAAACCAAGTAAAATTGTGAGATTTGCAAGAATATGAAAAGTTTTTAAAAATTTTCCAATTACAGAGAAAAAAACATTTCAATGCAAATTTTGTCGAAAGACTTTTGCAGTAAAAAGCAAATTGTTAAATCATGAGAGAATGCATACAGGGAAAAAACCACTTCAGTGTCAAATTTGCCTAAAGTGTTTTACAGTTATACACTCATTGTTGCGTCATGAAATAATTCATACAGGGGAAAAAACCATTTTATTGTAAAATTTCTCCAGAGAGTTTTGTAGAAAACCACAAATTTGAAACTGAGTATTTTATTTATTAATTTTAAGTAGACAAGGCTAATATACAAAAATGTAAATTATAAATGAAATTTTAAATTAAAGTAAAGCAAAGTATACATACATATCACTAGATTACTAGGTTGGATCACCTTAATCAAAAGAAAAAACACAAAATAACAAGATAAAAGAGAAAGAAAGAATACTAAGAATCACAATGAGCTGTCACTAATATACTTCTTTAATGATGACTTGAATTGTTTTACTGAATTAGATTCTTTTACGAATTGTGGCAGATTATTGAATTCGTTTAAGCCTTTATGAAACATACTGTTCATTGCAAATTTGGTGTTAGTTTTTTTAATGGAAAAATTGTTATTTCTTCTCGAATTGTAATCATCAACTTCATTTTCTCACTATGAACTTTTGAAAGTAATTGGGTTGCTACCCTTCATGCAGTTTAAATATAAATGTCATAGTCATAAATAATATACGTTCTACAACTGAGAACCAGTTTAGACACTCTAACATCAATTCCATTGCTGTGTAACGGCTACATCCCAATATTAATCTCATACCCCGATTTTGAAGCTTTTGCAATTGTGCTATTTTATTTTTACCAAGTAGAAAAAGTAATGATGCACAATAATCAAAACTTTTTAAAAAGAGTCAACCTAGCATACATAGACACTTTCTTACATATACGAGGGAAAAAAAAGTTTTTTAGATATTTTTTTACAAATAAAGATTTAGTTTTGAATTTTTATCAATTATAAAACCCAAATATTTTATTTTGGTTACATTTTCAATGTTAATATTATTAATTTTTATAACAGCATTTGCCCAAACAATTTGATCATATAAGATGATGTCAAAATCATACTTTTTGTTTTACTGGCATTTAGTTTATTATTAAATAAATATGTTTCAATGCTATTTAAAGACCTATTCATTTCAACAATTGCCTGATCCATTTTTCCATGTATACAATAAACCAATGTATCACCTGCAAATATGAAATAATTCTCTGGGGAAAAATTTCCTGCGATTTCAAGAATTGAGCCACAGGGGGCTATTCTTGAACTATACGAATAGAAAAAGAGGTAATGATGTAGATCATGTAAGTGGAAAAGAGTAGTCCATATTCGTATACGAATGTAGTTTGTTAGTATAGGGCTTCAAATCCTAGCATTGCTATTGGGAATTCAAAATAACGGATACTCCCTCTAGTGTCGATTTTTGGAACTATACATAAGTACATTGTTTACTTTTTGAAACAATGTTTATATGATTTCGCCATTGCATACTTAAAACGAATCTCTTGTGATTGTTGACATTTATTGAAATTCTGGTTTACCTGTCCTGTTGACTATTGTACGTCCTCGAGTGAAAAAAATGAGTGAATCATGTTCAAATAATTATTGTTGTGTGTCTCAATGTGACTCTTGGGCAAAACGATCTCGTTGTCACTGGAATAAGTTTTCATCATTTTCCGTGAGAAAATGAATGTAACGTTCTGGTTTAGACTAATCTAGGATTGAGCGAGTCTATAGACGTGCTCTTGGGGTCTTGAAGAAAAATGCAGGTCCTTCCCAAAAATCTTCCTGTGTCGTCTGTGACCAAACAAAAGTGAAAAAGAGAAACTTTAAAGAGAGTTGAGAGGAAAGAAAAGAGAGTTAAGAGAAAAAAAGAGGTATTATCCAACATACCGAAGATTATTCATACAGTATGGAAAAAGAGTGACTATCTAGGTGATAAGTGTATGTATTTATTAAATAAAAGATACGACTAATTGTCTTACCAACTAGTGATGAGGCATTGCCAACTTATAATACTTACAAATGACATTCTATGCTAAAACTTCTAACATTCTCAACAATAAGGACACATTTTCACATCATCTTGTTTGTTCTAGATGAAATTTAAAAAAAATTGTTGGTTTTATTTCAATCCGAACATTCACAAAGGGTGTGTAAATTTTTTTCAAACTAATTCATAATAATAACTCCAGATGACTTTACTAAGCTGTCCAGAAACTTCGGAAAATATTTTTTTTGCAAGCAAATTAGAACATACTTCGTCTCTTTCAAAGTGAGTTTTTGCAAATGATATTGTCTTTAGATTTAAATACACCACTTCACTAGAGTCTTGAAGTGAATAACACTACACAAAAAAGCTGGAAACGAATACAAAATGGAAATATTTCAAGAAAAACTCAAAACAAGTGTATAACCTCTAAGAAAACAGACAATGTACTTATGTCTGGTTTGCATTTTCGCCACTCTGGCACTGGCATCTAATTTTAAATTTCCAATTGACGATGTCACTTTTCAACCAATGGTAAAGCTGGAATTAAAAGTCTCCCGCTAGATTATCGAAACGAAAGTCGAAATTACATTCTGGAAATAAACTCCTCCATAGCAATGAAAATGTAATGTATTGAATATAAAGTGAGCGTGAACTTGAATTTTGTTAAATTTGCTATGAATTTTGAGTCGGCACTAGGGAGTGCCGTACAAGTTGCCAACTTAAAAAAACCTTCAAAAGTTCTGCCTCTATATTATATGGAAAATCGCAAATACATCATTTTAGTGCTGACGTCAGAGCTGTCAATTTTGTTGGATAAAGTTGGGTTATGTCACATGCATTATCCAAACAAACTTTTCTTGTGTGTGATTCCTATATAAGCTGTTTGATTTTTGTGGATATTTGATTTATCAAGAATTTAAAGCGAATAACAGTAAGTATCTTATGTGTGTACCTACATAAAAATCGCAATGTTTTTGATAATTTCTCTGCACTAATTTCGACAAAAATACAAAAAATATATCACATACACATAAATGCAAGGGTAAATACGGGTTGTTTGGATAATGGCCGGTGACCTTCCTGTGGCGTGACGTCACACTAAACTGGTCCATTTGATATATCAATTTAATTTTTTTGGTCATAAAGCGCTTGTATATTTCTTATATCAAATATGTCATTCAGAGTTTTTATGTATACAAATGTGAACAGTTGGTAGCACAAACAGTATTTCGTGAAAAAAACATTGAATTAGAGAATATACAACACAATAACAATTGATAACAACGGAAGTAAAGCAACAAGAGAAAGAAGTGGCGTTCTTTTACATTAAGGTTCAAATGGCATCGTGACAGATGACAGTCGATAATGCATGAAAGAACGAATCAGATTTAAACACAAAATTCCCTATTAATGTAACTAAAAAATTTAAACACTCTGGGACTAAAAAAAAAATATCCAACATATTCAATCTGTGATGCTCTACACAACTCTGATGAAATTATTACAATTGGACAAGCAGAAGTTCTTGAAGTTGGCAACTTGTGCGGCACTCCCCTCTTGACAGATGTCTGTCTATTTAGTACAATCAAAAAGTCCGGTTTGACAAATGACAACACGACACTTATGACATTTGAAATCTGTTCTTCGCTTGGATATTGGATTGCAGTGTTGCCAATCTGCGTGTAATTACACGATTTTCGGGTATTTTCCTGCTTTGCGTGTATTCTTGTGGGTATTTTAATTTTGCGGGTAAAATTCGGGTATTTCCTTCCATTTTCATCTCATGTGAATTTATCACTGTTTTGATGTTTTGTGGAAGTGAGGCCACTACCACAAAACTTAAAAGTTACTGCTACAGCTATCTTATTTTTAAAGTATGTGACTCTGTGAACTGAATTGACATATTATATCTGTCGAATTTTGTTATACGTTGGTTGTCATTCCAGTTGAGTGTTGAGTTGCAGTGTGTTTATTTTAAGTATTTAGTATTTATATATAGAGTAATACATCAACCATCGCCATCCATCAACATATGATATATCAACAACAAAATTTGTATCTATAAAAATGGACAAGTGGCTGGTTAGTTTCATTGTTTTCCATTTAAACTTGATGCTAATATATTGAAATTTCCAAATTTGAAAATTGTTATGAGTCTACTACTTAGTTTACCCTTCGCAAATGCCTCAGTAGGGTTTTCAGTTCATTAAGAGGGTTTTCAGTTCATTAAATTTAACAAAGACTGATCATAGAAATAAACTGAAAACAAGTACCCTACGTTCAATTTTTTTCACCAAAGACGGTATTTCTGCTAATGGGGGTTGTGCGAATTTTGAGCCGACAGAAGAAATGTTGAATAGTGACACTTGGAGAGAAAAACAATGAAAGTCTTTGTTCTTCTTTCATTGTAGAATACTTTTATATATGCTGAAGATGAACCTATAGAGGTTCGAAACATGTTCAATAATCGATGGTATTGACCTAATCGATTTTAATATTATATTGTGGAGACGACTTCGTGTTTTTCTTCTTCATAAAAGATTATCCGCCCAGCTCAATTGAAAGTTGCCTGAAAACGACTCTGTTACTATGGATTGCCATTGAACCTTTTATTTAGAGTAATCGATGTTTTAGTATTGACAGGTATGCCAATAGTACCGATTAGTTCTTCTAGAATAAAAATAATGGCCAATAAAACGCAGGTCATCTCGATTGTTCCGACTGATCGTTCTTAAGTTTTTTCCAACCTACCCGCCAGAGGCGTAGGGGAGAAAACCTTAGATGATATATGATCTAAGGAGGAAATCTATGACTGAAACACTTCAAAATTGTATGCGGGTAAAATGCGGGTATTTTGAAATTCCCGCGGGTAAAATCGGGTATTTTGGGTCGAAGTAGCGTGTACTTTGTTGATTTGTCATTGGCAACACTGTTGGATTGACACTTTTTCATTTCCATAGGAATATACGATAATGGCTTCAGAACAATATAAATATAAAGCAGAACTTCCTATAACTGAGGGAAGTGAAAATGAACAAATCGCGAGTGGGACTTACTTTGATGCCATTTGTGATACTTTGAATGATCGAGTAGTGAAGGAAGAGCCTACCGAAATTAAACCCTTTAGTAAATATGGAAATGAGCAAAACACAAGTGGAAATCAGTTTGACAATGTTCATATTTTAAAGGAAGAAATAGTGGAGAAAGATTCAACCGAAACTAAACCGTTCAGCGAATATGGATTGTTTAGGAACTGCTTAGAGAAGAATGAAATGATTTATAATCCTAACTCTAGCGAATTTGCAGTTAAAGAAGAATCAAAGTTTTCTCCAACTCGTGAGTTTCCTTTCAGAAATATTGAAACATAGATATATAGGTAGTTCAACACCTTAGATATTAATTTGAAACGAAATTTCCGCTTACTGGAAATGTCTTTTGAGTTCAAAGCCATACTGTCTTTTCAGGAAAATTCCAGATGAGAAATCTGAATTATTAGCCCATTAGTTTTCAAAGAAATTCATAAAAAAGGGGAAAATCACTTAAAAAAGTGATTAGTTTTGTTTTCTCATATGCCAGTCCACAGTAAATCAAAACAAATTTATTTTCTGACGTCTAGTCATTTGGATGTGTTTGCTAACTTTTGAAATGTGACATGTCAAAAGCATGTCACATTTTCAAAAGTTACTCAACATAGCCAAGAAGCGTAGTAACATTTTCTTTGGGTTTGAAACTTCTTGTATAACATAAGCTGTAATGATTATCTTTCATATGCTTAATCTAAATGCCGTATTGCATTCATTTTTAGTAATTTTCATTTCTCTGGAGATTTAGACACCGTCGCTTATCAGTAAAATGACATAATCAATGGGATTCGGATAAACAAGAAGCAATCACCAATTTTTGATGTTTGACATTTATTATGAAAAATTAAATAAAAAGTAATTGGTGTTTTTTCTAGGAATGATCGAAAATTGAGTAAATAAAATATAGCAAATATAGCTTAAATGTTAAATGGGTGTGTAGTTACTGTATTGGTGTAAAAGTTATAGTTTTCTGGAGTGACGTTCCAAAACCACACTTTGTGGACTTTTCTGGAGTGACGTTCCAAAACCACACTTTGTGGACCATCAAGGGACCATATCTCCTAAAATTATCTTGTTCACGCAAAAATTTAGATTGCTATACAGTTTTTATCATAATTTAAAGCACCTGTGAAAATCCATGCTGGCCCCAGACCCTTTTCCCTGAATTATGACATTGTGGATCAAGAGTGGGGAGTGGTGCCTATTAGAAAGTGGTTCATTTTGGCATTATTATCATATTTAATAGTAACAATAATGAAAATGAATTTTATTTATTTACTCCTCATTAGGAATATTGTCATAAGTCTATGGCCATAAAGGCCTTAAAGGGGGTTGGTAGCTCAGAGGTATTTTGTGAAAACCAGATTATGAACTCAGAATCCAAAAACAAACATACAATATTTATTACAATCATAAATATATACAAAACTATACTTACACCTAAGGACTATATATACAACGCTGCCAGAACGGCAGCTCAAAAATAGAAACTACATTTCGTTGGCTTCCAGCTCTTTCTCTCAGGGGAGGGCACTCCCCAACTCTGGACTTGTGGCACACACCAAGACCTGACAACTACTCCCCTATCTTTCCCTGCTTACCTCGAAACCTAATTGTTTTTATTCATCAACTGGATCGAGGTTCGCAATTCAGCAATTCTGCTTTGTTATATTTTAATTTGAGATTTCTAGGTCGCTTAAAGTGTGACACAAATGTTTTGGATTGTTGTCGACTTGGTTCTTTTGTTTAATGTTTTGATTTGGATGTTTTGGAAAGGTGATATGATTTATCAATTTTTAATGATGAACTGGTAATTTGGGAAAGAAAATGATTTTTCCTAACTTGTGACAATATGTAATACAATATAGAACAAGATAAACAAAAGTAAAAATCTAATAATATTATAATGAGAATTTTGTGTAGGGAATGGAAGATGAAGAATACAAGTAAAAATATCTTAAAATAAACAATAATTGTCTGAGTGAAAATTTGTCAGTGCAGTTGATATGGTTGGAAGTATTAAATATACAATTTTTATGTTTCTATAATTCTAATGAAGCCTGTAGTTACTGTAAATATATAGTTTTATGGCTGAAGTGAATTTCTTGATGTTGACACACTTTCGAATGGCCAAAGGTAATAAATTATAAGCTTTAGGTAGAATGTATGTTTCAAATCGGTGACTAATGCTCTTGTTGTTAAGTGATGTAACAAGTAGCTGGTTCAATTTGTCCCGTGTACTATAACCGAGATTGAAAATTTGCTGACAATAACCACTCTTACAGCCAAATGTTAAAATTGTTAGAAAATATAAAGACCAAATATTAAATATATCTGGAGAATATAGTTTGTTGAGGATCGTTTTTTTTAAAGATAATTTTTAATATGTAATTCTGGACCTCTTTGAGATTTTGTAGGGAATTCTCATACAGACCACCCCACACTATTATTCCACACCATAGGAGTGACTCCACGAGTGATTTGTATATTATAAGCAGCAGTTTAATTGACAATATCTCTCATTATATAGAATTTATATATTAGCTTTGTTAGTTTAGTTTCCCATCAGATATTTTTGTCAATTATAATGCCTAAATATTTGATTTGGCTAACTTCTGTGATGTTTTTATTCAGATTAGCGTTTCTAATATTCTGAAACTGTGGTCTATTTGCGATATTGGCAGAAAAAGCTATATAGTGTGTTATTTCAACATTCAGTGATAGCTGGAAAGTATTTAGCCAATTCGTTATTATGTTTAGTTCTCTCTGAATATGCAATTTAGCTTGTTGCCAAGTATCAGTGTCATCAGCATAGGAAACAATTTTAGCCTTTGATAGTTGAAGTATAGAATTAATGTAGAGATTTTGCTTGAATTAATTGACAATATGTCAAAAATTGTTAATGAAATTGCCCATGAAAAAACAATATATCTTAAAAGTAATTATGTACCCTACTTTGATGATGAACTTCAAGGAAAAAGACGTGAGCGTAATAATGCATATTACAATTTTAGGCATTGCGAGGGTGGTCTAAAAGAAGAACGCTGGAATGTCTAGAAGATCATTAGAAATCAATATGTTGTTTTACTAAGAAAAAAAGAGAGATTATATTATGAACAAACGATTGACAACAATAAAAATAATAGTAAGGACATGTGGAAGTGTCTTAAAAAACTTGTTAAGCCAAAACAAGATGTTGTCAGCCGTATCCAGTTAGAGATTAATCACCAAAATGTAATTTTAAATGAGGAACTAGACATTGCTAATAATTTTAATTCATATTTTATACATAGTGTAAATGAATTAACATCAGTTTTCCAAAATGTACAGCAATAGAGACATGACTACCCTGTTATATTAACTAATTTCACTGAATTCGTGCCTTTAACAATTAATGAACTAAGAAATATTATATTCTCTCTTGACAAAACTAATAAAGCAGAAATTTTAAACAATAACTTCTTAAAAAATAGTTTTGATGTAGCTGGCTATGCAATATTGAATTTAATTAACACATCACTTAGAACTGGTGTGTTTCCTGATCAATTTAAGGTTTCTATTATTGTTCCGGTACCAAAAATTAGCTCAATTAAAGCTGAAAATTTTAGGTCATTAAATATACTACCTACTCTTGAAAAAGTGTTAGAACTATCTGTATATAACCAATTAATTCAGTACTTTGATAGCAATGAATTGTTTCTAGGCAACCAATCAGGTTTTAGAGCTAGACACTCATGTGAAACGTCTCTACAATTTTTAATAACTGAATGGAAAGATATAATTGATAGAAATCAGTACATTGTTGCGACATTTCTCGACCTTAAAAGAGCATTTGAAACAATTGACCGAACTATTCTACTTGAAAAATTAAAGTTTTATGGGATATCGGGGATTGTTTTGGATTGGATTCAAAGTTACTTATTTAACAGAAGACAAAAAACTAAATTTGGAAAAGATTTGTCAGATGAACTTATAATTGAGAGTGGCATACCTCAGGGCAGTGTGTTAGGCCCGTTGCTTTTTATTATTTATTTAAATGATATTAACCACATTTCTGGACCACACAGTATAAATCTCATTGCTGGTGATACATTGGTTTATTGTATACATGAAAATTTAGATCAGGCAATTGATGAAATGAATAGGTCTTTAAATAGCATTGAAACATATTTATTTAATAATAAACTTAAACTAAATGTCAGTAAAACAAAAAGTATGATTTTGACATCATCTTATAAATATGATCAAATTGTTTGGGCAAATGCTATTATAAAAATTAATCATATTAACATTGAAAATGTGACTGAAATAAAATATTTGGGTTTTATAATTGATAAAAATTTAAAACTAAATAGACATGCTGATTTTATTTGTAAAAAAATATCCAAAAAACTTTTCTTTTTCTCTTGTATATGTAAGAAAGTGTCTATGTATGCTAGGTTGACTCTTTTTAAAAGTTTAATTCAACCTCATTTTGATTATTGTGCATCATTACTTTTTCTACTTGGTAACAATAAAATAACACAATTGCAAAAGCTTCCAAATCGGGGTATGAGATTAATATTGGGATGTAGCCATTACACAGCAATTAAACTGATGTTAGAGTGTCTAAACTGGTTCTCAGTTGAAGAACGTATATAATTTATGACTATGATCTTTATATTTAAACTGCATGAAGGATTGCTACCCAATTACTTTCAAAAGTTCATAGTGAGAATTAATGAAGTTCATGAGTACAATACGAGAAGAAATAACAATTTTTACATTAAAAAAACCAACACTAAATTTGGAATGAACAGTATGTTTCATAAAGGCTTAAACGAATTTAATAAACTGCCACAATTCGTAAAAGAATCTAATTCAGTAAAACAATTAAAGTCATCAAGTTACTTTGTATTTTGTTTGTATATTAGGCTTGCCTACTTAAATTGAATAAATAAATAAAAAAGAAAGAGTACTGGTGTCAGTACCGTTCCTTGAGGTTCTCCTATTTTGATAGTAGTTGAAATACTTAACGAGTCATTGATTTTAACTTATCTGTTTTCTAGATAATGGCTGAAAACATTCAACACAGAGCCTCGAATTCCATTTGTTTCAAGGACACAGAGAAGTTTCTGATGGTGCACTGTGTCGAATGCTTGCGCCAGGTCTAGAAAGACCCCTATACATTTTCTACTCTTATCAAGCTTTCTTATAATTTCGTTCACTACAGTGTACATGGCGTCACTTGTAGATTTACAAGCCTGAAAGCCAAACTGATAAACATTTAAGATTTGATTTAAGGAAATCCATTAAACGATTTTTAAGGTATTTTTCAAAGATTTTACCGAAAATGTTAAGTACACTTATCGGTCTGTAATTATTTATTTTTGTTTTGTCACCTGCTTTGAAAATAGGAGTTATTATCGATTGTTTGAACTGATAAGGGACCACTCCAGTTGAGAAGATGAGGTTGAAAATATGTACCAGGATATGAATGTGAATATTTTTTAATCTTCTTAGTAGTAATATTGTCTATTCCGGGTGAACAATTTTGTTAGTGAAGATATTTGTTGTATCAGTTTGTTTTCCATTACGGGAGGTAAGGAAATTGAATTTTAGTTTGGAGTGATTGGTGGTAGCACAGATTTCTGAGTAGGGACATTTTTTAGCATATCAATACCTATATTGGTAAAATATTCGACACAATAGTTTGACATTTCTTTATCATCACCAAAATCTTTGCCATGTTCGTCAACAACATGGAATTTGCTGGACACTTTACTATTTTTTCATTGGTTGCCTCACTCATGATACGGTACATTTTTTTCATGGCATATTGACTATTTTGTGTTTGATTTAAGAGTAAATATTACAGATACAAATAATAATGGTTTTTTTTTATACACGATTTCAATCCTTAGCAAAAATAATCCCCTAAACCTTTGAATAATGCGATTTTTTAGAACAAAAAAACTCATATCCCCTGATGAGGAATAATATGAAGAAATCTCGGGATAATGGACTAATTTTCAATTCATTCGCGGTACATTGAATAGTATATAAAAATTAAGTGTGGTCGGTATATCATAAAAAAAACTTTTTAACAAAAAATTAAACCGACGAAAAAATCAACTGAAAAGCAAAAAATAAACCATCTTAGTCTAAATGATAATTGAGCTCCTAAACTAATGTGAGTAACTGATTTTGAGTCGGCGCCAAACAAACAATTATCGAAGATCATTATATTACTTTGAAAGAAGTAATCAAAACGCAGCCGTGCATCTCGCTGCCATCATTTTACGCTTTACCTAATTCAATTGCTAGTTTGTTTGGCGCCGACTCAAAATCAGTTACTCACATTAGTTTAGGAGCTCAATTATCATTTAGACTAAGACAGTTTATTTTATTTTTTGCTTATCAGTTGATTTTTTCGTCGGTTTGATTTTTTGTTAAAAAGTTTTTAATTTCCAAATTTTTGTTGCTGAAATCTACTAATTACTACCTTATTAATTTTTTATTACTTCCAAAATACTTACCTAGCTTACTTCAACTATTAACTATTAAATAATATGATTTTCTATTTTAACTATTTATTGTTATATAATATAAATTAATTTTGAAAGTTCTGGTTAGTTGATTTCATCACTTTGTATATAATTCCATCCTTTCATAGAATGTAATCATTTTGACGGATGTAGGAGGGTCTGTCAATGTCAGCTACATATGTGTGCCAAAGTTCACAAGTGAAAAATCAATCATCCCCTATTTTTCTACCCATAGGGGTGGATCATTTAATTCCAAATTAGAATATGATCAACTATGAGGTATACCCTTTCTAATAAAAAAAGAATCATCCAAATCGGAAAACCCACTACAAAGTTATGCCTGATAGAATCGGTTAACGGACCAAAATTCAGAGGGTGAACGATCAATATCCTTCATTTGCTACCCTTAGGGATGGATTTTGTTGTTCAAATTAAATGGGACCAACTTCAATACACCCTATCCAATGAAGAAAGAATCATCGGAATCGAACCGGTCTGTGAAAAGTTGTGTGTGATCATACATAAAAAAAAATATACGCGTCGAATAGAGAACCTCCTCCTTTTTGGTTTCGTCGGTTAAAAAGTAGAGTACTTTTAAATTGAACTACAGGGGATCCTATTCGAAAAATGATTTACCTGATAATTTCAATTTATATCAATTAAAAACGGCACTATATTTATTTTTTTTGCTCCCTCCCACATTTTTTCATTGACCCAGATACCCTTTATTTAAAAAAATTAAAAGGGTTCTGAGTGGAAAAAAAAAAACGTTTCTGAAATTACCAAAATATTTGACCTATATGAAGTTAGCGAGACAACTCCGAAAAAGTTGATGACAGATTATTCCATAATTTGCCGCCTTTTTGTCGCTAATTAGTTGCGAAAAAAAAAAATTGTCGCTCTTTTTTTTAAAAAACTATGTGGTGTTTCGATAACTTCATATGAAGTTAGCGAAACAACTTCCGTAATTTCAATTTTTTCACAGTTCCGAAGTATCCATAATTCGCGGTTTTTTTGTCGCTAATTAGTTGCGGAGAAAAAAAAATTGTCGCTCTATTTATAAAAAAAATATGCGATGTTTCGCTAACTTCATATGAAGTTAGCGAAACAACTTCTGTAATATCTATCTTTTCTCAGTTCTGAAGTATCCAGAATCTGCCGGTTTTTTGTCGCTAATTAGTTGCGAAGAAATAAAAATTGTTGCTCTTTTTTTTTAAATATGCGATGTTTCGCTAACTTCATATGAAGTTAGCGAAACAACTTCCGTAATTTCAATTTTTTCACAGTTCCGAAGTATCCATAATTTGCCGCCTTTTTGTCGCTAATCAGTTGCGGAGAAAAAAAAATTGTCGCTCTTTTTTTAAATAAAAATTTGCGATGTTTGGCTAACTTCATATGAGGTTAGCAAAACAACTTCCGTAATTTCTATCTGTTCTCAGTTCTTCCTCCCAACCAAAAGTGTTTCAATCACTTATTTTTTCTGTTTGTTACCATATTTTCAATCGTTAAAGCTTATAAATGTCTTCAAAAATGAGAATATCAAAATTGCCCAACGCATCGTTACTACTAGAACTAATAGTCTCCCCTCTGAAACTTACCAATTGAAACCTTGGAAAAGGATGTAAAAATCAAATGTCGTTTACAAAATTCCCTGTCAGTCTTGTGACAAAGCATATATTGGACAAACATCAAGAACTTTGTCTGGTCGCCTAACGTCCCATAAAAGTGATAGCAATACAAAGAAATTAACTTTGGCACTGGCTGAGAATGTCATCTCCAGTGAGCACATTTTGGAATACAACCATTTTGAAGTACTTTGCACAGAGAATAACTTACATAAAAGGTTATTTCAAGAAATGTTTTCCATCAAGAATGATACCAACAGTATAAACAAAAATACAGACCTGGATAATTTGAGCAATATTTACAATAACATTTTGAAACTAAAACTTTTTCCCCAAAATTCCCACAATATGAACAAAACTCAACATAATCAAAGTTTCAAATCTCTAACTAATTATCAGGTTGGTCATAAATATCCATACAATAGGGTATTCGTGAAAATGACGAATACTTTTCGAACTCAAGGGGAATTTTTACGTGGTTGCGATATTCAGTTTCTGAATCTTTGTAACTTCCATTTCAATAAACAGACAAGAAAAACTTATCATAACATGGTGAAATAATTCAAATGAAATAAATGAAAACGCATATCAGATGCCCCAATTTTCGACACCTGAAAAATATGAATAACCAATCGCCGACATATATGAGGACCAATTGTCGACACTGTGAGAAATCAAAAACGGGCATCAATGCTATGTTTATATTTATATCAATCGTGACTGAAAAGTATGAAAAAGTTATGCTCATACCTATAATGAGTAAAACTCGACAAAACATAAATTATTGAATAAATTTAAAAAAAAATTGCTACATAATCAATTTCTAGGAACCACTTTTCCCATTTCGAATACTTCATATACCCCACACAATAATTCTTCTCCCTGTTTCAGTATGGTTTCGAGACATTTTTTTTTTCATTTGATACCCATATTGAGGAGATTGAAAAACAAAGAAATCTGCCATTTGGTGGTGGCGACCATCTTCGATTTGAAATTTTTTCACGGAGTACTTTCTGGTTCAGTCCTTTCATTTAATACCCATATTGAGGGAGTTGAACAAAATATGTCATCCGCCATTTTGTGGCGACGGCCATCTTGGATTCACAATGATACTGATTATACATAATTGTATTGTCATCAGAACTAAAGGTGTGTACCAAATTTCAGATTAATAGCTACAGGAAAGGAATACAATTTCAATTACTAGATTCAACCCACACAAATAAACAAAACTGTAAGCTGAATAAGACCGTTTAAAATAATAAAAAAAGACGGAAGTTGTCCCGCTAACTTCATATAAGGTTATCAAAACAATTGCAAATTTTTTAAAGAAAGGATACACGAATATTTTCTTTCCACAACCAATTATCGAAAAAAAGCAGCAATTTGTGCCTAAAAAGTGAGAAAAGATAAAAATAACGGGAGTTGTTGAAACATCGTATAATTTTTTAGAAAATAGTTTTTTCTCTCCGCAACTAATTAGCGACAAAAAACCGGCAGATTCTGGATACTTCAGAAATGAGAAAAGATAGATATTACAGAAGTTGTTTCGCTAACTTCATATGAAGTTAGCGAAACATCGCATATTTTTTTCAAAAAACAGAGCGACAAATTTTTTTTTCTCCGCAACTAATTAGCGACAAAAACGCGGCAAATTATGGATACTTCGGAACTGTGATAAAATTGAAATTACGGAAGTTTTTTCGCTAACTTCATATGAAGTTAGCGAAGCATCACATATTTTTTTAAAAAAAAGAGCGACAAATTTTTTTTCTTCGCAACTAATTAGCGACAAAAAGGCGGCAAATTATGGAATAATCTGTTATCAACTTTTTCGGAGTTGTCTCGCTAACTTCATATAGGTAAATATTTGCCAGGTATGATCATCTATGGTAGGAATATATCAATTGTTTCTAGAAATCTTCAAGGTTATTCGTTTGGGTGCTTTGAAAGAGCAAAGCACTTATAGAACCCTAATGTTTTCATTGAAACTTTCTCCTGTGATAGTTAATAAAAAAATATTGGCTGAACTTGAATTTCAGATTTCTGGGAAAATACCAATTTTGATGGTTTTGCCGGTGAATTGAAAAATCCCGAAGCCAACCAATTCGATGATAGAGTTACATTAAAAAATGAAGTTGAAGATTGCTCTGTATGTATCAATGATTCATTAACAAATAATGCAGAATGGAAAATAGAGACACTGAACACTGAGGATGACATTGATTTAATTTACCAAGATGTCAAACCTGAAATATGCGAGGAAAAATCAATTGAAGAAATTGTTGGACCAAATGTTTCTCATGAACGTCTAATAGGTAAGGTTATGGCAAAGTCAGAGTTTAAATATCTCTAGTGACGAAAGTAAATCTTTTATTTAAGATGTGGATTCTTTTTCATATTTCTTTTTTTAAATTCAACCATTTCACATTTCCTTGGGATCATAGTAATTAGATTAAAATAAAAATTACGAACAGAACCTTGAAAAAATTAAAAATATTTCTTCCATTTTTTCTTCAGAATCCAGAACAAAGTTTCAACAAAATACTGCTATAGAAGAGAATGAAACGGCGGTGAAAAAGGAAAATGATACAAGTATGGGACCGACAACTATCAATTCAACATTTCAGTGCAAATCTTGTTCCAAGTCTTTTACCATGAAACATTGTTTGTTGCGTCATGAGAGAATTCATACTGGGGACAAACCGTTTCCATGCAAAATTTGTCGAAAGAGTTTTCGAGACAAAACGTCCTTGTTGCGTCATGAGAGAATCCATACAGGGGAGAAACCGTTTCAATGCAAAATTTGTGAAAAGAGTTTCTCAGTAAAATCCAGTTTGTTGGAACATGAGAGAATTCATACAGGGGAAAAACCATTTCAGTGTAAATTATGTTCCAAGTCTTTTACCATGAAACATGGTTTGTTGCGTCATGAGAGGACTCATACAGGGGAAAAACCGTTTCAATGCGACACATGTCCAAATAGTTTTCCAGACAGAACCTCATTTTTGCGCCACGGACGAATCCATACAGGAGAAAAACCGTTTGAATGCAAAACTTGTCAACAAAAATTCGTATTAAAATACAGATTGATGCGCCATGAGATAACTCATACACAGACACAACCATTCCAATGCAAAATTTGTCCAAAGAGTTTTCCACTTGAATCCAGTTTGTTCCGTCATGAGAGAATTCATACAGAAAACAAACCATTTCAATGCACAACATGTCCAAAGAGTTTTGCACTAAAATACAATTTATTGGTGCATAATAGAATTCATACAGGGGAAAAACCATATCAATGCAAAATTTGTCTAAAGAGTTTTGCACTGAAAGCCAATTTATTGGTGCATGGAAGAATTCATACAGGGGAAAAACCATTTCAATGCAAAATTTGTTTGAAAACGTTTGCTAGGAAGAACGATCTTATGCTACATGATAGAGTTCATATGGGTTAAAAAGCATTTCAAATTTGTCCGCGAACGAGTAAATATCATGAGTTTGAAGAAAATATAAGACTGTCCAATTTTTCCAATACTACAATGTTCTTATGTCCATCTCTCCACATGAGATATATGACATTATCAAAAAAACAACAAAAAAACCCTTATCGGGTATAGATGACATTTATGGAAACGCTCTTAAGATTGTCAGTGATATAGTATGTTTTCCTCTCTCCCATATAATTAATGTATCATTTGTTAAGGGACAGTACCCAAATGCATTGAAAGTATCAAAATCAGTACCAATATTTAAGGGTAAAGGATCAAGAGATGAAGTGAGTAACTATAGAAATGTTTGCCTGCAATCACAATTTGCTAAAGTAATTGATAGTTCCTTTAACACTCGGCTCAGCTGTTTTATGGAAGAATTTAATCTAATACCGAACTGTCAACATGGATTCAGATGTCAAAAATCTACTGAAACGGCTATCAAAGAATTATGTACCCATGTCTATGATTACCTGAACGATAAAAAAATTCCAATAGCCTTATACTTCGATATGAGCAGAGCCTTCGATACAGTTGACCACGTCTTACTGCTAGAAAAGCTTTATCGTGTAGGTGTTCGGGGTATTGCAAATGAATGGATTGCATCGTACCTGAGGGATAGATCACAGATAGTAGTCATGGATTCAATAAGGTCAAAACCAGCAAATATTTCTATAGGCGTGCCACAAGGGTCTATTCTTGGTCCTTTGCTTTTCATTATTTTTACTAGTGATATAATGCAATCTTGTGCATCCCAAAACAAAATGATTGTATATGCAGATGACACAAATCAGCTCATAGCTGAAAACGAATTAGTTGGATCAGTGGTAATGTCAAATATATGTGCAAATCAATTTTATGATTGGTGTAACACCAATGGATTATCGGTCAATATCAGTAAAACATATTCCATGTTATTCCAACCAAAAAATATGAGCAGTGACTACAGCGCCTTATTCAGGATGAATCACAAGTCTATAGAAAATATAAAATTTCTAGGAGTGTATGTAGACCACAAACTCACATGGGAGATTCATATAGATAATCTTGTTTCGAAATTGAGCAGTATGTGCTTTGTTATTAGGAAATTGCGTGGCACTGTGTCTCCAAAAATTCTCAAGCTTTCTTACTGTGGACTTGTCGAGTCATCACTGAGGTATGGTTTGATATTTTGGGGCAACTCTGCTCACATTCATAAGATGTTTTTAATTCAGAAAAAAATAATAAGATGTCTTGTAGGTGCTCATCCACGTGAAAGTTGCAGACAAATATTCATTAAGCTTTCGATTCTGACACTTCCATGTTTGTACATATTTCTAATTATTCTTAATATAAAAAAAGAGAGCCATATACATATGAGAGGAAGTATGGTGCACGAACACACCACTTGCAATGCTAATCATCTCCGTTTACAATGTTCACGTGTAGGCATTGCTCAGGGTTCTTACACTTACCAGGGCATTATATGCTATAACCATACTTTAGAAATGTTTGGTGAAATCGAAAGTTTCAATGTATTTCAAACAAAATTATGTGAATTTCTGAGTAATCACGCATTTTATTCCTTGGGGGAGTTTCTCAAATTTCAACATTGATTGTTTGCAATTTCTTGATGTTTCTTATCTTTTTATATATTTTTATCTATATTATCTATATTTTTACTTCTGTGTATCATGTTGTGTATAATTTATATTGTGCAACTTATGCACTTTCTTGTATCTGTCTTGCATCATGTGTATGTTTTTGATACTTTTATACCATTTTTACTTTCTATATATATGTGACTAGTCTGATAAGTTTTTATACTGTACTGTGTGAAGCTTCATTGACGAATAAATTTATCTTTATCCAATTCTGATAGCCTATAATGTTAGACTCCATTTTCACCTGGTATTATTACAATTCGAAAATTTATCTTACTCGGCTCCGGTCTCTTCTGGTACAAACGCTTTACATGAAACGTCAATCAGATATCAAGCTTTTCTTTTGCTATATATATATATATGTTTAAAAATCAAATAAGCTCTCCTATTCAATGTCGCCTTCATATATATTGACGTAAAATTTTCCAAATCATACATACAAACGATGTGTTGAGGAAATAATCGAATTCTTTCGGTAAATAGTTTGTGGCCCTGAAAAGGGCCATTTGTTTTGGCATTCTTTTAGAATAATAATCCGTCAAAATGGAAAATTACTTCTTCTTTTTGGGAGACTCAACTTTTTTTGCTTTGGGAGAGGACGCACCAGACAAGCCGCCTTGTCCGCGAACTCGTAAATATCATGAGTTTGAAGAATCCAATTCTGATAGCCTAGAAGTTAAAATTGCAGATGACTGTAAGCTTGTGTCAGACATTTTAAACACTATGTGTATCAGCGGAAATGAACTTATTTGTGAAATCAGTGTTGGGAAATCGACCTATTATTAATAAAAGAACTAATTCAGTCTCCTATTCATAATGTAATTATTATCAAAATGCAGGAGGTTTGAGATCAAAGCTTAATGATCTCAAAAACTGCATTGCATATTGTGTATATGACATTATCATTAGTAGTAGTAGATTTCATTTTAGGAATCCTAATATACAATATATAGTTATAAATATATGAATAAATCTTTTTCACAGGAAGTCATGTGTTATAATTTGATATGTTCTACTAATAACTTTTCAAATACTTTCAAGAAACTTACATTTGATGGTGAATTGAATGATTGTGGATATACGAATTTCCAATAATATAGGAATGAAGTAACGAGTAATTTATCCCGTGACGGAGTTCTGATGGCATTCAAAAGTGATCTCAGGGTTATGCAGATATTTGAGGCTAGCGATATGTGGAACAAAATACATCACAAAAATGTGAGTTATATTTTTGGAAGTATGTATATTCGGCCTGGCTCTTATTGATAATTGCAGACCATTTTTGGTTGGAAATGCTGTTAGGTGATTCTGAAGCTGTTTTACTTTATGTGGGGTATTCATTGACTTATTTTTACTAAGTTGTGACGTCAGTCACGATCGGCGGAGCTTACTAACCTTCCCATGGAAAATGCAAATGCATGTTAAATGCCCATAAGGAATTTGTATTTTTTAGTTCATTCGTGATTGTGTTATAAATAAGGGTGGAAATATTAATATTTTGTTATAGTGAGGACAAATTCTGGATTTCCTATAAAATTTTATAGAGAGGTAAAGGGTTATAACATATTTATGGCTCATCTAAGATAGTTGAGGTTATGTCATTGTTTTGTTCTAATTCTAAAATAATTGAATTCAAGACTAAGTAGCTACTCTTCTGGCATTTTTGTTTCGGAGCATTCCAAGTACACTCTTTATCTTTAACGGATTTGTTGTAATGTCTAAACAGCCAGTTTGGCAATACCCTTGGGGCAAGAACAAGTGGCAGAGGTAACTCAGTGTGATCTACAATGTAAACAAAATCAAATCAAATATACTTTATTGACTGAAGATGAAAAATCTCATTGACAAAGTCATTTATAAATAAAAGAATGAAAACTATAACTATTAGGTACAAATACACATGAAAAATAAATTGGTGTAAAATAAATAATGAATAAAATATACACAATTGGCCCACACGTAAATCAGATAAAATTTGGTACATTTTTACCATGCTGGTTAATAATAAACATGCTTAAAAAATTTATATTAGAATTATTATAATTGAAACAGCTTCGTATTATATCAATGGTGCTAATCAATAAAACATATTAAAATATATTACAATTGACTCCTGAATAATTGGAGATAGGACGACAAAGTTGAATTTCACAATACTAAAAGTTCGCACAGTAGAAGTCATCTAATGAGTAGAAAGCATTCGCCTGAAGAAGTCTTTTTACAGAATTTTTCAATTTTCTTGCAACAGCTATGATTTTAATCTCGTTGGGTAGGTGATTATATAATTGTTTCCCATTATAAATTATGGAGTTTTTTATTTGTGTCGATGTTGGAATTGGTAAGGTTATATTAAGTGTTTGTCTAGTGTGATATTGTGTTTTTTCATGGATTTCGTTTTGAAATTTTTTATGAATGTGACATACTGTTTCTAAAATAAAAATACAAGGTAGTGGTAATATTTTATGTTTGATGTAGAGTGGCTTGCAAGAATCCCGGAACTTAGCCTTGCACATACACCTTAATACTCTTTTTTGCAAGACAAAAACCATATTGAACAAATATTGACTACAAGATCCCCAAAAACAAATTCCGTGTCTCAGGTGTGAGTCGACTAAAGCATAATACACACTTTTTGCCATATCTTCACCAAGTTCCCATGAAGTGGTTCTTACAGCAAAGCATCCTGACGCATTTCTTCTGAGTTTTTCAATGTGATCCTCATATTTCAATTTATCATCAATATGTAAACCCAGAAACTTTGTTTCTGTCATATTACTGATCACTTGATTTCCTAGATGAAGCTCTTGTAAATTACATTTGAAAGTGAGGATGTTAGTTTTTCAGATATTGTAAGATAGCTTTAGCGTCACACCAATCTTTCACTTTGCTAATATTGTCGTGAATTGGGGTTTGTTCACGACTAACTAGGTAGATTCTGACCCTTTAATGATTGAAAACACTTTATAAAAAGTATAGAAAAATATTTATTAAAATGAAACAATTAATTAAATGAATTGCAAATAAAAAACAAAACAATGAATCCCTTCTAGCACCCAGTTATTAATTACAAATGCTTACTTACTTACTTACAGAAATAAATGTGGACTAATTCCAAAAACCATAATCTTCAATTGATAATAGGGCTTCTTAACCTTTCAGTTCTCTAACTGCCCCCATTGCCCTTTTGGGCACGGCAAAAGCCCAACGTCGACTCCCCGATCAAACCATCAGTCGTCACTTTTAAAACTTCTTGTTTATCTTTGACACTAATTCGTGTTTTGCAGACTAACACATTTGTGACCCACTTGGAAATTATACTCATTGATTTACTCTACGGGGTGTTCGATACATTTTTGACAGTTTTGAGCCATTTTTATCATGCCAAAATATTGTGGTGTCATCTGCAAATTGGGTGAACTCTCCCGAAATATTAATTGAGGCTAGATCATTTATGTACAGTAGAAAAAGCATTGGCCCCTGAACCGACCCCTGAGGAACTCCCCATTTGATTCCCAGTTTTTGCGATAAGCTGCCTTGAAGAGATACGCTTTGAGTTCGTCCAGATAAGTAAGACTCGAACCACTGGATAACTACATCTCTAAAACCATATTTCTCCAATTTTTGCAACAAAATTTTGTGGTTAACACAGTCGAAGGCCTTTGTCAGGTCACAAAAAACCGCTGCAGCAACTTCTCTATCATTCAGTTTCAGATAAACATTTTGAAGAAGATTAAAATAGCATCATTAGTTCCTTTTTCTCTTTGAAATCCGAATTGAGTAGGATTAATAAAATTGTGCTTATTCAGATAAGTCATTATTCTTTTTTTCACGAGTTTTTCTATTATTTTTGATAGCGTGGGTAACATAGAAATGGGACTGAAATTTGCAGGATTATCAGTATCACCACCCTTATGTAATGGAATGACTATTGCGTTTTTCAAACATGATGGAAAAACTCCTGTAAGAAATGAAAAATTTACTGCTTCAACTAGTACCGTAAGGGCGGAATCGGGGAGATGTGAGTATATTTTTATAAATAATTCGTCCCACCCAGACGCATTTTGTGGACATTGAAGTTGTGTCTTTAAAATTCCTTATGGGCATTCAACATGCATTTGCATTTTCGATGGGAAGGTCCGTAATATCCTCCCTTTTGTAACGTCAGACTTGGGTGGTCCATTATTAAAAGAACTCCATTTGAGAATGCAATAGGGGCGTCCCGCACATGTTGCCAACTTAAAAAACTTCTGCCTCAATTGTAATAATCAGGGTTGTGTAGAGAATCACAAACTGAATATGCTGGATCATTTATTTTTAGTCCCAAAGGGTTTCTATTTTTAGTAATATTTGGGGGGTTTTGTCTCTATATCTCGATTGTTGGTGCCTGTCCCAATCGGGTTGTGCATTGTCATCTGTCTTTTTTTCCCAGAACATTTGTACCCTGTTCACATATTCAACAAATGACACATTTGAAAAAGAAATTTATAAGCGCTATATGACAAAAGTAATTGAATTGGTATATCAAATTGGCGATTTTCTATACAACCAAATCAAACAATCACCATTGGGAGGAATTTTTTGGGAAGGTTTTTTTTTGGCAACTTTTTGGAACACTCTATGGGAACCCGTCACAAAAAAAGGGGCCGCCACCTATTATCTGTATACAAAACACCGATGGGACCATTTGTTTTATTATTTTATAAGTGAGATTTATTCAATTTTAATGTTTTTATTGCCTCAATATTATCGAGAGAAATGAATCATCGTGAAGAATTTCCCTGTAGTGTTTTTGAGATGGCCTCAGGCTCAGTGTATTGATAGTGATTTTAACAGAGTATATTGTATCTCCACTTTCGACTCTTTTTCCATTGAAGACAATCATTTTTATAGAAAATGCCAGAATACCGCCAATATCAATGATTGTATTTCCCAAACTAGGAATAAAAAATTGAAAGTTCAAAATACGTTTGGTAGCAAGAACAAACTTCAGCGAACTGACGTTTGATATCGATATTAGGATATTTCAATAATTCTTAATCGTGTTCGATTTTGATGATAATATAATTATGGTTTTTGACATTCATATTCAATTATAACTTCGGAATAATGTAATTTATTAATGATTCACAACCTGCCTAATAAATTCCATAGTTTTCTGTTAGATATTAAAAAAATTACTTCATTTTTCTCATATATTATTTAAATTTCAAATATTCAAAAGAGAATGTTTTTCTTTTCAACATGTTCTGTGTCTGAATGAATAAAAGCTAGTAGCGTCTCTGGTCTGGGATCGAAATATGTTTTAAAATATTCTTTAGCTCTGTTGTGTTTTGTTGGCAAATATGGCTCTTTTTCGACCATAGCAAAATGAAATTATGATGATCCGATTGCCTATTAATACATACTTCCTCGCTTATGGCATATTTTTTCAATTTTAACGTTTTTTTAAAATATTTAAATATCTAAATAAAATTCGTTATCTCCGCCTTTGCTGCTCAAAGGATACCGCTTCAAGACTAGGAAACTTTTTTTTTATGCTTCTGCAATTGTAAATGGTTCAACTATAGTTGTTTTGGTTGTGCTGTCATTCCGTAGTCAGTTGACTTGTCAGAATTTGCTATCGAATGTAATAAGATTCATGTATCGCAATAAATACTCTAATGAAACAAATTGCCTCTCGCTGATTCAATAGACGCTACCTCAAACACCCTCTACATTTACAAGATAACAAATAGTTTGACAATATTTCCTTGCAGAAAAATGATTTCTTTTAGTTGTTTCTATCAATTCATAGTTTACAAAAAAAACACATTTTGCTGTTTATACATCGAGTAGTTCATATTCTCGAATATAGATGTCAATCACGTCATTGGGACATTACAGGTAGGTCTATATACTTATCTTCAAAGTTTTCCATAAACATATTACTCACTGCCGGGGATAGTGGGGAACCCATTGCCATCCCAAAGTTATGTTGATAGAAATAATTTCCCAATTGAAAATGAGTGGTGTTTAAACATACCCATTATGTTTATTTATTTATTTTGTAACAGGTACATTCCTGGCAATACTATCATTTTCTGACGTGGGATCTTTCTTTATTTTGGTGTACTTAGATGAATCATTTACAATACCTACTAGTGTATTATGGTACCATCTGAACCCATGATTACAGTTGCGTTCCCTTTATCAGCAGGTAAAATTTTGATTGAATTATCATTTTTCAAGCTAATTATAGTTTGTTTTTCCAGAGTAGAAATATTTGAGATTATTTTGGGTGGTTTATCCAGAATAATTTTATTTAGAATTCTGAATTCATTTGATAATTTGTATGGAAGTTTTGTGTTTCTTCAGAGTGGGAACATTATTAGGTATCACAGAATAATTTAATCCCTTTGACAATAACAATTTTTCTGTATCATTCAATACAGTTTTATCAGTCATTTTTTTTTATTTGAAAAAATTATGTTGTTCTTTTTTATGTTTTTCTCGCACTACCAATTTAAAGGTCCGAGTTCACTGAAGCGGCAATCCATCAAAGGAAATAAGGGAAGCTTACTATCTGTTTGGTTATATTATGGATCTTTGTGCTGGTGAAATCGGGTTATTTTAGAGAAATCAGTCTGACACTTACCTTCTTATGTATTTTGTCCGCTGATCAAAGTGATCAATATAATATCAAAGAAACGCTATTACTTTCTCGCCAAAAACTGAATGAAGGGAACAATAGTTTGTAGTTTTTAAATAAACATATTGTTACGAAACGAATCCACTACGCCACTGCCTATCAATCCCAAGAATAGAAAAAACCGAAGTAAACAGTCTTCTTCACATAAAAGATTCAATATAAAATTGAACCAGAAAATGGTAGATCACAGGGGAAAAACAACTACTTTCCTAGCTAATACCACGCAGAACGTTGAATGATATTCACCTGAAAATCCATGCATACCTCCATATAAATGGACATTGAATGCAATGTTTCTTTTGATAAGCTCGATTATGTTTTAATTTATGTCGTGTTAGCTAACAATCGCATACCGGTTTCAGGCTTTTTGGCCCTCATCAGTACGGAGTAGTCACCAGCCAAAGGTCATAAGAGCTCTGGCTGAAGCGAGACACAACATAAACAAAACCATCATCGAGTCTATAACACCTATAGGTACGCCGGAAAAGAAAACTTCTAACTGGCGGTACCTAGTGATTTTTTTTTCTATTTTTATTCCATTTCACATGGCGTTTATCTTTCAATCCCAAGAATGTAGTGAGTGTCCAACTAAGAAGTTCAAGAAAATTCAAGAAACTATGGTCTAGCGAATTCTAAACTTGTCTGTTGGCTAGCCGCACGTAACATGGATTCATTCATCAGAGTTATAAAGTTCTTTGAGTAAAACAAAGTGATTACAGGGACATGTGCAATATTATAACAGTGAATTGTGATATTATGTTGTTTTGGTGTACTGTGAATAAACTGACAATAGTTGATTTAGCACTTAACAATATTCTGTCAAGATATAATGAGACATAATTTGCCCGCTATATACGAATTCGCAATAAAAACATCATGATTTTTGTTTCATATATTTTTTGCAATAAGAACAATTCCAATGATCTTTTGGCATTATTAATACTATTTTCACATTTTGATATATGAATGATATATTTTGAAACCAAATGACTTGATCTCCGATGTTAAATTGAAAACCCACATTTTTCGCAGTTCAAAATATATCAGGAATTAATATATATTCAACAACAAAATTTAATGAGAATTATTTTTATTGCAAAAAATTAACACACGAAAGTAACCCCTATTGACTGAACTGCTAAATCCCTATTGACTGAAGTGCTAAATCCAATTATAGCGAGTAATTATTCATTCTGTTTATCAGTTGGACATTTTTCATGGAATTATGAAGTGTTGATTAATTTAGCTATATATTTCACGAGTTGAGAAATGTATCCAATAATTTAAATACATTATATTATCATGTATAATAAACACAATTATAGTGCAAGGTTTAATAATGGAACAACATTGGGAATTCAACAACCAGTTGAGCAAAAAAAAGGAAGTACCCAATAAAATGTCTGTCAAGATATCTTCTCTTATCCATTATTTATACTTTCCAATGGCTTTACTCCGTTATGAATTTTCTCATGACGCAACAAATTGTTTTTTCCTGCAAAACTCTTCATACAAACTTTGCATTGAAATGGTTTTTCTCCAGTATGAATTCTCTCGTGTGTCATTAGAGATCGCCTCCGGTTAAACGATTTCGAACAAATTTTGCATTGAAATGGTTTTTTCCCTGTATGATTTTTCTCGTGTGCCGTAAGATACTTCTTTTGGGAAAATGATTTGAAACAGATTTGCATTGAACTGGTTTTTCCCCTGTATGATTTGTCTCGTGTGCCACAAGATACTTCTTTTGGGAAAACGATTTTGAACAAATGTGCATTGAAATGGTTTATCCCCTGTGTGGGTTCTATTATGTTCTATTAAATTGCCTTTACGAGAGAAAAATTTAAAACAAATTTCGCACTGGAATGGTCTTACTCCTTTATGGATTTTCTCATGTGCCAATAAACTATAGACAACCGCAAATCCCTTTTGACAAATTTTGCACTGAAATGGTTTTTCCGCCATATGAGTTCCCTCATGATGCAACAATGATTTTTTTACTGCAAAACTTTTGAACAAATTTTGCACGAAATGGCTTTTCCCCTGTATGACCTTTCTTATGTTGTGTTAAATTGTTCTTTTGAGCAAACGATTTCAAACAAATCTTGCATTGAAATGGTTTTTCCCCTGTATGAATTCTCTCATGTACCAACAAATTGCTTTTATCTGCAAAACATTTTGGGCAAAATTTGCATTCAAATGGTTTTTCCCCTGAATGAATTTTCTCATGTAGTTTCATATTGTTCTTTCGGGCAAATGTTTTCGAACAAATTTTGCACTGAAATGGTTTTTCCCCTGTATGAATTTTTTCATGTTGGCTCAAATTGTTCTTTTGAGCAAATGATTTCATACAAATTTTGCACTGGAATGATGAATTTTCTCCTGCATGGACTTTTTCATGTGAAATTTTGCATTGAAACGGTTCCATCCTTGTAACATTTCCCCTTTTCACAGCTGTTTCATTTTCTTCAATATAAGTATTTTGTTGAAGCCTTGTTACAGTTTCTAAAACAAAATAGAAGAATCATCTGCAATCTGTAACATTCTTGATAGCACGCCATAATTTCATTAAAAATGAAAAATGTCTTATTCCTCAGGACAGCTGACTACAAAAAAACCTATACAGTAGGTGTATGTTGGTCGCATATCTATCAAAAAACAACTACTTCCCTGGCTAATGCCCCGACGGACGTTGAATGACATCAATTCAATAACTCCAGCACAATCACTTAAAATGAACGTAGAATTCATCTTTCTTTATCATTATCCAGAAATAGTAAAGTTTTGGTAGAAAATATATCGAACAGAAACTATAAAATATCCAGAAACTGCAGATTATTAATACATAAAAATTGTTTTTCGGAATCTACTATTTTATAATTCCAGCACTATCACTCAAAATGAACGGTGGATTCATCTTTGTACAGTAATAGTAAAGTTGTGCTGGAAGATGTATTGAATAGAAATTATAACATAGCCAAAAATTGCAGATTAATACATTTCGGACTCTACCATTAAATAACTCTTATGGCTATGTTATAATTTCAATTCGAAATATTTTCCAGCACAACTTCACTATTTCTGGACAATGATGCATCCCACGTTAATTTCGAGTGATTCTGCTGGAGTTATTAAATAGTACAGTTACGAAAGCAAATTTGTATGTATTAATCTGCAGTTTCTGAGTATGTTATAATATCTTTTTTTCAAAACTTTACTATTTCTGGAGAATGATAAACAACAAAGCATTATCCATTGATTTCGAGTAATTGTGCTGGAGTTATAAAATAGTAGAGTAGGGAAAACACATTATTGCAGTTTCTGACTATATTATGATTTCCATTCGATACATTTTCCACCATAAAATTTTACTTTTTCTGGACAATGATAAAGAACAAAGATCCTCCGTACATTTTTTATTCGATATATTTGCCAGTACAACTTCATTATTTATGGACAATGATGAACAACAAAGCATTATCCGTTCATTTTGGGTGATTGTACTGTATTTATTTAATTGTAGTATCACGAAAACTAATTTTAATGTAATAATCTGCAGTTTCTGGCTATGTTATAACTACAATTCGATATATTTTCCAGCAAAACTTTACTATTTCTGGACAATGATAAACAACCATTTTTTTTGAAAACACATTTTTATGTATTGATCTGCAATTTCTGGATATTTATAATTTCTATACGATATATTTTCCAGAATAACTTCACTATTTCTGGAAAATGATAAACAAGAAGGCAATATCCGTTCATCTTGAGTGATTGTGCTGGAGTTATTGAATATAGTCACAAAAACGTTTTTTATCAATAAGGGAGTGCCGCACAAGTTGCTAACTTCAAAAACTTCTGCCTCTCCAATTGTAATAATTTCATCAGGGTTGTGAAGAGAATCACAAACTGAATATGCTGGATCATTTATTTTCAGTCCCAAAGTGTTTATATGTTTTTGTTATATTAAGAGGGGATTTTGTGTCTATATCTCGAGTGTTGGTGCCTGTCCCAATCTGATTCGTGCATTATCGACTGTCACCTGACGCCACTTCTTTCTCTTGTTGCTTGTTATCGATTGTTATTTTGTTGTGTATTCTCTTATACAATCTTTTTTCCACAAAATATTGTGTGTGCTACCATATCCATTTTTAGACAGAAAATCTCCATGAATGACACATTTGATATAAGAAATATAAGTTGGCAACTTGTGCAACACTCCCCTATTGCAGTTTCTGGCTCTGTTTTAATTTTCATTCAATATATTTTCCAGCACAACTTCAATATTTCCGAAAAACGTGAAACATTAAAGCATTGTTGGTTCATATTGAATGATTGTGTTGGAGTTAATAAATAGCACAGTCACGAAAACGCATTTCCATGTAATAAACTCTTTCAATTTCGTTTGAATTCAGATTTGACATATATTATCTGAGAGTTATTAAAAAGTTAGAAATTTGAGCATTTAAATTATCTTCCTAACTATTCTGGATGAGTTAAGAAATTTTGGTTTGTGATAGAAAACAGTTGATAAATAGTTATTAAATACTGGATAATTTTCAGTTGATTGTGCCAAAACGGCTTTGTCAGTTTCATATACGTGGGGATGAGTGTCGATCGTAGCATGTCTACTAGTAATATATAAAGTTTAAAAATCATAAAATAAAACAAATTAAAAATTTAAAAAAACCCCAACACACTCTTAAAAGTAAATGAATAATATGTATTGGCCCTTTAAGTTTAATATAAGTAGTAATATTTTGATACAAGCATCGTCGTGTTGAGTGACCACTAAGTAAATAAAATAAAAACAGAATACAACTAAAAATGATAAAGTATGAAATTTAAATACAAGTAAGCTACCTACGCAACGTAGGAAAATATCAAATCGTAGAATTCAAGTCTTAATCAAATTTACTCCAAAAAATTCGCAAAATAGACACAACTGTCAACAAGGTCTGCCTGTTCGGGTTGCCACACTTGGATAAAAATATTACTCCTTTTTTTTGTGTCGGGGTTTTCAAATTTTTACTTTAATTATGGTGACATTTTCTTTGTTATAATGCAGTGTGTAATATTTTATACTTTTGTGTTAAACAAAGAAATAAACTTGATTATGATTATTATTATTGGTATTGTAAACCCAAATTAGGGAAAATCATTTAAAAAAGTGTCTTTTTGTTTGCTTCAATATGAATGTTCTTGAAGTAAATCGACATCTTCATATAAGTTTCCAGACTACTGTTTGCAATACTTTTGAAAATTAAATTACCATCATCGTGAGAAACCCTCACAGTACGGATATTTACAGAATAAACAAAATATGTGTCATAATAAAAAAGATTATATTGCCGTTAAAAAGTGAAAGCAAAACGGTTGAATTCGAAAAAAGGACTATGAAAACGAATCAATATTTTCCATTAAAAGAAAAAAACAAATTAAAAAATGAATTCGTCTGTGATTCATGTACTACTTTGCAGAACATTTCTATTGAATAAATATCACCTTACCTATTGAACGTTCATGAGAAATGTTTGGTTCAATTTCCGTTCCTTTTAATAAATCAAGAATGGAGTTTTCCTCGCATATTTCAGGTTTGACATCTTCGTAAATTAAATCAATGTCATTCTCAGTTTTCCATGTTTCCATTTTTGACTCTTCATTAGTTGTTAACGAATCGTCAATACATTCAGAGTAATCTTCATTTTTTATGGTAACCCCATCATTGATCTGGTTGATTTTGGGTTTTGCCAATTCATCAGCAAAACCATTTAAATTTGTATTTTTCCAGAAATCTAAAATTCAAGTTCAACCTTTAACTTTTTTTTGTAATTACCATCACAAAAGCAGGTTTCAGTAAAAATACTTGGGTCCTGTAAGTGGACTGCTCTCCTCTTTCAAAACTTCAGAACAAAAAACATTGAAAATTAATATATTCCGATCATAGATCATAACTGAAACATATTTTGAAGTACACAGATTACATTGAATTTCTGAAAATAAATGGGTATGGGTATGTATGTCCATGAATGGTGTTTCAGGTAATATATCGACCTTACTCCAGAAAAAGACAGCAATTTAACTTACTCTAAAAATGGGGAAAAAGCAAAAAAGATAAATATGGTCCTGTTTTGATGAAATTGAAATATTCAGGGAAATTATTTTTTGAATAGAATGAAGTTCAGTAGTACTTTTTCTCAAGATATACCACAATTAATCTTTATATTACCATTTAATGTTCTGGCGAATGAACTAAAAATTAGTCCATTATCCCAAGGTTTCTTTATAATTCATGTTACCATGGAAATATTATTTTTGTTCTAAAAAATCCCTAAAATTATTGAGGAAGGCAATAAATACCATTCCTCTAAAATAATAACAGCATTATTCAAAGGTTTAGTGAAATGATTCTGCTAACAAAGGATTACTATTCGTGTTTTTTGTGTATTTGTAATATTTAATTGTTCGTGGATTTGTGAAAACTGGAAACATTGGATTATTGAAAGAAAATGTGGAAAACTTCGATCAATGTTACTGTAAAATATTGTTACGGAAATTAGTTGTTTGCCATGAGCAAAAAATTGTTTACGACTGTTGACCTAAATGTTGAAGGACAATTTTTTCGATAGAACCAGCTGTATTTTGTACCACATATTGCTGAAAATGAGTGATTTTGATGCGAGAAAACGGTGCTTGAATATAACATGTTCTAGGAAAAGAAAGGACTCTAACTCAGAAATGATATGAGACTGCCGCGTTTCTGGAATCGCGTACAGGAGGCAAAAACACGTAAGAAAAGTCAAATAGATATTTTCAGGGAGCAGGAGTACTCTTACCCGATATTTACCAAACTACCTATATATCTGCGAACATTCAATATTTCTAAAAGAAAACTCACGAGTTGGAGAAAACTTTGATTCTTTGGGGTATTCAACGCTATTTCCCAGCATAGCCTCGAATTCGCTGGAGTCAGGGTTATAAATTAGTTCATTCTCATTCTTCTCTAGGCAGTCCCTAATTAATTCATATTCACTGAACGGTTTGTTTTCCCTTTCATCTTCTTCAACTATTTCTTCCTTTGAAATATGAACAGCACTAAACTGATTTCTATTTGCGTTTTGTTCATTCCCATATTTACTGAAAGGTTTAATTTCGGTGGGCTCTTCCTTAACTACTTTATCATTGAAAATATCACAAATTGCATCAAAGTAGGTCCCACTCGCGATTTGTTCATTTTCACTTCCCTCAAGTTCTGGTTTACATTTGTATCGTTTCGGTTTTGAAGCCATTATGGTATGGTATATGAAAATACAACCAGCAGGACTAAATCACAAATATCTAATATCCAGGGTTGCCAACGCTATATGAGGAAAAGTCCCGACCAAAGGCTCGAGAATTCCCGAAAATTATATATGATCGTTTTTCCCAGCAAATTCAAACGAGCAAAGAGATAATTATTTACAAAATATATGGGTATGCACTCATAATTTGTCAAGTAAATATTAAACATTGACAGGAAACAGGAATGACAGTTGAAGTGACAGTTGACAACCGTCAAATGTTATGTCTAGTTCACATAGCAGCTTTTCGCATATCAGCTTAAGGCTCCTGTTTTCTGATTGGCTGCTCAATATAAAGAACATAATGGTCCATATTCAACGTAGTGTGTTACGAATAAAACGAAAGTTACGAATAGTAATGAAATTCCCGTTTTTTCCTAAAATTCTAAAAATCCCGACACATTTCCCGGCACACGTTGAAATTCCCGATTTTCGGGAAAAATCCCGTTAATTGGCAACGCTGCTAATATCATAAGTGCTACGAAGACTACGGAGTGCTACGCCAACCACCTTAAAAGCACTACCATGTTGCCACATAGCAAGGGGCTAGCTGTTTGTTGTCTGTGATAGTTTCTGTCAAAAACATCTATAGTATCGATAGTTATGACGTAGAAGTATCACTTTCAAGTAAAATAGAGGTTATGGTTCTTTATGTAGTACAGATCAAGTACAGATGCAGTTTGTAACTTCAAATTCAGACTCTGACGTCTGTTAATTAAGAAATAGGTAAAAAAGAAGTAATGCGTTATTGTAGGTTAGGGTTTTAAGAATTATATATTGGTAAAAACTCTTATTGGATGTAGAACATATAAAGAAATCGAATGCACTTTCATTCATTCTTCCAAAATAGGTATATTTTCCAAAACAAAAGATGATTTAAATGTGTATCTTTGAGTCCTTCTCTCTCTCCGAGGGGACAGTTATGGCTAAATATTTTGTTACCATCTCTTTCAACCTACTATTGGAATTATCCCACTTCCATACATTCGACTTCTTATTCGTTTTGAAAAATGTTAATTAATTGATAATATATGTTTCACTATCATATTACTCTATATACAACACACAGGCCCTAGGAGTACGTTTTTGAATGAGATGAAAAAATTGGCGTTTTGAATTTCGAATTTTAAAAAACATTTTTCCAATTTCATAGTTTGTTGCTGAGCTTTCTAGGTGGTAATCTTTATGTGCAAATCAAAATATTCTAGAAAAGGGGCACATGCGTGTTCCCTATTGCCATTGGAGAGGCCGAAGTTTGGAAGTTTTTTTTTCAAGTTGGCAACTTGTGCGGTTCTCCTCTATTTGAAAATGTTTTGTTTATTTTTAGAACCGTCACTTGTCAATTGTCATACCTGTCATTCTCAAAGTTGCTAAACCAAAAATTCGTTGTACATATCAATAAAATGGGTATTGGGTAGGTAGCCATTAATATATTACTATTCTGTGGTATAACTGAACTTCAACCATCACTATCAAACCATCTTGAAGTTTGAATATTCCGTAATGGCTTCCAGACACTACCATTGTGAAACAATTTCACTAGCGGAAGATGAAATAGAACAAATCGCGAGAGTGCCTTACTTTGTTGACATTAATGATATTTTAAATAGAGAAATTAAGGAAGAGACCACCGATTTCGAACCGATTAGTGAATATAGAGTGTCTAATGACTATCTGGAGAATAAACATTTGGATGATCCCAATTCAAGCGGATTCGGGGTTATGCTGGCAAATGATAATGGGGTTATATTGAAAGATGAAGATCAACCAGAGTATATCGATGATTTGGGAACAGATAATGCAGATTTCAAAACGGAAAAACTCAAAACTGAGGATAACATTGATATAATTTACGAAGATGTCAAACCTGAAATACACGAAGAAAAATCAAGTGGAATAAGTGAAAATAAGTCCCACCCAAACTTTGTTGGAACAGAGATTGGAGCAAATTTTTCTCGTGAACTTTCAATAGGTGAGTTGGTATTTATTCATAAGTGTTACTTCGGTATTTACAATATTTAGTAATCATTTGGAGGACAGCAAAAAAATCTACTATGGAATCTATTAATCTGCCTTCCTTAGGTAATACGCCGAAACTGCAGATAGATTAAAACAGTGTAAATCCTAATTATCGGTGCATATGGAGTTTGGTTTGACTCAAATTGTTTTTACTGAGCCCAGAAAATGGTATTAATATTTCACATCACACATTGCCTAAATCTAATATCTAATAGAAAATCAGAATGATCTGTTCCAATAATATCCTTTCACCATAACGATGAAACAAATAAAAATGAGAGATGAAACAAAATGAAAAAAGTACCTATCCCCCCTTTGAACTTATTTTGGAAGCTGTAATCTGATGAAGCCCGGGTGCCCCAGGCGAAACGTAATTGTACCTTTTTTGTGCTGCACATTATATGTTTAAATAGAAGAAATAGTTAATTTCTCAAACGAACCAAAACCCTCGAAATCTACTTTACCCATATATATATATATATATATATATATATATATATATATATATATATATATATATATATATATATATATTTATATTATGAGTACTGAAAGTTCGGGTTGAACCGCATCTAGAAATTTGGTAATTTCAAAGTTTTGGCTCCCATTTTGGAGCCATTTTCAAGAAAAGTGCGAAAAATATATGTTATTCATAAGAGTAAATGGAGGAAGTGATTTCCAACTGAGGTCTCAATCTGCCTACTCATAGGTAGTAGTCACTGATGAGGAATGTGATTTCCCCTAAGGTCTCAATGTGCCTACTCCTCAGGTGTTGTCACTTGGGAAAGAAAATGATTTCCAACTGTGGTCTCAATCTGCCTACAACCACTTAGGTTGTAACGGTTAATTTGCGCCACCCTGTACACCTTAGGCAATGACATTGGAAATTTTGATTCTGGCCGGTCTCGTGGCAGACGAAATAGCTATCGTACTTCGCTCAAAAACAAAGAAGAAACATCCTCATTTATCAAACTTCACTTCATGCTTTAGTTTCTTTTGACATTTTCAAATTCTTTCAGTTGAGGTTCCAAGTTTTCGGTGATAATCAGTAGTCTTTCATTCACAAGTTTATAAAACAAATTGTCATAATATTTTGGCAAAACCAAATTGTACCTGATTGGTTACCCCATACCTTTTAATTTTTATGCAAGGTATCATTACTACGTTTTTATCAACTCGCTTTCCTTCCCGTCTGTTCGGTACAAATTTTGCAACAGGTTTCAAATTGAAGAATTAAGTGTGTACAGAGAGAGAAAGAGGAAAAAATTGTGAAAGAAAATTTTACACACACAAGACTATAAAGCAGAAAATAATTATTTAAATAAAGAAAACGTTTTTAATATTCCCTCAGAAAAACAAACACGGTCAGAGTTGGTTTCATCATGAACAAAACAAGATTCCAATATTAGAAAACAAATGAATTGCCATCATCTGTAAGTCCAATGTGCTTTGTCTTAGAAAAATGCAATGTGTTTTTTTCACTCTCCTAATAAGTTATATATTTGAACCTCAAGATTGTCAAAGAATATCTATAATCAACCAATTTTTTCAACTGCATATATTTTTTTTTAGGACATTTCATTTGTGAAAAATATCTGGGAATTAGGATCCTGGATAATTTCTTGTATTGAGATTTGAAGTCTCGTAATTTATTCCATTTTCTTCTTTAGACTCTGAAACATGGCATCAACAAAGTATAGAAGAGGATGGAAGAGCTGTGGAAACGGACAATGATACAAGGAAGAAACCTACTAATTCAAAGAGTTGTCGGATGATTCAGGAACTGCATCCCTTTAAATCTACTCATACTGGAAAAAAGCCATTTCAGTATAAATCATATTCCAAGTCGCTTTCTGTGAAACATGATATGTTAATTCGTACAGGCAAAAAACCATTTCAGTGCAAAATTTGTTCAAAATCGTTTGCGTTAAAGAGCGTTTTCATACAACATCAGAAAACTCATATGGGAGAAAAACCATTTCTGTGCAAAAAAAATCTCAAACCGTTTGCTCGAAAGGACTGCATTGTAAAACATGAGAGAAATCTCACAGGAAAAATACCATTCCAACGCAACATTTCTGGTATAAGTTTTGGACTGAAAACAATGTTGCGTCAGGGAGAACTCATACAGGGGAAAACCGTTTAAACCTTTAAAATTTAAAAGTTTAAAACCTTGTTGGAGAGACATACAGAAACCTTATGCAAAATTTGTTAAAGAGTTTTGCACTGAAAACCATTGTTGGTCACGAGAGAATCATACAGGGAAAAACCATTTCAATGCAAAATTTGTAAAAGTTTCTCTGTAGAACACTCATTGTTGGTTCACGAGAGAATTCATACAGGCGATAAGCCATATCGATGCAAAATTTGTCTGAATAGTTTCTCTGTAGAACACTCATTGTTGGTTCACGAGAGAATTCATACAGGCGACAAGCCATATCGATGCAAAATTTGTTCAAGAGTTTTGCAGTGAAATCCATTGTGTTGATACACGAGAGAAATCATACAGGGGAAAAACCGTTTCAATGCAAAATTTGTCCAAAGAGTTATGCAGTAGAAAATTCATTGCTGGTGCACGAGAGAAATCATACGGGGGTAAAACCATTTCAATGCAAAATTTGTCCAAAGAGTTATGCAGTAGAAAATTCATTGCTGCGACACGAAAGAAGTCATACAGGGGAGAAACCATTTCAGTGCGTATTTTGTCCAAAGAGTTTTGCCGAAAAAAACTCCTTGTCGCGTCATGAGAGAATTCATACAGGGGAAAAGCCATTTCAATGCAAAACTTGTCCGAAGAGTTTTGCGATAAAATCCAATTTGTCGGTGCATGAGAGAGTTCATGCTGTGGACAAACCATTTCAGTGCAAAATTTGTCTAAAGAGTTTCGGAGTCAAAACTGGATTGTTGCGTCATGAAAAAAAAACACACACGGGAATAACCATTTCAGTGAAAAGTTCGTGAAGAACTAATTACTCAAAAGTTTCAGAAGTAAAACGAACCACAGTAAATCCTATTCATTCGGTTCAAAACAAATAATTTTATAAAAATATCTCAAGAACTATAAACTCCATTGTTTCATTCGGGGTATTTCAAGAGATATCATACTTTCCAAAAAGTGTATTATATAATTACTTACCTACCCGATTTTTCTATACTCACTCGATTTGTCTATACCTAGCTGATATGTTTATACTTACTTGATTTATCCAAAACCACCCAATTTGTCTATACTCAACTGATTTGCCATAATAGGCCTGATGACAGTAACTAAAAATCACTAAAATTATGTATTCATTTAATGAAACTTGAGTCATGGAATACAAAACACATTTATTTTTTTATTAAGAGTGAGATTGATAATTATTTTGATGAAATAAAACTACAACATACGGCAATCTGCCATGATATGTTGAACACCAATCAGAGCAAACTTTTGAGTAAACAAACGAACGAATACATACATCTTGTTTCGTTAACAGCACTGGTTGTTATCCTGTGATTTTATTTACGTTACAAGCGTTTTGGTGCAAATTTTAAATTTAAAAACTAAAATGTCATTTTTTTCTTACTAAACCTTTAATTTCTGCAGAAATATGTTATTCATTGTAAATAATATATATTTTGGAGCATTATAGGACAGTTTTTCAAAATCTGTCATCATGCCTATTGTCCAACACCCTTTGCATCAATACAGTGGAACCTCAATCAATTGTCACTCTTTTAACCGCCACTCTCTGTTATCCGTCATGGACTGTATTGAGGATGGGGTTTGGCGCGCAAACTGAGATGCCCATTGTTTCAGTAACTTGGTAGCAACTGATGAGTGCAGATCAGTGTTTCGTAGTGCCGTTTTAATTGTGTGTTTTGATTCAAATATAAATATATATTTTTCACTAGTACACGGTTTAATTTCCCAAATCATTTGAAATCTAGTTACTGTACACGTTTTTAACAGAATTTCTGTTATCCGTCTATTCAGTTAACCGTCATAGTCCCGGTCCCGAGGGTGACGGTTAATAGAGGTTTGACTGTAGAATGTCATTTATTTTATAACATAATGTATAATATATTGTTAGGCAGAAAATATAATTTTACATATTGTGGTATATAATTCTAATCATAAACAAGTATTTTTTTTTTATTTATTTTTATTTTTATTTATTTATTCAACGGAAACTAGCCCAATACTTCTAATATACAGTTGAAGGTAGAATCAAGTTTTACATATTAAGACGATCTAAGATGAATGAAAGTAAATTAAGATTGAGTGGAATGTACAATAGGATATTAATGATTAATTGATTAAATGATTAAATGTAACAGTTGTTGTCGTGGACTCGAGGAGAAAGACTGTGGATGGTTGCGGGTCTTATTTATTCATTGTCCTAAGCTGGGATTTAAAGTCGTTTAAGGACGAATTAAAGAAGTCTAGGTGACCATGAATATTCGCTGTTCGTTGGATACGTGGTAAACAGCTGTTGTATCTATAGTTGGTTCTATAGAGGGGAGTATGGAAAGTGCTGTTATTTCTAGTGGTACGTGGAGGCATTTTTAGATGTATCTTGGATAGTAGCTCAGGGCAGCTTAGTTTGCAGTGTATGATATTGTGAAGGAAAATCAAGTCCCTCTGGTCCCTCCTTGTCAATAGTGGGGGTAGGTTCAGGCTTTGCCCGGTTAGAATGTGGTCACGGAATAATTGTAGTTTGAAGTTTACGTAATTAAAAAAGCGGTGCTGAACACGTTCAATTCGATCGATGTGGGTTTTGTAGAGGGGGTTCCATACCACAGAGCAATATTCAAGGTGCGGTCGGACTAGTGAGCAATATAAAATGCGTATTGATGATATGTCCGAGAAGTCTGAGGTAGTTCTCTTAATAAAGCCGAGAAGTTTCAGAGCTTTGTTGATAGTTGTAGAGATATGGAGATTGAAGCTAAGGGCTGTGTCAAGGGTAACTCCTAGGTCTTTTATGCTAGAGACAGCATCCAGGGTAATATCTTCTATGTGATATTGGAAGATGATCGGTGTATCCTGCCTATGGAATCTCATTATGTGGCACTTATTCGCATTCATCAACATACCGTTCAGTTCACACCAGTTCGAGATGCTGTTAAGGTCAGCTTGAAGGGTGATTGAGTCATGTAAAGAGGTGATATTGGAGAATATTTTAGGTCATCCCAAATAGGAGAATTGTTCCGTTAGATACCAGGTTGACTATATCATTAATAAAATGTTAAACAGAAGAGGTCCCAGATGTGATCCCTGGGAACGCCAGATGTCACTAAAATTTCTGATGATGTGAAGTTTTAACTCTGATTAGTTGCTTTCTTTCAATAAGGTAATCTCTTATCCACTCTAATAGGGGCCCAGAGATACCAAGACATTCAAGTTTCTTCACTAGAAGACCGTGAGTTTACCCTGTCGAAAGCCTTGGAAAGTCTGTGTAGACAGAATCGACTTGATGTCTGTCTTCCAAGGCTTCCGAGAGGAAATCTGTGTAAAGAGTTAAATTGAGTTCTGTGGATTTACCAGCTATGAAACCATATTGGTGAGGAATTATAATATTACTCAAATTAGCTGTGAGATAATCAGTCACTATGCTTTCAAAGACCTTTGGTATGGCGTTAAGTTTAGAGATGGGACGGTAGTTTTTTATATCGGACAATTTCCGGCCTTGTGAATAGGTGACATAACTGAGCTTTCATATACTAGGAAAAGTACCGTGGATAGTGACATATTGAAGATAAGATGGAGTGGTCGAGATAATACAAAACTACAGTGTTTTAGAATGGAGGGAGGGATTGCATCGGGTCCGGGGCCTATTTTAGGATCTAGGTGGCAAAGTTTGTCATAAATTTGGGATATATTGATCTTGAATGAAGAGAGATTTAAGTTATTAGATGTTGGTAAATCCAGATTGGGACAGGTGGTTGTAGAGTAAACCGTCGCAAAATACTCTGCAAACAGGTTAGCAATATCCTGACCGGTATCTACACGTTTGTCTTCTAGAGACATTTCATTGGGTATGTTATTAATCTTTCTCTTCGAGTTTACAAACTTCCAAAAGAATCTAGGATTGTATGTATAGACCTCTGACAGTCAATAAGATAGGTGTTATAGCACTCTTTTGATAGGATTTCACATCTAGATCTAAGTTCACAAAAAGCTCGAAAGTTACGTTCACTTTTCCAAGATTTGTACTTCTTGTGGGCAGTTTTTTTTTCAAAGATGAGGTTGTTCAGTTCTGGTGAAAACCATATAGGAAACTTTCCAGATGAGTATTTCTTCTTTGGCACAAATACATCGAACAATGAGTACAGGGCATCATAGAAAATGTTTACCATTTCATCAAGGGATTTGTTGGACAAGATATGGTCCCAGTCCATGGATTCTAAGCAGGTGAGAATGCCATCAAAATCAGCACCTTTGAAATCATAATAGAACTCACTCGCGTTGTTGATATCTCCCTGAGGACTAGAGATTAGATTAATAGAGGTTTGCAGGGGTGGGTGATGGGGATCAGGTGTGAGCAAGTGTTCATGGGCAGGGCTAAGGGTTAATGACTCGTGTGAGAATGCCAAGTCAAGTAATACGTTCCTTTCATTAGGATTGTTGTTCAACTGGTATAGGTTATGTAAAGCACAAGTATTTGACAGAGTAGTAATCGCCTCAATTTCCATGGCTGAAGCTGATGGAGTAGGTGCGGCTGTAGATCCTAATGCGTCTGATGTCCAGTAGGCATTTGGTAAATTAAAATCACCGAAGACGTATAAGGTGGTGTCTGGATACTTTTCAACTATAGCATCTAGATCGGAGCTTAACGTCAGAAACGAAGTTATGGGTGGTTTAGGGGGGAGGTAGACAGCACCGAAGATATGTCTGGAGGAGTCGCCGATGGAGACGAAGAGATCTTCTATGCTCTCATTTGAGGGTAGCTGAGCACATTTGTATGTTTCCCTTACCGCTATAAGGACTCCACCACCTCTTGAGAAAGGACTGGTTGCAGGGGTCGGTCTTTCCTAAAGACTGTGTAGTTCGTGAGGCCTAATTCAGCGTCGGAGAAGTCCTGGGTGAGCCATGTTTCAGTAAGTATGATGATGTCAAAGAGTGATGTGGCAACGTTTCGCTGGAGAGTGTCTAGTTTGGTTCGAAGCCCACGGACATTTTGGTAGTATAGGTTAGGAGAATCAGGGAGAGTTAACGTAATCAGTTTTTTTGTTTGACTATCTTGGGGATACCGTTCATATACTTCAGTTTCAGGTTCGCTTCACCACTATTTGTTCTATTTCTCAACTCACTCTGTACTGATTTATATTGAGCCATCTGCATTGGTGTTTGGTCCGCATTAATAAAAATGTTTCTTTCCTTGTTAACTTAGATCCTGTTTCTGAGCACGTATAGGACATCTTGTGCGTCATCTAGAACGACTTTCAATGCTCTAGCACCGTTTTTGTTTTGTTTGCCTAGTCTAGCCACTCTGGTGATCTTGACTTCGTCGTCGGTTATGTCTTTAAAAATGCATTTAACTTTGGTAATATCAGAATCGGTGGTATATCGTTCACCTTCAGGTAGGTTAAAGATCATGATATTTTTTTTTTTACAAATTCAATTTATGTCATGTTTATTGCATTTTTTAAACGTTTTTTTTTTTGGGTGGCAATTGAAATATTTCCAAAGACAACTAGAAATATTTATAATGATGTATTTTACATTTATTTGGATACATATTTAATCAGATTTATAATTTTTAAGATAATTCTTTGTCTTTGTGTTGTAAACATAATTTTCACAGTTAGTATTGAATCATCCTTAATTTTTTGTAATGAATATAACAGCTGCTTGTAAATATAACTGTCTTCCCTATTACTCAGCGAACGAACTTTCGACATTGTCATTGGTATCAAAAAAATCCCAATTTGTTATTAGATAGTATTCACACAGCAAATCGTGAAAATAACACAACAGTCATATGGCGGGAATATAAATATTATTTGTCTTAAAACTCATTTCCTCTCCGTTAGGGGTCGTATCAGGATGATCAATTCTATATTGGGGATATTGGATATGGAGAGTGGAATGTCATTCATGTGACATCTGTCAACTTGATGTCTCTTTTGATTTGAAACAGTTATGACTATCTAATACTTAGTGTTCAGGTTAAAGTTAAGATGCCCATTAATAGAAAATTGCATTTTTGTCATTATGTTTTAATTACCAGTTGCCACAAACTCACCAAATCGAACGGCACTTCCATAATTTATTATTTTTTGGTTATATTCGTCTATAGAAAAGGAGAGCAACATGTTTATAAACAAGGATGGTCAACAATTTGACGCTGAAAGTAAAACTTGAACCAACAAATACGGCATGACCTTGAAAAGCGGCGGCTAGTTTTGAAGTACTCTGATTGGCTGGAGGCAAGAAGCCAGCTTCAAAAAGCTGGTATGGAAGGCCGCCTTAGGTAAATGTTAATTTAGGATACTTTTTGTAACATGGGCGTCATTTGTATTTTGTGTGGACAGACTAAAGCCGCAGATTCGAATATTCAGTACCAAAGGCAGGTACAAAGAAGTACCTGACAACGTAAAATTGTAGGGTTGGAACTGAGAATATGGTTTAGATATCCGAGCTCACAAAAGGAGAATAACTTCATACAAACAAACCATCTTGGAATCAGTGTTGTCCCTGATGTTACTTTAGTAACAATAAGTTTTTCATCAAAGTTACCAAGTTAGTTTCTCTCAAACTCAATTATTTTACGTCCATCATTTATTAATTCAAATTTCCCGCCGCACTGCTGTCATTTTTTAGGTACCACACTGATACATTTTCACGAAATCTACCAAAATAAGGGACACTCTATCTGGATACAGTTTTGGTACCATGCTTATGTACATTATTATGGCTGGTAAAGAGAGAGACCAACAATATTCGACATTTGACCAAGCACAGAACTCATAATTATTATTTTTTATTTATTTATTCAACGGGAACTAATCCAATACATATAATATACAGTTGAAGGTAGAATCAAGTTTTACATATTGAGAATGAATGAAAGTAAATAAAGATTGAGTGGAATCCCAAGTAGCACACAGAGGTCATAATTCGGTTGTACAGACGTCTACTCGACCTTTCGCAAAAGTCCGTGACTAATATGCTAAGACGTCGCTATGAATGCCAATACGACAAAAAGGCACACTCTTGCGACGTCACATCGACGTTATAAAGTAGTGGCAATGACTTGCCAATATAGACTTATATAAGCCAGTCGCAAAAGGGTTGGATTGAATATTATTATTACGTCGTTCTGTGGTCTTAGCATTATATCATTATGTATGAAGGTCATAATCTTTCTAATATAGTATTACAATATGTATACCATATCAGAAGATTTTATATAATATTAATATAATATATAATTCAGTCTTCCTTTACATGTTCATGATACTCTATGGTAATGTCCTATATCCACTATATATACTAACAACAAATGACCGTGATAGTTATCGAGATAAAAATGATTTTCAAGAATTGTTCTGAAACTCTACTGACCAAGCAAATCCATTTTTACGATCAAAATCCAATTCTACTCACTTAAAATTCATGGGCCTCGAAAATGAAGAAAGATATATATATTTATTTTCGTTTCAGAAAAAATATACTTCAACAATTTTTCTCATTAATCGTTCAAATATGTACACCATATTACGAAAGATACTTGATTAGCACATCTCCAGGGTCCTATATTTTTTATTTTAAATATTTTTGTTCTAATATGGCTACCAGAATGATGTTATCAATCAATCGAAAAACATTGATGCCGTCCTTCTAGTATTGAAAAGTTGTAATTACTCCGGTATGTACTATCATAGAATAGTTTACGAGTGTCTCAAAGACATCGCAATATCTTACATGAAAAAGTTGTAACGTAGTCGCTGTGACCACAAGTAGCAAGTTTTGTTGAACAACGTCGTAACGCTAGCAAAACAGAAAAAGATATACACTGAGTTGAGTGCATGCATAATCATTCCGCTAGTTCCGCCTAATGGAAAACGCTAGAATAACTGACATTGACAATAGAGGTTATATGTTGAACAGTTATATTTGAATATTTTTTATTTATCACTCATCAGATCATTCAACTGCGTAGAATTTTGTGAACTAATGCCCAGTTCCTCAATTTTTATTTGAAGACAAAACCTTTTTCTGCTTTATCACCATCATCCATACTTTCTCATTCAAAAGTACTTTCCACAGTGATACTCTCTGTGGTTGGTTCTGAACTTGTTCCAGGTACATTTTCATCTGGGACTGGATGAACTTAATTTTTTTGCAGTGTCCCGATGGACTGATTAATTATTTCAGATGTTAATTTTGGGGAAGGCACTCCTTCCTCTTTATATATTTTTTAAAATTTTCTATACGCTCCAGTTCTCTTGTAAGGCAGATTGGATTTTTGTTTTGGTTTAATTATTCATACGGAACTGAATATTCTACATACATAACACAATATACTTAACGAACAAAAATTACATAACCAACAAAAATAATCTAACCATAGATACATAATGTAATCATTACGACCAAAGTTCATCAGTTGAACAAACTACATTACATGAGTACAATTTGTAGTCGTAGAAACGTTTCAAAAATCTATTCATTAGAACCACATATGTTCATTGTCATAATAACCTCACAGCAACTGCTCTTAAGTTCTACTTAACGACACATACAATTTATTTACATACAAACCACTGTACAACTTCATCTCGAGAATTCTGTATGGTACTCTCGTTATATCTACTACACGACGTCATAGCAACGCCTGAAGGTTATAAAACGCACATTAACTTTTTGGTTCTAAAACATTACAAATACGTGGTCTTTAAGACGGTATAAGAAGCCATTATGTTAATTTTACGACTCTGTGCGTCTTGGGATGTACAATAGGATATTAATGATTAATTTATCAAATGTAACAGTTGTTGTTGTGGACTCGAGGAGAAAGACTGTGGATGGTTGCGGGTCTTATTTATTCATTGTCCTAAGCTGGGATTTAAAATCGTTTAAGGACGAATTAAAGAAGTCTAGGTGACCATGAATATTCGCTGTTCGTTGGATACGTGGTAAGCAGCTGTTGTATCTATAGTTGGTTCTATAGAGGGTATGAAAAGTGCTGTTATTTCTAGTGGTACGTGGAGGCACTTTTAGATGTATCTTGGATAGAGTCTATAAGATCTTATAGAGTCTATAAGATATATAATTATGTGTTCTGTGCGACCAAGTTTGAGTTTTACGCTCCCTAACGGTGGAAATATTGAGCCATACTTGAGTACATTATGCTAAGTTAATTTGAATTCCCAATGTATAACTAATGCCAAACGAAAGATTATCAATGGCAGCAAATGATCAATGCGCATGCGTTAGTTACAATAAATCAATTCGAACGTAGCCTTGATTTTGTTACTTTTAACTGTCAAAAGTTACCTTTTTAGTAGGAGTTTGTTACTATTTTTGTTTGTTTGAGAACAACACTATATTTCTTTACCTCGTCACAGAAATATTCCAAAATGGCTTCAGAATATTCAGTAATACACAATGAAGAAGGTGAAACGGAACAAATCACAAGTGGGACTCATGTTGACATGAATGATATTTTTAAAGGAGAAATAAAGGAAGAGGCTATCGAATTAAAACCATTCATTGAATATGGGCTAATATCTAATGAGTGTTTGGAGAATCATGAGAACAAACAATTTTATGATCCAGATTCAAACGAATTCGAGATTACGCGGAGAAACGGTATTGAAGACCCCAAAGAAACAAGTGAGTTACCTTCAAGAAGAATTGAATGACGGCAAATATACATTAAAACTTTTTTATGGTGGATTTATGCATCTTCTATTAACAAGTAATGAAAATGATGGCATATATGCAAACTGAATTAACAATAAAGGTATAAATAGTAAGCTGCCGCACAAGTCAGAGACAAAATCAAGAAAAATTGTGTACTGAAATCTCATAACCCATTTTATTTTGAATAAATATCATTCACGTTTCACATAAGAGGTATAACGAACTTTTTGTATGTGGGCACCGGTGGCTGGTCAGGTTTACGAGAGCCTTATCGATAACTGAAGTCTAGCAACATTGGGCGCAGCTAGTACTTGAATGGGTGAATACCTGACAAGGAAGGTGTATGTTAAAATGCCCTAACAACTGTAGCGTAGTAGTATATTCGCAGCTACCGGCATGTTATCAATGAGCACGAGATAAGACGATAGATATGATGTCCTTCGGAGTTCATAGATGTTGAGCTCGTGAAACAACAGGATTCGGCAAAATTTCTGGTTGGGGAGAGGGTGCTCACCGGTGTCGGTGTTTAGCCCTGGTCGCAGAAATAGGCCGGCGTTATATAAAGCAATTAAAAAAAAAGCCACAATAAAATAATTTGAGAAAAGTTAGGTTAGCTTTTGTCATTGTGCGGACCAATCCTCTGTCATCTTCGTACTGCTTGCACACTAGAAAAAAATGTGGGTAAGAAGTTCAAAGTTGGCCAACTTTCTACTTGTTAATTGATAATTGTTACTCTTATGCATAAACACGGCCATTGTAAGATGATGGCTCAACTTATAATTGGTAATTGGTGTTGCATAAATCCACCATACTCACAGAATAGTACAGGAACTTGTTTAATATTGGCTGATTGCAGTACTCTTGAAATGAGCAAACCAATATTAATTATTATTGTTAACTAGCTGAGGTGGTCTTGTCCAAATTTATATTTTTCCTACATTTTTTTTCTGCATGCAATTTCTTTTTTCCTGTTTTTTTTGTGTTCCATCTAGGTTATGCCTTTGACTTTGCCTGTTTCCCATTTTTCCGTTATCCCATTACCGAGTTATTCCAGTTTTCCCTTTTTCCAGTTATCCTGTTATTCCGTTATCCCGTTTTACTTTTATCCAGTTATTGCTTTCTCCCATTATCCTATTGTCCCTTTTTTTTCCCCAGTTTTCCCGTTATCCTGTCATCCCGTTATCACGTTTTTCCTTTCATTATCCCATTTTCCCGAAAATCAGCCAAATCAGTCCAGCCGTTCTCGAGTTATGAGCTTACCAACACCAACAGACATTCATTTTCATTATATATTCCTAAAAACTTTTCCAGGACCAAGAAATTTCCAAAATCTTTTCTAAAAATTCTTTTTTTTCCTAAAAACCTCATTATGAACATTAAAAAAAACAATTTTTTCAATCAATCAAACTTTTATTGAATAAGTGTTTTTTCACAATAAATATCAGAACAAAAGTAGAAAATTCATAACATCATTGCAAAATACTGACTAATTCAACAGGTCAAACATCGGGATATATGGTCAGAAGCAAACTTGAGTACTGCAGTGTTGTTTGGAATCCTTCCCATTCCAAATACATTATGGCTATTGAGAACGTTCAGAAGAAATTCTTGAAATTTGCTTATTATAAAAAACATGGTATTTATCCCGTTAGAGGCTATAATTATGTCCTCTTGCTACAGGAGTTTAATTTGATATCACTAAGAAAATATCGCGAAATGAGAGACATGTGCTTTATTTACAAATTAATACACAATCAAATAGATTGTTCAACTTTATTGTCACAAATGATGTTCAATGTACCTCGTTTCTCATCTCGCTCATGTAACACATTTTACTTACCCGTACCAAACACTGTGCATAACTTCAACTCACCTTTATCAACAATGTCTAGGAGCGTTAACAATTCACCCAATGTAGATATTTTCTTTTTGTCATTTGCACAATTCAAGCGTGATAATCTCAGCACACTTCCTAATTGATAATTATACATTACGCTTTCAGTTACTTAGTATTAATTATGATTAGTATAAGACTACTCTTATCACCTATTAATAATTTTGTACACCTATTAATGGGCTCTTGGGCCTGTTGGATGTATTTTGGAAATAAATAAATAAATAAATAAATAAATAAATAAATATACACACACATATATATATATATATATATATATATAATAAAACACATTGTATTCGCACACTTAAGAGTAAGTTGCAAATTAAAATTGAATATGATTCACGATTACACTGAACAAACAATCGACAAGTAAGTATTAAAAGAAATTCCTCAAAAACACGTTAGGGTGTTTGGAGATACTCATCAACGGAGTAATATGCATGCTGAAGTAGAAATACCTTAAGTTGCCTTTTAAACACCAAAGATATTTGAGGTCAATTTCATGTCTTCACTAAGATGGTTATACAGCTTGACCCCATAGCACATGGGATGATTCTGAGATACTGCCAATCTGCCGTAAGGCTGATGGAGTTGTGAAGAATCTCTGGTAAAATGATCATGAATTTGTTCATTTTTGGGTATGCTTGAAATATTTTTCTTGATATATATTAAAGTATGATAAATATACAAACCAGGCATTGTCAGTATATTAAACTGTATGAATAATGGCCTGCAATGATCCCTTGAGGATGCACCTGCCATAATTCTGATTGCTTTCTTTTGTACAACAAATACTTCATGGGCTTTGGCAGCTAATCCCCATTTTTCTAGTCCGTAGGCTATAACAGCCTGGAACAAACTGTGGTATAGAAGTTTGAGAACATCGAATGATACCGTATGCTTTAACTGTCGAAGTAAATATATATGTTTACTTAGCTTTAATTTAACACTTATGATATGATCCTTCCAGGTTAGCTTATTATCAATGGTGACCCCTAAAAATTTTGTGGAATTCATTTGATGTATCGTCTCCTTATTTATTTTAATCAGATAACTTATATCTACTGGAGTGTTTTTTGCAACAAAATTAAGCATTTGAGATTTGGGAGTGTTAGCAGCAGACCATTTAGGGAGCACCACTCAGAAATTTGAGCTGTGACTATTTGAGCTCTATTAATTACTTCAGAACTATTCCCAGCAGATACCAAAATATTAGTGTCATCAGCAAAGACCACAGTGATAGAGGCTTCCGTGCAGAATTTTGGAAGATAATTAATGAAGACTAAAAATAAAAGTGGTCCCAAAATGGAGCCTTGTGGAACTCCAATTGATACACTTTTTACACTCGAACTTGTCCCATTTACACTGACCATCTGACTCCGACCTGCTAGGTAAGACGTAAGCCAATTCAGTGCAGAACCACGTATTCCGTAGATCTGCAGTTTATGCAACAGCACTGCATGGTCAACAAGATCGAATGCCTTGCTCGTGTCAAAGAATAAGCCTAAAATTTGCTGTTTTTTGTCTAACATTTCAACTACGTGCCTGATAAGCTGATCAATAGCTGTAATAGTAGATCTATTTTTTCTATAACCATTCTGGCTGTGTGAAAATAATCTGAATGTCTCAAAAAAGTCATATAACCTTTGATAAAAGCAATATTCCAAGATCTTAGAAAACTGATTGAGTCAGGATATTGGTCTATAGGAGGAACAATCCTCGCAGAACCTTTGTTTTTGTAAATAGGTAAATTTTTTAAAATTTCAAGATGTTTGGAAAACTCCCTCAATGAACAAGTGTTCACTGATATGGCTCAGTGGCTCAGAAATCAAATTGGCTACCTTTTTATGACATGGCCGGAATTTCGTCCATCCCTGAAGATTTTTTCTTGCAAACTTTTCTAATAACTTCTCCGATCTCGAATTTAGTTGTTGGATACAGATAAATACTCTGTAGGGATGGTGAAATGTAATTTATATTCTGGGTGTCAGGTTTGGATATGTTGTTACTCACAGTTGAAAAGTACTCACCAAAAAGGTTGCTAATGGTCTGCTTATCGTTAATATCTGCTTGTGCATTTTGAAGAAGTGATACACCACAACATATTGGGTGATTTTGTGCTTCCTTGATTATTTTCCAAGATTCTTTTACCTTATTGTCAGCTGAAGAAATTCTAACGTCATTACAAGTTTTTTTTGCTTGTTTTAATTTAACCTGATAAGTTTATTTGAGCAGTTGATACTCTTCGTGATACAAACCATTACCATAAATTTTATTCAGCTCTGATAACTCAGTTAATCTCCTGCTCATATCTCTCAACTCATTAGAAATCCATTGAGGGCTCTTAGATTTTTTATTTAAAGTATTCTTTTTTGGGAATGAAATATTAAAATAGTGAGAAAACACATTATGAAAATATTCAAACTGGAATTCACACAGACTTTTTCATACAGTAAAGTCCAATCAGTTTCGGAAAGCAAACTTCTGAATTTTCCAATATTGTTTCACTAAAACATCTCTTGAGTGTTTCACGATTTTCATTAGCCTGTTCACAATGAAATGTTGCAAGTTGAAAAGTGTGATCGGAAATACTGGAATGATTTACAGAATAGCTAATAGGGACAACTGTGGATAAAATATTGTCAATACAGGTGACCGTCTCACCCCATATGCGAGTTGGTTCACTAATTATTACTTTTATGTTATGTTGCTGCAGTATATTCATGAAATCAGCCCTCGCATTGGTATTTTTTAGCATATCAATGTTGAAATCTCCACAGACGATTAAGTCAAATTTCTTATATTTACTATATAGGTCTTCGATTGTTCGATCGAACGAATCAAGAAAAGTGACCATATTACCCAGAGGTGATCTATAAACTGACAAAAATATGAAATTGTTACTTTTTGTGTTCAATGCAACCGCACATATTTCTACATCTTTCTCAATGCTAGTATCAATAGAAATTTTATTCACACTTAAGGATTTCTTTGCAAAGATACAAACTCCTCCCCTGATGTGTCTCTCCCTACAGAACAAATTGATAAGATTATAGTCTGAAAGTTTAAAATTGATACACTCATGTTGTTTGAGCCAGCTCTCACTTATGCACAAAATATCTGGAGAGTTTTGATCTAGAATTAACTCTAAGTCGAGTAGTTTATTGGAACATCCTTGCACATTAAAGTGCATAACGCACAGTTCTGAGCTAATTGACCATGGTCTTCTTTCTTCAGATGAGTCACGTTGATTAATAGAATTATTTTTGGAATTATGATTTTTACCAATACTTCCTAATGTTTCTGTGGATCTAAAAAAGAAGTAGGCCGATTTTCCTCTAATTTGTCTTCTAGTACATTACGTATTCCATATTTATGGTAATAAAGATTAAAATTGAATCTTTTGAAGCCTACTCCCATAGGCCAAAAACTAGGATTATAAAAGTTATTCTTGAACTTCATATCAGCAGCTACCATAAAATTTGAAAACCTGCTTCCTTCAGATGATTTTAATTTCTTGACCTCAAATTCGTCCGTGTTGCCAGTCTTATCTTCCAGATACTCTTGAATGTCTTCCTCATTTACGTCATTAGAGACCCTATTCAGAAATAACCAGACTTTTGGTCTCTCTCCTCTGAACTTTTGCTTAGGATTTTCAACATCAGCTTGACCCACTACACGCTTTATATGTTTGTTTTTTCTTTGAATGAGCTGCCATTGCTGATCGTTCATGGTATCAGCCGAAACGTCCTCATTAGAGACTAGAGGTAGTTCTACATCTCGTTTCTCTGTTAATGGTCTAGAATTTGCCAAATTGATCAATTCATCACATTTCCTTTGAGTTTGAATTTTCATGATTTCATGCGAAATTTCACCAGGTTTGATGCATGAGCCACCCTGTAATTCCAAAATACTATCACAATGCTGTTTCTCGGGCACAATGTCATTCGAGAGATTAGCTTTTTTGTTCATTTTCTTGTTAACTAGGCTATCTTTGTCTCTTCCAACATCGCAATTTTTTACTACGGTAGGAGGATTATTTATTAGTGAACTATGTAAAAACCCATCCTTGCTGATATTATTTCTGGATAATTTTTCCTCTAATAACATGATTTTGTCATGCAATAATGTGATTATACTTTCCTTGTCGTCGATAATTATATCTTTGTCAGATATTATTTGTTTCAATAATTTGTTCTCCATAATATATGCTTCTCCAGTCAAGGATACATCACTTAATTCTGTTAACGAGATTTCGTTTAATGGCATGCCACAGCAGACTTTTACTCTTTTTGCACAACTATTGTGAAACGGCACATTACACTTCACACATGATAGACCAGTTAATACATTATTTTTACAGTATTTACACAAATTCTTTAGCTTATTAGACTCGCCACTTCCATTTGCGGCCATCTTGGACATATTGATTGAAAACAATTAGCCAAATCGGTCCAGCTGTTTGTTACCCTGATCGGGATTCGTCCCTGTTTCCTTTTTGGTAATAAATGTTTCAATAATATTTTTCTTCGGCAAATTTCTTATATACCCGAATTTTACGATTCCTGGGCAACTTTCCTGATTTTTTTCCGTATCAACCATCCTTGGCATATTATGAACATTAAAAAAAATATTAGCCAAATCGGTCCAGCCGCTCTCATGTTTTGCGCTTACAAAGAATCAAGATTCATTTTTATTATATAGATTATATATTCCTGAAAACTTTTCCAGAACAAAAACATTTCCAATAACTTTTCTAAAAATCCTTTCTTTCCCTAAAAACCTTATTTGGCGTATTACGAACATTCAAAAAAACAATTAGCCAAAACGGTCCAGCAATTGTATTTATAAAATAAAAAAAAATTACCCTGACCGGGATTTGTTCCTGTGACCTTCTGCTTGGTAGGCGACAGTGTAAGGGCTGAGCTCCTTTTTGGTAAAAATGACTTCATAGTCTTTTTCTTTGCCAAATTTTTTATATATCCAAATTTTCCAATTTCCGGGCAACTTTCCTTTTTTTTTTCGTTATGTTGTCCAGTTCACTCAATTTATACAGATTTTTCAAAGGCGTTTGATAGAGTTAATCATGAAGTATTAGTTAAAAAAAAATATCTTCTGGTTTTGGGGGTAGTGTTTTCTTACAAATAGAACTCAGTGGGTGAGAATTAATAATTACATATCTCACACAATTGAAGCCTGCTCTGGTGTTCCCCAGGGTAGTCACTGTGGACCATTACTCTTCAATATTTTTATTGACGACCTCTTTACATATATTATTAACTCTGAGGGTTTGTTATTTGCTGATGATCTTAAGCTATACCGTGTGATTGAATCGTATGTTGATTGTTTGAAACTTCAAGATGATGTGAACCATTTAACTTATTGGTGTAGAAGTAATTGTTCAGAACTAAATCTCAACAAATGTCTAGTTATGCATTTCAATCGTTCTCAAACACCGATCACATACGAATACTGCATAAACTCCTTGCCTTTGAACCAAGTTGACGAAGTCAAAGATTTGTTGCCTACAAAATGAGCTTTCAAATGAACCATCGTCATAACTACTCTGATATTCGTTCCATACTACACCTAACCACACTGGAAAACAGGCGGACTCAAGCTGATCTAATATTTGTATTCAAATTACTAATCAGGCCAATTAAATTGCCCAGAACTTCTCTCCTCTGTTAATCTGAGAGCCAAACAAAGAATAACAAGGGATGATAAAACTTTTTTTGTAGGGAACTCACATCTTAATAATTATGGATTTAATAGTCCAATGTCAAGAATATTAAGGGAAGCTAATGCTTCAGAACTGGATTTTTTCATTGACTCTCCAAGATTTCTGCATTTAATTATGTATTTTCTCTTTAGATTTTCGTATGTATTTTTTCTCTTTTTTTAATTTTAAGTATTTTAAGTACTTTTCATATTCTAATTTGTACAACTTCTTGTAACAATAGGCTCGGGCTATTACGAAGATTTAAAAAAAATAGCCAAATCGGTCCAGCCACTCTCACGTCTTGCGCTTACAAATAATCGAGATTCATATTTATTATATGGATTAATAAAATTCCGCCATTTTTACCTTGTTATCTTGAATCTGTCACAAATTATGCAATTTTCTTGATTAGCAATTATAACTGATACTTGTTGACTTCTTTTATTTATTGTTTTTTTAGAGTACCACAATTAATGAATATTGAATTATGTGTACTTTTCTGTGAGTTAGAAGATTTTAACAATTATCATGGTTATCCAACGTTCAATTTGTATGAAATTCGGTATATGCTTTTCAAGGCCCCAAAGAAATATTCAAACAGAACAATTAAAATAAAATCTAGATATTTTTTTGTATTGGTGTAATTTTTTATAACTTCAGTTGTATATCCCGCCATAGAATAATGATGAATTGTTTTTTCCATCAAAAATAGATGGAGTTTTACTGGTTTTATCATGTTTAAAAACACTGCAATATGTGTATCTTTTGAAAAAAAAAAACAAAGCAATATGATTGGTAAATTTTTGAAACAACCAGTGGGTGAATTTTTAAGGTTATTTGTTTGGTAGCCTTGAAAGAGAGGAGCATACTTGCAGGACTGTAAAGTTTTGATTGTTTGCTTCAATGATAGAAAATATTTTTTTTTAAGTTTTAACTTGAATTTTAGATCTCTTGGAAAACACAGATTCTAATGATCTTGCTGGTGAATTGGCAAAACCTAAAGTCAACGATTTTAACAATGGAGGTATATTGAAGAATGAAAATGAAGATAACCCTGGATATATTGATTTATTGACAGATAATGCTGAGTTAGATATGGATACGCTCAAAACAGAGGATGACATTGATATCGTTTACGAAGATGTCAAACATGAAATACGTGAGGAAAAACCCGATATATTAATTGGAACAGAAATTGGACCAAACTTTTCCCATGAATTTTCAAAAGGTGAGGTGGTATTTTATACAACAGAAATGTTCTGTAAAGTCAGAGTTCAAAAATACATCTCTTTTAATGAAAGTAAATCTTTTTGCCACAGATGAATTCACTTCAGGGGATTTATTCTTGTCATTTAACTGTTTTCTTCTTGAGATTCAAATTGTTGGTTTATTATTACTTTCAATGTTTCTAAAATTGTATCAACTGTGCGGTAGTGCGATTAGGGATCGTTGAAACTTTTTTGAGTATTATATAGATCATATATAATTTTTGGAACGAAGTTCCTTTACGCGGCTTGCAGTAGGTGTCAAAATCGTCACGTAAGAAAAAAGCGTTATTCCCCCTTCAGGCGACTTTCTCTCTCTGTCTTTTTCTATTATATGTGAGTCTGTGTGACATACATTCCGAAGCTGTACAGCTCATCAAGGATATCTATGCGAATACAAGTCGAATATTATCGTTGAGTGGTAATACGTAGAAGATATTTTTGTTTCTTTTATGTTTCTATATAATGTGTGTTTAGATGATTATATCCTTTTTTGGACATGTACCCATTGAGTCCCGGACCGAAGATATCAGACTAATGATTGCAAAAGGATATATTACAAATTTTAGGACAGCCCAGTCATTAATCTCATAAAATGGAACTGTAATGTTTCATAAATTGAAAGTCCGTCTTTTCACGACACTCTATACCTTTCTGGAAGTCACACAATGCACTGACAGTGAAGAAAAATAACAATATACATTGATTTGTTGAAAATATAAACAGGATGTTCATAAAATCAGATGTGGAATCATCTGCGACTGAAAGATAAACTTTAGTCACTATCTTCCATCGTCAAGATAACCTCTTGTGGGGTATTCAATTGAGAATGTTCCCCTTTAAAACAATATACATTTTAAAAAAGTAGAATATCCCTTGAAATGTTTTTCCGACGTTGCCAATTGTTGGATGTCACAACTCATCACAGACTGATTTCATTGTATACCTGCAGAATGTCTCAGATAAAAACACGGCCTCAGTGTATACAAATATACAATATCGGAGGATGTATATGAACTTTTTCTATGATAGATTCCACACTTTATGGCATCCTTTCAAATTAGGTACCCCCTGCACCCTTGATCACCCAGTGGACCTAAAAACATAGAAAACGTTGTGACATCCAAAATTTGATGACACAACGTCGCAAGATGTCACTATGTGGGTAAAAATTCTGTATCATGATGTCACAAGGATGGGAGGATGAATCTATATATATATATATATATATATATATATACATATATATATATATATATAATATATATATATATATATATATATATATATATATATATATATATATATATATATATCACACATAAAGTTTGCAACATATGGAAGTTTTTTTTCATTAAGAGGTATAATGAAAATTTGACCTTGCAGTCATGTGCTACTCTAAACCTGTCAAATTTGACATTTTTTTCGAAAATCCTAAAAAATCAGTTTTTTTTTTAGAAATTTCGAAAAATGCCAAAGAAAAAAGTTGCTCAGTTTCCAATGTTATACTTTTCCTCCAAATTTGGACTCTCTACTGTCACTTCGACTTTTTTCCAATTTTTTTTAATTTCCCCAATCTTTTGCTCTACGAAACATGATTCAAATTTCATAATTTTGATGAATACGAGACTTCAATACCATATCTTGCTCAGAAAATACTCACATTGGCCTGTTACCAGAAAAAAAAATGCACCTCCAGAAATTCGTCTTTGTTGTTGCAAAGTACATCTAGTTTTGTCATTTCATTGTGAAACTGATTCGGATTTTCTAAGTATGGACGTTAATATGTCAGTAATCGAAAAAACGAATTTATCTCCATTCTTTTTACACTCGTATTTCTTTTTTTAATAGATTTTTATCCAGTTTGATTATTTTTCTGACCAATAATTCAGTTACAAATAAACCCGAAATATCATACTTTTCTGTAAACTAAACAATGACCTACAGTTTCATAACTATTCAAAAGACTTTCGTTCTAGCGATTTGTACTAAACATGATATAAAATTTCGTGATTTCAAACAATACAAGACTAATGCAACATCTCGGGAAGAAAATAGTACAATTGATCGAATCAAAATAATATTTTCCCTTAGTAGGCTTTTGAAACAAATTTTCAGTTTTGGTTGATGTCAAATAATTGCGTTTAATAAATCGAGTTGTAATTCACAAATAAGTTTTATGTACAATGTTATCCACAAAAGACAAAGTGGAAATCGTTCTTTTATGTGGTGAGAAAGTGCCCTATCCAGTTTTTGATTGTATTTTCAATCACCGGCATCCAGGAAGAAATATTCACTTTACTACCGTGGGAAGGATATTGAAAACATTCAAAGAAACTGGCTCTGTGGACAATCGTTTCAAGAAATCACATAATCCAATGAGCACTCTTAAAGAAAGAGATTTCGATATTCGAGCAGGATTTTCATTTGGTTCCAAGGTGAGAGAGAAAATGATATCACATTTCCCTACAGGATTTTATGGACAGACGAGGCAACTTTCACGTCGCTGGTGGTCCAACAATAATCCAAATTTTGTAATAGAATGCCTTGACCAATATTCATTCAAGACAAATGTGTGTTGTGGTTTATTACATAACCAAATAATTGGACCATATTGTTTTAGAGAAAATTTTAACACAGACATGTACAGAAATTCCATTATGAATCAGTTGTCTGAAGTTTTGGATAATCTGCCTCTGACGAAATTTGTGGTATCAGCTTGACGAGGCACCTATCCACCAAACGGTAGAAGTGAAACAGTGTCTCAGTCAGATGTTTAGGGGCAAAGTGATAGGACGAGATTGGGAAGATTATTGGCCACCGAGATCACCGGGCTTATCTCCAATGGACTTTTTTCTATGGGATTATCTGAAAAAAAAAGTGTATAAGCACAGACCATTTGCAAACAAAGAACATTTAGAGAATACCATTCGGGAGTGTTGTGCTAATATAAATCCCCTATTTATTAAAAATGCCACAAAGTCTGTGAATGAAAGGACTATAATTTGTATAGAACGGGAAGGACGGCATACTGAATGACGAATTCGGGTTCTTTGTGAGATTATTGAGATAAATCAATGAATGTTACGATGTTTTGTTGTGAATTTGGTTATAGTTATTTTGGTTTAATGTTTTTTACACATCTAATGGTGAAAATAACGAATATGAGATTTATGAAATTAATTCAAGAAACGTTGCGAAAAATTATCATTTGCTCGAAAATTACATCAAACAGTTTACATCCAACAGTATCACTGTTGGGTGTAAACTACATCAAAATATTTCGAACTCATCTGCAGCTAACGGGATACAAATCTGTTAAAAAAAGAAATACGAGTGTAATAAGAATGGAGAGAAATTCGTTTATTCGATTACTGGCATATTAACATCCATACATTGAAAATCCGAATCAGTTTCACAATGAAATGAAAAAACTAGATGAACTTTGCAACAACAAAGACGAATTTCTGGACTTGCATTTTTTTTTCTGGTAACAGGCCAATGTGGGTATTTTTTAGGCAAGTATGACATTGAAGTGTCGTATTCATCAAAATTATGATATTTGAATCATGTTTCGTTCGAATCGGTAGAGCGAAAGATTCCAAAAATTGGAAAAAAGTAACAGTAGAGAGTCCAAATTTGGAGCAAAGGTATAAAATTGGAAACTGATCAACTTCTTTCTTTGGCATTTTTCGAAATTTCAAAAAAAAACTGATTTTTTGAGGATTTTCGAAAAAAATGGAAAATTTGACAGGTTTAGAGTACCACATGACAAAAGGAAAGAGACGGTTTTTTACTCATTTTTCAAGCACAAACTAACTGTGAAGTCAAATTTTCATTATATCTATTAATAAAAAAAACTTCCATATGTTGCGTACTTTATGTGTGACACTGTATATATATAAAAGATTCATATTCTTTACAAGAATTTTGTGAATATCCCTACCTTGAGGATTTCTCGGGATGATACAATTAAAAAAATGTTTTGCAAATAGCATCCTGATCCTTTTCTGCTTGAAGATTTCATTGAGAAAAATCTGTAATGTATTCCATTTTTTCTTTAGACTCTGAAACATGGCCTCAACAAAATATAGAAGAGGAAGGAACAGCTGTGGAAAAGGACGACGATACATGGAAGGAACCTACAATAACTATCGATTTGAAGAATTGTCAGATGATTCAGAAACTCACTAATTGTGTATATCCAAAAGTTAATCCTTCTGATAATGAAAAGGGGCATGAGAGAATCCATATGGGAGAAAAACGATTTCAGTGCAAAGTTTGTTCCAAGAATTTTGCAGCAAAAAACACATTGGTGCATCATGAGAGAATGCATACTGGAGAAAAACCATTTAAATGCAAATTTTGTCTGAAGAGTTTTGCAGCAAAATATACACTGGTGCATCATGAAAGAATGCATACAGGTGAAAAACCGTTTCAATGCAAAATTTGTTTGAAATCGTTTTCCCGAAATGGGGGTCTTACGAGTCACGAGAGAATTCATACGGGAGAAAAACCATTTCAGTGCCAAGTTTGTCTGAAGAGTTTTGCTGCAAGAAACACGTTGTGCATCACGAGCGAATGCATTCAGGAGAAAAGCCATTTCAATGCAAAATTTGCTTAAAATCGTTTTCTCAAAAGGCACATCTTAGGGGACACGAGCAAATTCATACAGGAGGACAACCATTTCAGTGCAAAGTTTGTCCGAAGAGTTTTGCATACAAAAGAACATTGTTGCATCATGAGGGAATTCATAGGGGAAATAAATCATTTCAATGCAAAATTTGTTTAAAATCGTTTTCCCAAAAGGGGCAACTTACGGTTCACGAGAGAATTCATACAGGGAAAAAAACATTTGAATGCAAAATTTGTCCAAAGAGTTTTTCTCATAGAAGCGCATTATTGTATCATAAGAGAATTCATACAGGGGAAAAGCCATTTCAATGCAAAATTTGTTTAAAATCGTTTTTCCAAAAGGGGCATGTTACACAACATGAGATAATGCATACAGGGGAAAAGACATTTCAATGCAAAATTTGTTTAAAATCGTTTTCCCAACAAGGGAATCTCATGTATCACGAGAAACTTCATACGGGAGAAAAATCATTTCAATGCAGAGTTTGTACGAAGAGTTTTGCATACAAAGGTAAATTGTTGCGTCATGAGAGAATTCATACGGGAAAAAAAACATTTTAATGCTAAATTTGTTTAAAGTTTTCTGGTAAGAGTATCTTGAGGCACACGAGAGAATGCATACAGGAGAAAAACCTTTTCAATGCAAAGTTTGCCTAAAGAGTTCTGTACTTAGAAGCACATTGTTGTACCACGAGAGAATTCATACAGGGAAAAAACAATTTAAATGCAAAATGTGTCCAAACCGTTTTGTATACAAAGGCTCATTGTTGGTGCATGAGAAAATTCATACGAGGAAATACCATTTCAATGCAAAATTTGTTCAAAATCCTTTTCTCTAATGGGACATCTTAGGGGGACACGAAATAAGGCATACGGGAGACAAGCCACTTCAGTGCATAATTTGTTCAAAGAGTGTTGCTTATTAAAGCTCATTTTTGCGTCATGAGAGGATTCATACAAGGGTGGAACTTTTGCAAAGTTTGTGCAAAATCTTTTTCCTGGAAGGAATACCTTACAGGACACCAGACAATTCATAAAAGAGAAACTATTTCAATATGAAATTTGTCCCGTTTTGCAGGAGAAAAAACATGAATAGAATTGAATTTATTTAACCACGTTATGCATAAGTCACTAAAACTATTACCTAATATCAATAAAAGTAATGAAAATGTATATCAGTGTATCAATAAAATATACATTTCCAACTATTTCCATAAAAATAATCTACTGCACTCCAGCCAATTTGGATTCAGAAAGTCATCATCTACGATACATGCGTTGAAGAGAGTTGTCGATGGCATCATTGACGGATTTGAAAGGGGAACACACTGCAACTGCTCTGTGGGTGGGGGTAACAACTAGGCAGAATTTTGTACACCATAATAATAATAATAAAAAACTTTATTTGCTCAAATTAACATATGATGTTTTAGCATCGTCAGAATTGTGGGTGAAAAAGTAGTTAATTTGAATACCAGAAAATATCTATATAAATATGAATATACATGGATTAAAATCTCTAGATAGACAAATACAATAAATAAATACAGTAATTAAAATACACAGGTACACCAAAATGTTTAAGAACATAGAGATGAAAATATCATAGCTACATATTTATTGAGGAGAGAACATCAGCATCAGAGAATTCTTGAATGTTTTTTTTATTTCTATTTTGAATTTTGTTGTTGGAAGTTCTTTCATTTGCTTGGGAAGTTTATTGAAAAGTTTGATAGAGAGGTTGATAAAGCTTTTATGAGTTATGAGTCTATGTTGTGGGATTATTAGATTATTTTTGTTTCTTTGTCATATAAGTGTAGTGTATTTTGTTAAGAGAAGTTTTGCTCATTCGATTTGATGTAATATAGACAGTGATATATAAATAACGCTGGTAGAGTTAGAATGTTTAAATTTTTGAAATTATGTCTGCACAGTATAAGCAGTTTGTGTTATTGCTCTAATAGCTCTTTTCTGCATACGAAATATTTTTATTCAGTCTGTAGCATTCCCCCATAGAAGTATTCCATATGATATTTGACTTTGGAATAATCCCATGTAGGCTACCCTACAAATTTCCGTGGAAGCTGTTTGGATAGTTTTTCTCAGTAAGAAAGTTATACTTGCAAGTTTTTTTGTGAGAGCTTGGATATGATGTTTCCATGACAGTTTAGAGTTGAGATGAAGTCCTAAGAATTTAATGTTGTCTATTTCCTCATTAATTTATCTAAGAGAGATATTTAGAGGTGCTGTTTTGTTTAAATTAAGACTCAACTGGTTTGAGGTGAACCAAGGCTTTATCTGTTCAATTAAATTTTTATTTGTTATTTCCGTGTTTCTTGGATCACTGTGCGTGTCCTAGACAGTGGTGTCGTCAGCATATAAGATTGACTTTGCATTATTCAAGTTGTATGATAAGTCATTCACATACAGGATGAATAATAGGGGTCCTATGATTGAGCCTTGGGGGACTCCTGGCAATATATTTTGAACTGTGGATTTGATATTATTATATTCTACAAGCTGAGTTCTGTTTGTTAAGTAGGCCTCAGTGAAATCAAAAGAGTTTCCCTAATGCCATATAGTCCCAGTTTGCCTAGGAGGATGTTGTGATTGACACAGTCAAAAGCCTTTGAGAGATCACAGAAGGTATCATGTACTGATAAAGTACTGAGAGACTGAGTGAGGTACTGAATCAAGTACTGAAGAGATACTTGTATTTATAATGGGTGTACTGAAAATTCTGAGATGTACACCTACTGAAAGAAGTTGTTAACCCCCTCGGACTCGACAAAAGCTTTTGATTGTGTCACACTCCTTACTTATTGCAAAGCTTGAAGAGTTTGGTATCAGAGGAGTAACTCTCTCCCTCTACTCTTCCTTTTTAATAAACAGAAAGCTATGCGTTGTACTGGATACAAATAAAGTATCCGACTTCAAAGTAGTGAAATTCAGGGTTCCGTACTAGGCCCACTACTATTTATCATATAAATGACCTTTTTCCATATATGTCCCCATATGGCTGCATTGCTTTTGCGGATGACACAACTCTCACAAGCTCATGCAATAATAAGACAGACTTGACAATCAGTATAAAACTGGCATAAGAAAAAGCTGAAACCTGGTTCAGAAGAAACAATCTTAAATAAAACATGAATAAAACACAACATATCCTATTCTCCTCTAATACATATGTAGTATATGGCAATAGTGTTAAACTGCTGGCATCACTCTGGATGATAAACTTAATTGGTCAACTCACACGGAGCAGTTATGTGCACACCTATCAAAATACATACAGGGTGTTACCAAATAAGTAAACAAAAGCTCCTTGAAAAGTTACACGCTTCCAAAAATGAGAAAAAAAGTTTGTTTTCTTGAAGAGCTGAATAAATGGCATTTTGTGGACATGTTCTACCAATAAATAAGCTACCTATGAATATTTTTTTAATTTTGTTGTGATCTTGCAACCCCTATTACATTTTTTAACAGAACTTTTTAACGAAACAAAATTACTAAATTTAACTCATGTGTTGTGTCCGTAAAAGCAATAATTTCCTAATAATAAAAAGTACAACATTGTGCATGAACGGATCTTCTGTAAATGGAATCGAAAAAATCTAGTAGATGGCCGTCACGTTTTTATTTATTTATACTGACAAATCAACAGGCCTAGGCCCAATTACAGACAGATAGTTCCTATACAGTAAAATACATTACACACTACACAGCAGATATAATACACTCAAATTTCTTAAAAAATACGTAAAAAATAAAAAATACAGTTGTCAAAAGATAAAAGATGAGATAAAAGATAAAGATAAAATCAAGACATTCATAACAACCTTTAAATCTTTATAATCGTGCTAGCCTATAGCTATTTAGTCTTGGAGTATTAAAGAGATGGAGAACAGCCTTTAATTTCACTGGTACTGGAAATAAAAATATCAATATCTCAGTGGTTTGTATATTCATTTACAGCTCTTTGGCATCTCTCAAAAGGTGAGCAAGATGTGACGTCAACATAGAAAATATGCACAAAAGATTATGGGATTACCTGATCAATTCTTTTTTTCGAAAATCTAGTGATATAGAGTGTGCAACACTAAATCTTATTACTAATATTCAGTTGAAATTAGATGCAGACTACAAGAGTGGACTGTTATCACTGGATTTACAAAAAGCACTTGATATGGTTAACTTTGAAATTCTCCTTAGAAAAATCAGTCAAATTGGCATAAGAGGAAATGTGTATTCTTGGTTTAGAAACGATTTATTCGATAAAAAGCAATTCATTTATATAAGAGATTCGAAATCAACAGGAAACATTTCTTGTGGGGTACCACAGGAATCAATCCTTAGACCTATTTTGTTTCTCATTTATATATATATATAATTCCTTTATTTAGTTATATGAACTAATACAAATGATCATTTAAAGAATACACACCGAATTCGGTCATACAAAATAAAACTAATAATAGACATGTCACTCATAAAACTACACATTAAAATTTGGTCATATAAAATAAAGCAAAACCAATACAGCCATTCCACTCATAAAAACTACACATTAAAATCAGTTGAAGAGAAGGGAGAAACACAAGTATACCTGTGCAGAATATTGAAAATAGAATTACTAAGAAAAATTCTTCTTTCAAGCTCCAGCACTAGGAGAGTGAAGAAAAATTTTTAAGTTCTGTTTGAACTTGTTCAAGGAATCTGAGGATTTGATTTCTAGGGGCAGCTGATTGAATCTCTTCAGGCCTTTGAAAAATACAGAAGTTTGTGTATGACTCTTTGCCACCAGTAGAATGTGGAAATCATTTCGTGATCTTGTATTGTGGGTATGCACATCAGAATTGTAATTGACAATATTTCTCAAATAGCTTGGAGCAGTACCTGATTTGATCTTAAATATAAATATTAGAGTATTATACTCAACGAAGTCATCTATTGACAACCACTGCATTTCCTTTAACATATGCCCAAGTGTGTTCTCTTGAGCATGTGAGAGATCTCATAGCTATTTTGAAGTTTCCTAAATCTGGACATTTCATTTTGATTGAGCAGGTAAAGTATTGTGGAACAGTAGGTAAAATGAGGTAATATTAGGGTGTTGAACAGAATAGTTTTGGCCCATCTTGTCAGAAAAGTAGAACATCTTTGTAAGTAGTTGATTTTATATGAAATGATTTTGATTAAATTGTTTGCATGTTCTTTAAATTTGAGCTGTCTATCTATAATTACTCCTAAATATTTAAATTTCTGTACCATTTCAATTGACTCGTCACTTACAGTAATATTTAGCTGACTCTCGCAAAACAATCTGTAATTATTTTCGTTGCTGATTATCATAAATTTGGTTTTTTGTGTGTTTATCTTCAATTGGTTAGAGGAACACCACTTATTGATATTTTCCAAAGTAGTGTTAAGTGTTGTTACCAACTCTTCATTATCTAGACATGTAAAATATATGAGGGTATCATCGGCGAATAGATGTATGGAACAATGTCCAGCTGCACTCACTATGTCGTCAACATATAAAAGAAATAACAGTGGACCTAAACACTACCCTGTGGAACCCCTATGTCATTTTCGATTTCAAGAGACATCATTTTATTCATTGTTACTTTTTGTTTCCTATTTATTAAGTAATTATTGATCCACTCCAAAGCTCTACCTCTCACTCCAATACTCTCTATCTTTTTTAATAATCTCCCCCGATCTATTGTTTCAAACGCCCTTTTTAAATCTAAAAACACTGCCCCTGTAACAAGATTCTTATCTAGATTACTCTTCCAGTCGTTCAAAACACATTGTATTGCAGTTTCACAGCCATATTTCCCTCGAAATCCTGATTGCACACAGTTTATAATGTTGTTTGTCTCTACAAACTCTAATAGTTGTTCATATACTACTTTCTCTATAATCTTCTCAGGACAACTGAGCATATTGATGGGACGCAAGTCAATGGCTCTGTGAGAGTTGCTTACTTTTGGGACTGGCACAATAATTGATATTTTTAGTTCATCTGGTACCTTGCATTCTAAAAGAGATGTGTTTATTAAATTAACAAGTGGTAGAGCTAAGTTATTAAAACATTTCTTTATAATTTCTATGTTTATGTCATCTGAGCCTTTTTTATTTGGAAGGTTAAAAACAATGTTTTTCAGTTCATCTGTAGTAATAAGCTTAAAGTCTTCTAAGAATATGTTCTGATGTCTAGGTAAAACAGGAAAATCTGGACCAGAATCATCAATGTTGTTAATAATTGTTTTTATACTTGTTATGTAATAAGAGTTTAAATAGTCCGGCATTAAATTTGGGTCTGAAATAATTTCATCATCAATTTCGAGCTGAAAAAAATTATTGTTTTTATTTTCTTTAGGAAGTAGTGAGTTCAATATTTTCCACAGTTCCCTAGAATTATTCCTATTTTCTGCGATACTGTTTTCAAAATGGTTCCGTTTTTCCTCGCGCATTACTTTAACAGCAATATTTCTTTTTTGTTTGTATATCTCCATATTTTCCGGTGTTCTGTTACTTACGAACTGTTTATAACATTTATCTCTCGTGCTCGTCCCATCTTTAACTCTGTCATTCCACCATTCTTTATATTTCGGATATATTTTAATTTTTTTTTCTTAGGGCAATTTCATTAAGAACATTTATTATATTAGAATGAAAATGTTTTTGTTTAGTTTTTATATAAGGTTATACTTCCAATTTACGAGGGACAATTTATAATTGATGTTGTCATAATCGATATTTCTACCTCTGCTCTCTATTTCCAATGGTTTTTGTTTAGTTTTAGAGGTTAAGTGGATTATTATCATATAATGATCTGTGATTCTTGGCGTTTTTATAACTTTACTAATGTACTGGTCAGAACGATTAGTTATTACTAGATCTATAAGAGATCCACCATTTATATTAGGGCGGGTGTTTTCCCTAACTATATTCTCCAACCCAGCATCAATAACACATTGTTTTAATTTGGTACATGCACTGCTAACAGAATTCCAGTCAATATTGAAATCTCCTGTTATAATTACAGGGCAGGTTTTATCACAAATATTTTCTTCACACCAGTTTTCAAAGACGTTTAAAAAATCAACACAGCTACTATTTGGAGATCGGTATAAACATGTAATAATAAGAACCCTACTATCAACAAGAATTTTTGTTGTTTGAAACCAATATGCCTTTTGTAAGCAAAACTTCTGACACTCTATTATCTTTATACTATTTCTTACATACATTAATGTTCCCCCAGTATGCCTACTATCGCTATCTGCTCTAAGAATGCAGTAGTTTTCAATATGAATCTCACTATCATAAATGTCCTTAGTTAAATGAGTTTCTGATATGCAAATTATTTCAGGCCTTTTCTGCAAGACTAAATTTTGTATTTCATCAAAATGGGCTGGTAAACTTTGAGCATTGAGATATAGAAGAAAGCTGTTTTTATGTAACCTATTTTCATGGCTGTGATTATGATAATGAATTACGGTCGGACTGTCTCTAAAAAATCAATGTTTCCACTGTTCTGATGCACATACCCACCACAAGCTTCATTTGTAGATATTTGACAAACCTCTGCACAATCGTGTTTGGCTTTACTTTGACTAGATTTCTTACAACTTTCCACTCTTTCAGTAATTTTACTATAACTCAAATTGTCATGGGTTATCCCTGTATTCAATTGTTTGATTAGATTTCTCTTCATAAAAATTTCTTTCACTAGACAATCTACTAATATTTTTTTATTAAGAAAAGAATTGCTACGATTAATATTCAGCATTCTGACATGCTTTTCAGTTCTTATATATCTATTCATCATATTATTAAACTTACTTACTTACAAAATATTCAGTTTCGTCTCCAAATTTTACAAGTGGTACTGCTTCCATTATAATATTTGTATTCGCACATAATTTCAATTTATTGAATATTTCATTAACTGAAGGTGATTTTTTATTTCTAAAATTATTCAGTCCTGCAATAATTATAATGTAATCACTTTTTGTATAATTCTTTGCTAGGCTAACAATATCTCCTATGACACATTCGAAAGAAGCACCTGGCTTAATTATTGTTTCTATGTTGAACAGACTGTTTCTCAATTGCGTATTAATCAGTGGCCCCAAATTTCTTCCTTCTTCATCGCAAAGTATGAGTATTTTATTCTGATTCTTCCATATTAGATTTTGCTCCATCCCTTCTGTAGGGATTTTTATTTCTTTGGTGGTATGTTCTGGTATCTCCTTCATTTTTGTTAATTCACTCTTCAGATTATCCACCTCTTGGTAGACATGAACTGGTAACACTCGTTGGTCGCTTAAAAAATGGCAGTGCCGCAGGTTTTGATAGTGTCACCGCTAAGCTGGTTAAAATGTGTCATATACATATTCTAAACCCTTTGATTCATGTTTTCAATTTAATTTTTACAACGGGAAATATCCCTAAAGACTTGAAAAAATCTATAGTAATACCAATCTTTAAATCTGGTAGTAAAATTGACATATCTAACTATAGGCCTATCAGCATAATTACCACTTTTGCCAAATTATTGAAAAAATGTTTGAAGAACAGATTACACGATTATCTCGAGAATATCAACATCCTCAGTAGTAAGCAGTTTGGTTTTCAAAAAGAATTAGTACAGATGACGCAATGTATCATTCAGTGAATCATATAAAAAAAACCTTGATAACAATAAAAAATGTATAGGGGTATTTATAGATAATAAATTAAGCTCGGTGTGTTACTCGTTCAGAATCAAAGCAAAATATTTAGATAGAAATGCTTTAAGGACTGTGTATTTTTCTAAATTCCATTCTCTTTGGTATCATTTTCTGGGGAGGGGCTGGGATGCACAGCGTGTTTTTATAGTACAAAAGAGATCTCTACGAATTTTGTTGGGAAACAGTTATAGGCAGTCATGCAGAGGAAAATACAGAGAAATGGATATATTAACTGCTCCAAGTATCTATATATTAAATATGCCAGCCCACAGACTAACTTTGACAGAAAAAATCCCTATGTACTCATGCATTAAGTTTTATAATAGACTCCCTACGGAACTGAAAACCGAACCCTGCCTTAAAAATTCAAACATCAAGTACAGGAATTATTAATTAAGCTAGATCCGTACAGTGTGAATGAATTTCTAGACTCCAGTTTATTGTGATTTCAATGTAAACCAAATTCTTCTTTTTCTTTATTTTCATTTCTACAATCTTAACATATCTGTTTTTAGTGAGTTTTTGTAGTTCTTTCTTGTCAAATACTTATTTTGTATTTTTTTGTTTTTTAGGATTATCTCTGATGTTGTTTTCTCTTTATACTAAACATCACCACTTTTGACGCCGTTTCACCTAATTGTATTTATATATTGTATGATGTATACGTACAGTTCTTTGAATAAAGCTATATCTATCTATAGACCTGGCAAAGGCTTTCGATACGGTCCTGCATGACGGACTGCTTGATGTTCTTAGACATTAGGGGAGAAAGTCTTTGAAAGCTACTTGACCAATAGGTCACAGCAAATTAAAATCCAAAATGTATACAGTCTCCCCAAAATCATAGAAATAGGTGTTCCTCAAGGCACTGTACTTGGACCATTGCTTTTTATTACATACATAATGACGATGGACGTCCGCGAGAGTAATCAAATACATCATTTGGACGAACAAAGACTCATGCTTAATGCTTTGTTGCCTGGATTAGAGTATGTCAATTGCCCATACCTTTTAAAAGGAGAAACTCTCCAAGCTTTCTTGCAAGGTTTTCGTAACATTGCAAATAAGAAATCCCAAGATTTTTGTGACGAAAATTCTTATTCGGACGACGAATTTAAAATAATGACTTCCATTTCAAAAAATCAATTTCAATAATTGTTTGGGTATTGTGATGCTATTCCCGGTGAAGGTGGATTCAGATATATGTACTTAAGAAAGATCTTTTAACATTTCTGTGAAAGTTGAAACAAGGCTTATCTGACGAATTTTTAAAGATTATTTTTGCCTATACCACAAGACAGTCGGCAAGCTTAGCAATTAGCAAAGTGAGATTGTCACTGAGGACCAGATTTGTTAGAGATAATATCGGATTTGAAGCAATAACTCATCATCAGTATATAGAGCGACACGTAAGCCATTTTCAAATGAACTTTATAATCCCACACCAGAAAATCCAAAAGCAATATGCTTAGTAGACGCTACTTATACCTACATTAACCGAAGTTCCAATTTTCGGACACTTAGGCAGACATTTTCTCAACATAAAGGTCGCCATTTAGTAAAACCGACGCTATTGGTTGCTCCGGATGGCTACATTCTTGCTGTACTTCACTGATGGGCATGATATTAGAAAGTGAATACGGAAATGATGTTCAGGGTATGAGAAACTGGTTTTTGGAGGGAGACATACTCCTCGTCGACAGAGGGTACAGAGATGCAATACCCCTTTTAAATCGAATGGGGATTAATTACAAAATGCCAGCGTGTATACAACCAGGAGAAAAACAACTCTCAACTGAAGCAGCAAACGATAGCCGATTGGTTACAAAGTCCTGATGGGTAATAGAAAGTCGTAATAGCCATTTTAAGTCAATTTTTAAATTCTTTGACCAAGTGATAAATATGCAACATGTTCAACACTTAAAAGACTTTTATCTTATTGCGCTATTATTAACAGATATTATCCACCAATTTTAATGGCATTTGAACTAGCAAGAACTATGTTAGCCAGGTCTAGACATATTAATCTTGTTCAACAAGAAGAACGTTTACTTAATCGACGTGGGTTATGGCAGCAACTTAATAATGAGTATGTACCTCGATTTCCACACCTACCTATGGATTACTTAAGAAACGTGACTTTTGGAACCTATCAAATTAAATTATCAGCGTCCTATGTCCAAGACAGAATACTTAGAGATGATCATGAGTCGTTTGAAATTGATCTTAGAGTGAATGAACCTGGATTTATTAGACTCAGAGTGTATTCTCGATTCAGAAGGAGAGAAAAATATCAAGTATTTATTCAATACACTATGCATGAAAACCAGCCTTACGAGAATAATGAAGATGTATTGATCCTCGCCACAAACTGATGTAGGGATAACATCATATCATATCTTATGCTGACGATACAGTACTTCTTTTTGATGATAAAACATGGGAAGATGTAAAATTGAAATCTGAAAATGACATGAGTATTGCTAAAAAGTGGTTTGGCTAAAACAAATTATTATTAAATATAAACAAAACGACATACACCGCATTTTCTCTCGGAAAACAAACAGACCATCCTTTACTAATTTGCAATTCCCAATACTGATCCAAGTATTCAAGAAAGTTTTTCCACAAAATATTTAGGTGTCACAATAGACAAAAATCTGAAGTGGTATGATCATATTGTCACATTTAACTTCCCTGTGTGACTTTAGAGCAAGGCCCTGAGATCAAAATAAAATATTTCGACCCTATGGGGGTTTCACTCTTGAATATATTTATTTGGTATCATAGGCTTAATTCATGTAGGAGACTAATAAAAGAGTTGGGTAAAACTAATACATATATTGAATAAAATAAACGAACTACTTACATTTTGTCTGGACAGTGTCACACTAGATAGATATATAGATAGATACTTTATTGATCTCTACAGGTCTTATTTACAAAAACATGAGGCAAGTCATTAAAAAGATACATGAGTGCTATAAACTAACAAACAATTACAAGTAAAATGTTAAAAAGTTATGGGATATTCAAGATATAAAATAGATATAAAAATAGATTACGCATTGAGTAACTAGTGAACGAACATGAAGAAAGGGGTAGAAAAATATGTGAATTGGTTAGTGTAAATAGGTGTATGTCAGTATTTAAAAAATAAAAACCTATATATGTATGTACAGATAGGAACATGCAGTTGATGATCAGTTGGTTAATCAATTAGAGTTTGTGCTGCGTATACTCGTCAAGCGAGTAGAAAGCATGGAGGAGTAAGATATTTTTAATGCTCGATTTGAAAGTTTTATGGTTTGAGATCGACTTTATACTCTCCGGAAGCAGGTTGAAGAGGTAGCCACCAGCATAAGTAGGCGATTTTTTATGCAACATTATATGGCACTGTTGTAGGTGGAAATCATTTTTCGTTCTTGTGTTATAAGTATGGTAGTCATTGTTTTTTTCTAGCTTTTCCATATTGCAATGAATATATGTTAGTAGTTTGTAGAGGTAGATGGATGTGACTGTCAGGATTCAATTTCCAACAAATGTATTCCTGCATGACTCTCTATAGCTCAGGTCAAAGAGTAGTCTTAATAACCTCTTTTGTATGATGAAAACTCTAGATATTTCTGTAGCTCTGCCCCAGACAATTATGTTGCAGCTGATAGTGGAGTAAATTAGGGCATAGTACATGTTTATAAGATAGTTTCTATGGAGATTTGATTTGATAGTGGAGTAAATTAGGGCATAGTACATGTTTATCAGATAGTTTCTATGGAGATTTGATTTCTTACAGACGGCGTTAACGTGATTGTTGAAGGAGAGTTTATCATCAATCTCTAGGCCTAGATATCTTGATGATCTTGATGAAGGTATTCTTGTGTGGCGGATATTGATTGTTAGAATGTTTGTTAATTTTAAGGGGCTGGTGAATTCAATCAGTACTGTTTTTTTCAGGTTGATGATAAGATTATTACTATCACACCAGTGTTTGAAACTTTTTGCAGCTAGCTCAGTTTTGTCTTGCAGTTCGGCAGCAGTATCAGCTGCAACGATAATTGTCGTATCATCTGCATAGATGAAAGTGCGCCCTTGGCTAATATAGTTTGGGAGATCATTCATGTAGGAAAAGTAGAAGCCCTAAGACACTACCTTGCGGAGTGCCAATTACGATGTAGTTGTCCGACTGCTCATCCCCCGACCTGCACCCTGAGAGTTCTGTCAGACATATATGACTCATCGATGAAAGAAAATTGTATTTCGTGCATAAAATAATTTATTAATTGTAGCAAAGCGCTTTCGACCGTTAGGTCATCATCAGATGATCATGAGATGATTTATGACCTTTTGGCTTCTTGTACACCTGACGAGTACGCACTGATGATGACCTAACGGTCGAAAGCGCTTTGCTACAATTAATAAATTATTTTATGCACGAAATACAATTTTCTTTCATCGATTAAATCGATACGTGCACACAGTCACACTTTTCATTTCATATGTATGACTCAATCCAGCTTTGTATGGGGCCTCGAATGTCCAGTGCTTCTAGCTTCGTTGTTAGCTATTTTGGATTGATTGTGTCACAGGCACGAGTGAGATCGAAGAATAATCCCACTATTCTGATTGATGATGTTATAGATATATTGCGGATGCTGTTTTAGTTGAGTGGTTAGGACGAAAGCCATGTTGGCAGGGGGTAATAATATTGTATCTGTTTAGGTAATTGACGAGTTTGTTATATAGTTTCCATCACTTTTGAGAAACAACTCAAAAGGCAGGTCATCCTGTAGTTCTCCACGCTTAGGGGATCATCTTTTTCAAAAACTGGAACTGTTTTTGTGATTTTAAGTGGCTTGAAAATTGCCCCTCGGTTACAGAGTAGTTTACTATCATGGCTATATAGCTTGATATGTCGTCGGAACATTCTTTTAGGATTATAGCTGGAATCTTGTCTATGCCTGCTGAATATTTCTTCTTTTGGCTCAATATTATATATTTGATGTCCTATTCAGTGACAGGGTAAAAAAACATGGAGTTTGGACCTATGATCGCATTTTTTGTACACATGTCTTGTGGTAGGTCGAGTGATTCTATTTTATCAATAACAGAGGATGTAAAGTGTTTCCCGAAGATGTTTGCGACTTTACTATCGTCGGTTATGAGATTGAAGTTCAGTGATATGTCTTGCTTTGTTTTTTTTCGACTCATTTTTTTGTTTACCAAATTCCATAGAGATCTCGATTTATTGTTTGAGTTATTGATTAAATTGAAATGGTAAGTCTTTTTTTCCAAGGATATTTTTGTATCTAGTTGTTTTTTCTTTTGTTTATACCATTCATTTAAGTTTGGATTGTCGTCATTTTTCCTTAACCAATTCAGTTGTTTAAGGTTATCGAGCTCTTTATGGAGTTCGTTTGAGAAGGGAACTTTTTCTGTTTTATTAGAGTTTTTTAGTTTTGACATCCGTTTGGGGAATGCTATGTTGAAACACCATGAAAGTGAGAGAAAAAGTGATTGAACATACCATCTACAGTTTTTTCCTGAACATTATAGGTCTGGTTTGTATCGAGCAGCGACTTAAATTCTTGTATTGAGCAGTCATTGATTTGTCTAGTGATTATGTATTCATTATTTTTATGATGCTTAACTGTCGTATACCATGTCATTATTTGAGCTGAGTGATCAGAAATTCCTAGGTCGCGGACCTCAGAGGAGATAGCTTCTACATTGCTGACTATATAGTCAAGACCACTACTGGTTTGCCGATTTCCATACTTAGCAACACGTGTTGGCTCAGTATAGGGCAATTTCAGATGTGACATCTCAAATAGGTCAAAGAGTTGTTTTTTGTAGTAGCTTTCTTCTCTGAAGTTTATATTCAGGTCCCCGCATATTACTATGTCTGTGTACCTAGCAGTTATGTATTCCAGGATGAAGGCCAATTGGTCGAGAAATAGTTGTAAGTCAAAAGTCTTTTGAAGGCGACGATACATAGGTCTTTGTTCACCTCCATAGCGGAGCACTCAAAGTGCAACTCAAGGGAACAGCCATACAAATACTGGATCGTTTTACAATTGTTATTTTTGTAGAATTGAGATTCAACAAATATTGCAGTTCCACCATGTTCAATTTGAGTCCTACAGAAGCTGGAGACCAACTCATAACCTGCTTTCCTTGAGTTAGGTAGCCGGTTCTTACACATCCAGTGTTCAGTTATACAAATAAAAGTTGGGTTATTGACATTACAAAACAATTCAATTATGTTAATTTTGTTAGCTAGACTTAGCTAGACTTTGAGAGTTCATGTGCATTAGTTGTAAGATTTTTTCTTCATAGTTTTTATTTCTGTTCTATGGTCTGGAATGAGGCTGGCCTCTGAAAATTTTCATTCGCGTGGGATTCATGTGGATGGTCCAAAAAGTGCTTACCTCGAGTGAAGTTGAAGCGGCTAAAGTATATATTTCTTAGCCAGAAATTGGGCTCATACACTTGTTCCTTAGCTTTTGGGTCAACTCCAATCATAAAAGCTTGGTTGTTGGTGCACGTCATCAGAGTTTGTTTGCTTTGTGATGAAGTTTTTTATGTTTTCTGGTGCAATTTTATCTGGAACCTTTGATATAAAAAGCCATATGTTCTTTCCTATCTCTTCGTTGCCACAGAAGTCATCATCTCCATCACCACTTCCTACTTTGTGAGTTCGCTTTTTTCTCCGCTTTCTCACATCAGTGAAGCTTTCTTCCAATTCCTCATTTTTTGTTGAGTGGGTAGGATGTGGATCTCATTCCCATTCACCATATTTATTAATTCATTAACTTTTTTTTCACTTTGAATTTTCAATATCTCAGCAGCTGCCTGATTCACTGTGATACTTGGGACACCCTGTAGACTGGAATTCCCATCAGGTGAATTCATTGGAATTTGCGAGTCTTCTGTTTGTTGTGGGTTTTTTATGTTTTCGTTTTTTCTGTGGTTTGTGGTTTTGTCGTTTTTATCTGTCGACGGCCCTCTTTTTTCGTGGTTTGAATTGTTGGTAGTTTTTGTTTCTAAGAGCTCAATTTTCTCGTGCAATAGTTGGATTAATTGTTCTTTGTCAGTAATAATCATGTTTTTGTCCACCAGCATTTGTCTGAGAAGGTTATTTTCTTCTTTAAGGTAGGATAGTTCGGCACTGTTTGGGTTAGTTGTCCCTTGTGAGATTTTATGTTTGTATTCTGCGTTTTTCTGCTCACTAGATTGTTTGAGACATGCAGGGCGAAAAACCTCATCACATTTAACACTCTTCACTTTTGCCACCACTTTTTTTAACCAATGTTTGCAACTGTAATTTTCATTTTTTTTGGAGCAAATATAGCACAACCTGTGCCGCCCGCCGTCACACTATCTGTTGGACTTTCTTCTTTGTAGACCAAAAAGCAACTAACTAACTTTCAACTTTTCCACCAAATACCTTTTTTCACCAAAAAGGTGGTAATATTCAATTCAGCAGTTTTATCATTCACTCCTATAAAATCACGACGATTCAATAAGAGTTATTTTGCTGAATTGGCAATCTCAGCATTTACAGTTCATTGTGTTGTAATTGTACATACCATGCATCTAATACTTTCTGAATTGACTTATGTTAATTATTGCAGAAAAGAGATATGGGTTTGGAAAAGTTGAATGCACTAATAAAATATTAATTTAGAAATTAATTATTTTTCCCACTAATATGCAAGATAATCAAAAGGTTTATCTCCAAATTTTATACAATACGGAAATTCACGAGAAAAAATACTTTGCTAATGGTTTACAAGGCACTTGGGAAATCCGTAATAAAGTAAGGGATCATTTTATGGGGTGGATTGAATACCTTCACATTATTATCGTTAAACGTTATACAAAATTACATTTTAAAAATTATTCCCAATAAAGATAAGTTATATTACACTGCTGATTTGTATAATGCTGATATTCTTAATGTTAAAATGTTATATTTTCACAACATATGCTTCTTCATATATAAGAAAATTAAAAAACCCTATTTGCCACTGTCACAAAACTAGACAGGTTACAAACTTACATATTCAGGTTCCTTTTTATAACAAAGTTGCCCATCAAATATATTTAACTAGTTTAGCACCAAACATTTTCAACACTCTACCGCTAGAAATAAAAATTACAAATTGAATTGATTAATATATGAAGATTTCATTAAAAAAATATTAATTTTTTCTTTAGAATCTGGAACAAGACTTCAACAAAAAACTGCTATAGAAGATAATGGAACATCTGTGAAAAGGGAAAATGATACAAGGATGGAACCGACAATAACCAATTCAACATTTCAGTGTAAATTCGGTTCCAAGTATTTTTCCCCGAAACAAAATTGGTTGCGTCATGAGAAAATCCATACAGGGAAAACACCATTTCAATGCAAAATTTGTCCAAACTCGTTTAACCAGAAGATGGATTATTAAGACATGAGAGAATTCATATAGAGGAAAAACCATTTCAATGTAAAATTTGTCCCAAGAGGTTTGCTGTAAATGATACTTTATTGATCCATGAGAAAGTCCATAAAGAAAATCCATTCCAGTGTAAAATTTGTTTAAAAACATTTGCTCGAAAAGGCCATATTGTAGAACACGAAAGAAGTCACACAGGAGAAAAAACATTTCAATGCAAAATGTGTTTGAAGTCGTTTAGATACAAGGGGAATCTAATGATGCATGAGAGAATTCATACAGAAGTAAAACCATTTCAATGTCAAATTTGTTCTAAATCGTTTGTTCGGAATGACTATCTTATATTACATGAGAGATTGCACACAGGGGTAAATCTACTTCAATGTAAAATTTGCTTCAAATCGTTTTCTCGAAATTATCAATTTATATCACATCAGAGAATTCACACAGGCGAAAAACCATTTCATTGTAAAATTTGCCCAAAAAGGTTTGCACTAAAATCCAATTTGTTGTGCCATGAGAGAATTCACATGGTGGAAAAACCATTTCAATGCAAAATTTGTCAAAAGAGATATGCAGTGAAATTAGTTTTACAGAAAGCCAAGGAAAAAAAAATTTTTCTCGGAAAATTCATTTTGAAGAACACGAAAGAACCCACACGGGAGAATAACCATTTGGATGCAAAATGTGTCCAGACAGTTTTGCATTGAAAAAAACGTACCACGAGAGGATTCATACGGGAGAAAAACCGTTTCAATGCAAAGTTTGTAGGAAGAGTTTTACAGTATAAAGCTCGTTGTCGCGTCATGAGAAAATTCATAAAGAGAAACCACATACCGGAGTGGAGCCATTAGAAAGTAACTTTTATCATGATTTTTATAGAGAATTCATTCGGGAGAATACTATAAATAATGAATGAAAAATGATCTTCGGCGTAATTTGATACTCTTCACACGCCAAAATTAATATAAAATCATTTGTAAGTTTTTTTACGTCATTCAGAAAGTAAACAATATCGACAGGCCATGTTGACTTGGTAGATAAGCAGTGTTGCCAGGTAGACTTTTCATGATTGTCGCGTGCGCCTCTAACGGGGAATTTGAAAGCTGTCCACCAACGACATTATGTTTGACATATTCGACTACTGTTTTCTGATTGACCGATGAATGAAAGATCTTCCTTGGCAACCAATCAGAAAACAGTACATTTAAAATTTCTGATAACTGCCTAAAATTATTATTTTTGTGTAAGGTAATTGTTCTATTTGCAATAAAAAACGAAAATGTCATTTGTAGTTTCAGTTCCATATACCGGGTGTGCACAAAAAACAGGTTGAAAATGGTTTACATGATTAATTAGGATAGATAAAAGGTGTTTGTAAAGATACTTGAAAATTACTTAAGAACTATTAATCAACAACCTGAAAAATGGAGTAAGTAGTGGCGAAGATGGTATAACATATGATGTTATTAAAATGAACCATCTACATTTACTAAAACCGCTAAAACATATTATTAATTGTATCTTTTGTAGTGGGGTATACCATGATGCTTTCAAGACAGCAGTAATTGTTCATATCTACAAACAGGGGGGAAAGGAGTTAATTTCTAACTATAGGCCAATAGCCCTTATGAGTACTATTAGTAAACTATTCGAGAAGTATAAAAAATAAAGCCATGCTATTCTTGGAAAAACACAAATTACTTTCAATCAGTTTGGGTTCAGGAGGGACTTAAACACGAAGGTAGCTTTGTGTAGGGTTACAGAAGAGATTCTTCGAGGATTGGATGCTGGGAAGAGAGTTGTAGGCATATTCTTGGATCTTAATAAGGCGATCGACACTGTGGACTACCAAATCCTCCTGTCCTGGAGAGATTACAAAACATAGGTATTCGAGGAGCAGTAAATGACCCCTTCAAATCATACCTAACTGGTCGAACACAAATGGTCAGTGTCGGGCGCTATGAGTAATACTCTCCAGGTGGGGTTTTGTGTACCGCAGGGTACAGTACTGGGACCCCTTCTTTTTAATATATATATATATATATATATATATATATATATATATATATATATATATATATATATATATATATATATATATATGAATGATGTCTTACAAGATGGCGTGAAAATGTGTCCTTAATAATAATATATCTTTTTTCTCTTCTTATTTTTTTTTTTCTTCTCAACTATCTTCGAAGGTTCTTTTTTTCACTTTTTTTCTTGGCCAAACACGATACAGGAACATTTCGGGTAGGAACTGTATTCTTCTTCAAGATCCCAAGAGCCCGTCGTCTGTCTATAGACTCACTCAATCCTAGAATAGTCTGCACCAGTAGGTTACATTAATTTTCTCACGGAAAATGATAAAAACTCATTCCAGTATAGTTATTGTAATCCCAATGGGAACGGCAAGAAAAATAAGAGCACTACGAGGAGTGTTCATATGCACTGCCCGGCAAATGGGAAATTCATATACTACCAGTGTTTTTACTTTCAAAGCGTTCCTGGTACAATGATAAAAAAGTTCTGTCGTGTGTTAGAGAATTCCTTCTCGAAACTTTTTATGTCGGTCCAATTGGGATTAGAAATACTATACAACGGGATCATTTCGCCCCAGAGTCACATTGAGGTACACAACAATAATGATTTGAACTAGAATCACCCATTCTTTCACTCGAGGACATACAATAGTCAACAGAATATTCACCAGGTAAACCAGAATTTCATTGAATGTCAACAATCACAAGAGTGTTCTCAAAGGTCCTTGAGAGACTGATATATATAAGACTACTTGATTTTCTGAAGGCACACGATGTTCTCAACTCGTGTCAACACGGATTTCTACCAGGAGAGTCATCAGAAAAGGCCATTTACCATTCACTCAAATACCTAGTGGATCATATTGATAAAGGAGAGCTCTTAGCTGGTATATACTTCGATCTCTCAAAGGCTTTTGATTCCCTGGATCATGACATTCTTTTAAAAAAACTCGAATGCCTTGGCATCAGAGGTATACCTCTGCAGCTTTTCAAATCCTTCCTGACGGGAAGAACCCAACAAGTTACGCTACGGTTTGAAATCGACGGTAGAATTCAAGTATTCAACTCCCCTATTAGAAATATCAACACTGGTGTTCCTCAAGGATCTATCCTTGGACCCCTACTATTCATAATGTATGTAAATGACCTACCAGACTGCTTATCAACTCCAGCTGTTTTCCAATATGCCGATGACACATCATGTTTAGTCATGGGAAAAAATCTCGAAAACCTCTCCAAAAAGACAACGAAAGTGACACAGGAAATGTTGACCTGGTGTGACAAGAACAATCTATGCTTGAATACAAAAAAAACAGTGTCATTGCAGTTTAGCAAACGCTTAGAATCAGACAGTAATGTTTTAATAAAACTCGGGAAAAAATCAGTTCCAGTGCGTTCCGACACTAAATTCCTTGGCGTTGAAATTGATAGTAACCTATCTTTTGGCAACCATATCTCCCATACTGTAAAAAAGCTGAACAAAACGTGTTATGCCATACGTAAATTAATTCACTCTGTGGACATCACGGTATTGAAAATATACTACTTTGCTCATGCCCAGTCAATCCTAACATATGGCCTGATATTTTGGGGAGGATCCAATCTCGCTGATAGAGTCTTTTTGGCACAGAAGCGTGTTATAAGGTGTATGCTAAAAACACACTTTTTGGAACCCTGCAGACCGCTTTTTAAAGAACTTGGTGTACTACCACTTCCCTCTCTCTACATATATAGGCTACTTATTTTTGTAAAAAGTAACTCAAATTTATTTATGAGGAATGTAGATGGATATATTTCCAGCGATAGGGTACTTCGTTCCTCCAATAATTTGAGAATTCCAATGCACAATTCAGCATCATTTGAAAGGGGGGCAGAATATAAAGGGATACAAATCTTCAATTCCCTACCTAGAGACCTCAAATCAATTAATTGTATAAATTCATTTAAATATAAAGTTAAGGAATACTTACTGGAGCACTGCTTCTATTCCGTTCAAGAGTATCTCAGCCTCACCTGATTTTTAAAATGTTTTTATGTTTGAATGTATGTGTTATGTGTCCTTTTTCATGATAATGAATTTCTTAACCTACTCCACTTATTCTGATATACATACAAGAATGCTTAATCTCAATAATGTATGTGTTGAGGGTACCCTCTAATGACGTATTATAGAGGCTTTTAACTTACCTTATTTATTTAATTTTAACTACAAACAAGAATGTTTATATTATGTTGAAATTCTCATGACTTGATATTGAGCATCTGTACTTAACATATTTTATTGTATTGTATTTTAATTTAATTTTATATTGAAACTGACCATGTCAATGTCCAATTGGATCCTATGACGACAATAAATATTATTATTATTATTATTATTATTCAACAAGTTTTAAGTGTACAATGGCTAAAATCATATAAACATTAATGTTTAGAAAAGTAAACAATGTGTCCTTATCGCCTAGATATACATATATAGTCACTCTTTTTCCATACTGTATGAATAATTGACGGTATGTTGAATAATATCTAATTTTTCTCTTCTTAACTCTCTTTTCTTTCCTCTCAACTCTCTTGGAAGGACATTCTTCAGTTTTTTTTTGGCTACAGACGATACAGGAAGATTTTGGAAAGGGAATGTATTCTTCTTCAAGAGCCCATCGTCTGTATATAGACTCGCTCAATCCTAGATTAGTCTGCACCAGAATGTTACGTTCATTTTCTCAAGGAAAATGATGAAAACTTATTCCAATACAATGGTATCGTTTTGCCAAGAGTCACATTGAGGTACACAACACTCATTTTTTCACTCGAGGACGTACAACAGTCAACAGGACATTCACCAGGTAAACAAGAATTTCATTAAATAACAACAATTACAAGAGATTCGACAAGTTTAAGGTACAGAATGGCTAAAATCATATAAACATTAATGTTTGGAAAAGTACACAATGTACGTATGTGTAGTTTCAAAAATGGACACCAGAGGGAGTATTCGTTATTTTGAATTCCCAATATTCAAACGTTATTTCGTGATACAAAGTGTTGGTAGAATTTTAGTATATATTTTTTTGTTTAGTAGATTTTGGTAGAGTTTGGCAAAGAAATTGGTAGATTTCTTTAAAAAAGATGGGCATGCTGATGAGGTCTGTGATTTAACCTAACAACATTGGCATTATCTCAGGAATTGACAGGAATATTCCATATTTTCTATTTATAGAATGTCATATTACAAGTGTAAAGAAGAACTTTCAATAACGGATATTGAGAAAGGTGAAAATGAAGAAATGACGAGTGGGACTTTTTTTGACGCTATCCATGATAATTTGAAAGAAGAAGTAGTAGTGAAGGAAGTGTTTGGTGGTGCTCATATTTTAAATGGGGAAATAGTTGAGGAAAATCCAACCGAAACCAAATCGTTCAGAAAATATGGAGTTTTCAATGATTGTCTAGACGAGAGTGTGACGAAAAGATTTTACGATCCCGATTCAAGCGAATTAGAGGTTACGCCTAGAAATAGTGTTGAAGACTTCAAGGAATCAATGTTCTCTCCAAATCGTGAGTTCCAATTTAGAATGTTTGCAGTTTAACACCCTAGTAGCACAGTGCCAAAGCCTTTCGAGAAAAATAAAATTATTAGAAAATTAAGGATTCTATCCCTGGATCCCAAGGTCGACCATTTTTTCACATAATGATGGTATTGCAATAAGAAACATCTTGCCGAAATCTGTTTGTGCAACAAAGTTTTCTGGAAAAAAATTTTTGAAATAGAAGATGGAATTTACCTTTTCAATAAGTCATTATATAAATTAATTTTTAAAATTATGTCATTTATTTTTTTTAAAAGATGAATTCCTCCCATCTTCCAAAGAAATCATCAATAAATGTATTCAAGTCAATATATCAAAGGAATATTATTTTGCCAGAATTTTTTTTTTGATCAAAAGTATAGTAATAGATTAGATATTGCTGCAGATTGATGAGAATTATTAGTAATTTTTCTAGTTTTTATATCGATACCAATTTTTTGCGCAGAAACGGCTTTCCATTTTGATATCTTTTTTTTCCAATGGGAACATTCTGATACAACCCAACTGATTTTGGACTATCCCATGCCATATTGACTCAAAAATAGTCGATCTGTCGTTACGTGCGCTGGGCGCTTGTCAAACAGTTTTTTCAACAAATGTACAGGACAAACATCTGGAGCATTTGTATTTGTAACAAGCCACTTGCCATCAGTGAGTCTTATTTCTCTCCCTTGACTTGTTTTGGAAAATATTGCCATCCCATGCAACTGCCATCCCATACACTTCATTTCTCGTTAATGCATTAAAACTATCTTTTCTCTTGTCGGGCATTCTTTGTAATTGCTTGCGCTTTGCAATTTTAGCATTTTGAGAATAATTGAAAATAATGTCCGAAAAAGGATTGAACATGATATTGAAATTTTCAAAATAATATTCCTGCAACATCTTTGCTGTTGTATTCCATATACTTTTTATGCAACTTTCTTTATAGTCCTCACCATTTTAGATTTCTTCATATTATATGCGTAGACCGTTAAAATTTTGGATAGAGTGCTCACTTGTGTATCAGCGCGTAATTCATAATTCCTTTCACTGCAGAACTTCTCAAATTGTCTCCAAATTGAGTTTTTGGAAGTAACTGTATTTTTGGGTGTTTTATTATAAATATTAGTCTGAATTTGTTCAAATGATCTTGTACCAAAACGACTCGTTTTGACACTTTAAAAAATTTAACGTCAGATGACGAACATATGTCCAGAGTTCTTTTGTCTTAACCACGAAAATCAATTACGGAAGTATGTTTATAAGAGATATTGACGAAAAAAAGGGATGATTTGCAGACTTTGCCGCTGTCATTTTGACAGTATTGGTCAAAATTTGAAAAAAGCTGATAGATCATTGGTTGAAATAGTATGAGGGAAATAGTCAGAGATATTTCTCTTAGATTTCATAATAATGGGTTATATATGTTAACGACTTAATCTGTTGGTACACTACTGGTTTTGGCGTTAAAGTATTTCCGGAAATTTGGTCTACTATATTTGGCCGATGTTTTCACGCCGGTCCATTGGGGGCATAATCGAGAGTCTGCAACAAGGGAAAAACTACACTCAATTCATGTGATCTCACCAAGGCCTTCGATTGTGTCTCGTATGATATCCTCCTAGAAATGTTAGTTTTCTATGGAATTCGGGGAATTGCTCTATCCCTCATAAAGTCCTATCTGTATCAGTTTCAATAATGTCAAATCTGTTTACAAAATGTTCAAGTATGGGGATTCCTCTAGGCTCAGTGCTTGGGCCCCTATTATTCATCATCTATGTAAATGATATCTGTAAGTACTTGAATCATAGTAAATGCATCTTGTTTGCTGATGATGACCTCAGAATATACAGTGAAAAACTTGACACATTCAACAGAAGAAGTAGTAAACAGGGCAGAAGAGTGGTTCTCAGCAAACAACTTGAAACTAAACAGAAATAAATCACAGAAGTTATTTGTTTCAACAAAAACGTCTCCTGGTGCTAGCAGTGAATCAGAAAATAGTGCAAATTTGTTAGGAATAACAATAGATGACAAACTAAGCTGGAAAAGTCATATCGATCACCTGTGCAACTCAGGATATGCACTCCAGAAATGGACAATGCAAATAATTGCAAATTCTGAATATCGTGAACATTGCAAACCAATCTTCACTGCACATTTATCACACGCTCATCGAGATACTCAACAGTGACAGCTTCACCCTTCAATCAGATATCCAGATTCAGATTAGTCATATCCCTAAAATATTCCATGAAAATCCGGTTATATAACGTACTGGCGGACACAATAAAACCTTCGGGAAATCTTAAGTTAAAATCAATTTTGAAAAAATACCTCTTTCAAAAATGTTTCCGTTCCATCAAAGAATGTTTGTCAACATTAAATGATATTAATGAAAATTCAATCACCAGTTTCTGCTTTGTCTAGTTTTGTATATTGTTAGTTAAGAAATCCGTATACTCTTACATTAGTTTTATCTGTGCACTTCACATTAGCTGAATTTTAAACTTTGCTTTCTACATACTTGTGAATGTTTTGGGTAATTATTAGCCCATTCTGACTTGCTACCAATGTATTTTGTATCTAACACAGTTAAATAAATTCTATTCCATTCTATGTCCTAGTTTGATCTTGAATTTCAGATTTATGGGAAAATAGAACTTTCAACGGTGAATTGGCAAAACCTAGAGTAACCCATTTTCATGAAGGAGTTATATTAAAGTATGAAGTTGAAAATCCCCCTGAAAATATCGATGATTTGTGGACAAATAACACAGAATTGAAAACAGATACTGTCAACACTGAGGATGACATTGATATCGTATACGAAGATGTCAAATCTGAAGTATGTGAAGAAAAGCCCGATCTATTAATTGGTTCAGAAATTGCAGAAAACTTTTCTTGTCAACTTTCAATAGGTAAGGTTGTATTTATAACAGAAAAGTTGTGCAAAGTCAGAGTTGTACAGAAAATGAATTTTTAGTTTAATATCTATGGGGAAGGTTTTTCATTGCCTTCCTAAGGGGAATGGTGTTTTCAAATGACTCACTAGATCATTATTATTATCATTGAATTTATAGAAAACTAGCTGACCCAACAGACGTGTCCAAATTTCTATATTCCCTAAAAAAAAATTCCTGAAAACTCTCGTCCACGTATAATTTTTTTTTGTGCTGTTTCATCTAGGTTATGTTTTTGACTCTGCCAGCTTTCCATTTGCCCGTTATTCCGTTTTCCCTTTATTCTAATTTCCTGTTAGCCGTTTTCCGTTCGTTATCCCATGCTCCCGAAAAAAAAAATTGCCAAATCGGTCCAGCCGTTCTCAAGTTATGAGCTTACCAACACAAGCCGACATTAATTTTTATTATATATTCCTGAAAACTTTTCCAGTACACAGAAATTTCCAATAACTTATCTAAAAATATTTTCCTTCCCTAAAAACCTTATTTTTTCATTCAAAAACAATTAGCCAATTTGGTCCTGCATTTGTTTTTATAAAACAAAAATCAATTATCCTGACCGGGATTTGTTCCTGTGACCTCCTGCTTGGTAACCGCTGAGCTATTTCCTCTTTGGTAATAAATGACTAGATAGTATTTTTCTTCGCCAAATTTTTTAATTTCCGCGCAACTTTCCTATTTTTTTTTTCGAATCATCCATTCTTGAGCTATTACGAGAATTAAAAAAAAATTGCCACATCGGTCCAGACGTTCTCATTTTTTGCGCTTACAGCCTACAACAAACGGAACATGGAAAATAATGACTAATAAAAGACAATACTTAGTAAGTGATGCAGAAAAGGACAAGCTAAACAAGTGTGAAAATTTGGAACTCGAAAACCATATGTTGAAAGTAATGCTGAAAGAAAAAGATGAAAAGTACAATCTTCTACTGGAAAATAACAATTTATTAAAACAAAATGCACACTTTCTAGAAGATGCAAAAACGTGATAGGACCTAACAATGAACGAACAAAAAAAAAATTCAGCAATATGGAAAAAACTTTTCTACCTGCCAGTTTTTTACCTAATAAGGAATCCCCAGCTGTTCCAGTACATGTAAACAAACAGGACCTACCACAAAAACCTGAATCATCAGGACACAGAGCAAGATCGAATTAGAACAAATTAATGTGATGAATAAAATCATCTATCAAGAAGAAAATAACCAGGTCATGAATTGAGTAATTCTAAGACGAAAAGTTCATATAAACATAGGTCTGGTAATGCTTCGATTTCAAAAAACAGGATGTCAACATTTGTAAAAGAAATAGTTCTTTCCTAAATATCTTAATAATCCTTTAGCCGACTTTGTTAAAATTTGGCAGTGTTATTTAGGGTAGCAAGGGGCTAATTTAGCCCTAACTAGATTAAAAATATAATGTCCAGTGGCATCCCGGAAGGCACCCTACCTTCAGCCATGAGTTCTTTTGTTATCCATTTATTTCTTGTGGATTGTCTATCAATTTTTATGTTTATCTAAGATCTTAAGCACACAATAATATGTTGAAAAAATTCGAGTATACTTCGTTTATTTCTAAGCCACTTTCATATACAGATTGATAGTCTTCAATGCTTAAAAATTCTCTTAGTTTCAATAAATTCTCCTGAACGTATTTCGTTTCGTAAATTTTTTTACTGCTTCATAATTTTTTGCAAACAATCAACTCTTAATTGAAATATCAAACCATAAGGTCACTGATATTCATTTTCTCAACTTTTTCATTGAACATTGTCCTATCAATATTTGATGCGAAATAATCAATTTGTGAAGTTGAAGTATAACCATTACTATGGTAGGTTTATCATTTTTAAAATATAATTGATAGCTTTCAAGTACATCAATAAATTGATCTCTGACTTTTTATTCTTTCGCGCAATTTGTCAAATTCAATTCTATATTCATATCAATACATATGATGATGTTCCTGTAACGTCTAGTATACTGGTTCAAAATTTGGGACAATCTGTATATGAAAATGTCAAGTGACCCTATATTCATCTATACAATTTTATAATCACACCTCCAGATATCAAATCAAAACAAAATTTTCAAGCAGTGAAAAAGCGCTATTAAAGCTACTGAAGAATTGGAACCATACATCAATAGGCGAGATCACAAACTCACAAATTTGCTTGAAGTTGAAATATAGTGATAAAATATTATGTATGCATAGTTTTTCCTAGAAGATATTCGAATAAACACTACTCTAAAACCCTCAAATTCAGTGAGACATTAAAACACAGCGTTATTGCCGCTTCTTTTGACGTCATAAGTCCATTGATTTGGCATTTTCCCGAGTTGCCAGTGTCACTATTTTGCGGAACTTCTGAGGAAATGTTATTCTGTTTCATCCTATGAATAAAACAGAACTTGTGTCGGCATGTTATATTGAAATGAAGACTTCGTATTTGATAGTTTTCTTGATTTAGTTATTCTTGAATAATATGTATGTATACCGAGTGCTATGTCATTATTTTTTGACCAGCTCACATTGTAAAGAAATATTAAAATTGCGATTAATTTTGAAAGTTTGAAGATTCCCGGAAAGATGCCTGTAGTGAAAATTAAGTTGATCAAAGAAGTGAATGGTTCCAGGATAATATCCTAAGTGGATTTGAGTATTGCACTGTTAAGGTCATGAGCATCAAAGCTCTTGGAGTTCTTCATGATGTTAATCGCTTCCTGTACTTCAGATGTACTGACAGGAGGTAAAAAAAATGAACTACAAGGTACAGGAAAGTTTTTAAAATTCAGCGGTTTCCCTCGCTAGCATCCGGTAAGGAAGCTATGATTGTTTTAGCGACGCTGGTAAAGTATTTGTTAAACTCATCCTCGGTGATTTTGTCACAGATCTGGGTTCTGGGTTTGCGGTTGCCCTCGAAGTTGATAATTCGGATGCAAGAAGAAATTCATCGTATGCAGCTTTTTTGCACTGTGCACTATATGATTTTCCAAGGATTTTGAAGGCTAGTTTGTCATTAGGGTCGTGGCTGGAGTCTGCAATAGTTTTCACTAAAGAGATTGTTTCTGATTTGTGAAAATGCTCCAATCGATATTCGAAAGTGAGGTTCTCAGCCTCTCAGTTCTTTTCTGAGTGATATTGAAATAAAGCTAGTGGTTCTTGATTTAGTTTTTCTTGAATAATATGTATGTATACCGAGTGCTATGTCATTATTTCTTCAGCCTGCTCACGCTGTAAAAAAATATAATGAATAACGCTTGCCTCGACGATAGATCTGAACTTGTTACGTTACATCCTGGCGCAGTTTCCCCAGTGAAACATTTTTTTGGGAAAACTACTTCGAAAAAAAAATGAAAAGAAATCCAACCACTTTTCTCATTGTTCTGGACATTGTGGTATTTTTTCCAGAAATTAGTGATCTCGCCTATCGAATAATTTGAAGTAACCCATATATTTTGACACATTTTTTCTTTTCTTTTGTTTGTTTGTGTTTTCTTCTGACTGGCTGTTACATTTTCCTATGCAATATGTGCAATAAATTATTTATTATTATTATTATTGTATTTTGTAAATATTCCTACTGTGAGACTTTCTGGAGATTCTGGTAGTTGACTTTTAAAAAGCATTGCTTACTCAATCCTGAAACCTTTCCAATATGAAGAAACATTCTTAATTTCTACAATTTTTTCTTCAGAATCTGGAACAAGGTTTCAACAAAGTACTGCTTTTGAAGAGAATGGAACAGCTCTGAAAAGGGAAAATGATAGAAGGATGGAACCGATAATAACTAGGAATTCGAAAGATTTTCAGATTATTCTCTCGGAGAAAAAAGACCCTCGCGAAAATTATTCAAAACTGTACTTGTTTGAATCAAAGCTGGTACTCAATGGAAGACCTCATACAGGAGGAAAGTCATTTCAATGCAAAGTTTGTTCAAAACAGTTTTCCCAGAAGACGCATCTTATAGAACATAAGAGAAATCATACTGGGGGAAAACCATATCAGTGCCAAATTTGTACAAAAGTTTTACCGTAAGGGATATCTTATATCATGAGAGAATTCATACAGGGGAAAAACCATTCCAATGCAAAATTTGTCCAAAGAGTTTTACAACAAAAAGTGGATTATTATATCATGAGAGAATTCATACAGGGGAAAAACCATTCCAATGCAAAATTTGTCCAAAGAGTTTTGCAAGAAAACACAAATTGTTGCATCATGAAAGATTTCATACAGGAGAAAAACTATTTCAATGCGAAATTTGTTTAAAAATGTTTGCTCAGAAGAACAGTGTAAAACTACATCTAAGTATGCATACAGGGGTGAAACCATTTCACTGTCAAATTTGTCCAAAGAGTTATTTGGGGAAATCCAGTTTGTTGGTTCATGAGGCAAGTCATACAGGGGGAAAACCATATCAGTGCCAAATTTGTACAAAATCGTTTTACCTAAGGGAGATCTTACAAAACATGAGATAATTCATACAGGGAAAAAAGCATATCAGTGCCAAATTTGTACAAAATCGTTTTACCTAAGGGAATCTTACAAAACATGAGAGAATTCATACAGGGAAAAAGCCTTATCAGTGCAAAATTTGTTCAAAGAGTTTAACAACAAAAGTGGATTATTATATCATGAGAGAATTCATACAGGGGAAAAACCTTATCAGTGCAAAATTTGTTCAAAACAATTCACCCGGACGGCGCATCTTACAAAACATGAAAAAAATCATTCGGGAAAAAAAACATTTTAATGCCAAATTTGTCCAAAGAGTTTTTCAGATAAATTAAATTTTTTGAAGCATCAGAGAATTCATACAGGAAAAAAATCACTTCAATGCTAAATATTTCCAAAACTAGAAAAGGAATCTTATTATACACAAGATAATTCATTTAGCGGAAAAACCATTCCACTGCAAGTGGAAAGTAAATCATATAATTCTTTCAGATAATTCGAGACGAAACTTTTCTTTAATATATCTGTGGCTTGGAGCTAAATTGGCCAATGTCAACACTTCTGTTAGAAAAGAGAGAAAAAAAAGGATATTTTAATCATATTCGTGACAATAAAAACCAGAAACAACTATGAAAAAAAGGAGCTTTATAAAACTGTTGGTGGTTTACCAGAAAGCAAGATACTTTGTAATGCAGGGCATAGCCAAACACTTTTAAATATTATAAACCACAAAACAATTTTTGGATTGGAGAGTGTTTATGATGGTGATAAGAGCAAAATTTCTGATACTAATGAGCATTCTAGGCCAATGACAAACATTCAATCTGAACATAGCTACACCCAACCTAACTCTAGCGAAGTAGCTCTTTCTGCGGAGTTATAAAGTCCTATTGCGTCTACTTCAAAATCACCTATGGTAAGTTACTTATAACAAAATGTTTATTCCCTTATGCTTATTTTGTGTTATATGTTAGACTTAGAAGAAAGCTACAGCGTCCAATTTGAAACGTCCACTAACAGAAGAGTTACAAAACCACAATTAGTGGGGGATTATGCTTCTTTGGCAAAGATAAAACAAGAAGTTTTTGAGGCAGAGAAGACGTACAAAGAAAGGAAGCAGGAAAGAGAAGAAATACTGTTTGAGTTGGAAAAAAACAAATTAGAACTAGATATCAAAATCAGGCTGTTACAATTGAAAAAACTGCAGGAACAACATGTCTTTGTTATTTAATGAAATGGTTTGATAAAAAAATTAATCAATGGTATATAAAATGAAACTTTCAACCAGCAGTATAATATTTTATTCCAAAATCAATAATAAAACAATTCTTTAATTATGCCTACATAGTTTCCCATTTCACTTAAAAAAAACTCACGTTCAATACACTATGAAATTCAATGATTACATAATGTTTTCATTCAATTAAAGTATAAAAATAATTTCGAATAAAATTTATCCGCACTTCAAAACCTCGAGCAACAAAATTATCATTAAAGGGAGGTACATTGGGAACTTGATCCTGGTTCATAACTTGCACAAATCTTTCTACATCTTCAGGATCTGGGGGTTCTTCTTCATTTTGTTCCCTACATACAGTGCTCGTCTAAAGTCTGTTCCCCCCCTACTAATTTTTGAACCACCTGGTATATTGCAACGAAATTTGGAGGGGTTAAATAGGAGATAAAAACTTACTCTTTCATGAAAACATCACAGCTAAAAGTTTTAAAGTGGCGGCTGAGCGCCATCTTCAATAATTTTTTTAAATAGAACACCTTGTATGTTATTCCATTTTCGAAATCTGCTCATAATTCTCAACAGTTTGTTCTCATACACTTTACTCCTAAATTCAATTGTTTTCGAAATATTAACGTTTGAAAAGTGACATTCCGGTTTAAAATGAAGTATGGATTTTGGTCATTCCGGTAAAACATTTTGCTAACTAAATGTTGTTATTAATTTGTAGTTGAATCTCTTAATGAATTCGACTAATAAGAGGCGTAAAGAGAGTTTATTAAGGATAAACAGTACCGCTTACTGGAAAATCTCGAAGCCTACGAATGTGTTCTGTAAATTCACAATCAAAACAAATTAATTAGATAAAAAATTATAATTTACTTTTGATTAACACTTTTATTTAACCCCAACAATTATTTCATATACATGTACTTGAACACCGTGCAGTACTTCAATATTCATACATAAACGATCACTCCACGTATACTTATTGTTTTGTGCTAACTAAACTAAGGCCCGATTTCACCAACCTCTTTAAACGAGTTTTGTTCAAATTAAACTTAGATTAAGCTTTGTACACGTCATATTGGATTTCACCAGGAACTATAAACCGCGTTTAATTCTAAACGGCGTTTCCACTTAAAACGGGCTGAATTTGGCCAGTTACGAAGTTAAACGACGTTAGCTCATTGGTTTCGTGCACGTTTGACAGATGGTTGACATTGGAGGTAAAACAACCTTACTTTTCCGATTTGTTTATGTTGGAGAATTGAACATTTTTACCTATTTCAAAAAGAATTCAGTAGTTGGATTACATGTGTTATTGTTTAATTCGTAGATGATCATGCCTTCATATTGTTCTGTTGTGAAATGCAATAAAAATTGCATCAAAAGACGGCCGAATACGATTTTTCAGGTAAATTGTACATGTTTGTATTTTTGACCCTGTTATCAGAATTCCATCTGCTGTTGTAAGAAATAAGAAATAGAAAACAATGTGAAATCTCCCAGAGAAGGCAAGTAGCCTAGATACATGCCATCAAACGAAAAGACTGGTCTGATAGGTTAACGAAATATGGTAGAGTTTGTTCCAGACATTTTCACTCTGGTAGTGGAAATATGTTGAACCAATTTATTCAATAAAGCTGGGTGCCGAATGAAGTCCAAAGAAGGAATTTATTTGATGAATTATATTTTCACATTCCAACTTGAAATTCCATTGTAGCAGATATTGTCACTTTTATCAAGTTTCTTCAAAAACTAAACTTTGAAACCGAACACCCACAAAAATATCACAAAACATGAGCCAAACACGAAAGTTATCGGTTTTCAATTTTTAGGTTTTTTTGTCACTTGGCTTTGGCTCCTCTACAAAACAACGAAATCTATGCAAAAATGACAGAAACGTACATATTTCACTATGTTGCCAGCTTTTGACTGTCCTTAAACTAAGTTTCAATAAACTCGGTTTAGCTTTCGTCTGTTTGTGTCGGTGAAACTGGATCGAGGTTTATCAAGATTAAAATCTGAGTTTAGTGAGAACGGAGTTTAGTAAAACGCCGTTTATCTGTCTTGTGGTGAAATCGGGCCTATAAGATTATACTTACTCGATAACGAAACTGTCGTTACTGTGACACCACACCACCCGATTGTGAATTTTTTTACTAGATAATGCCAATGCTAGTACCATACTGATCATGTAATGTTTGTATTAGTCTGTGACACCCGTACCCAACTATGATGTCCACCCAATTTATTTTAATTTATCTTTGTTAGTCATAAATGTAATGTTTGTATCAGTCTGTGACACCCGTACCCAACTATGATGTCCACCCAATTTATTTTAATTTATCTCATTTATCTTTGTTAGTCATAAATGTAATGTTTGTATTAGTCTGTGACACCCTACCCAACTATGATATCCACCCAATTTATTTTATATATTATAATTTTATCTTTATTTCAGCTTTGTTAGCAATAGAAACAATTAAAATCTACAATCCCTTATATAATATATTTTAGAATTAGTATTCAGATCACCTAGCTATATCACCACAAGCGATACTTATGTTATTGCTTCTGTGATGCTCTTGTTTATTTATATTTCTAAATGTACCTAAACTTTATCTTTATGTACATTCGATAAATAAACTTTATTATTATTATTTTTATTATCAAGTGTTCAATGTGACCTCCTCCTAAATCTTGACAATAAAGTGCCCTATTATAAATAGCTTCTCTCACGTTGATGAAAGTCTGTTCATCTATTTCTTCACATCTATCTATTATTCGGCGTTCTAACTCTTCTATTGTTTGGCATTCAGTGGCGTAGATTTTTGACTTCAGATACCCCCAAAGGAAAAAATCTAGAGGTGTAAGATCCGGAGATCTTGGTGGCCATTCTGTACTTCCCCTGCGACCTATCCATCGCCCAGGAAATTTTGTATCGAGGAACTCTCTAGCCATGCGATCGAAATGGGGAGGTGCCCCATCCTGCTGAAATATTTCACGATTTTCAAACTTTTCCTGATTGTTTAATACAATTTGTCTTATTCGAGGTTCAGTTGCTAAAAGATTTCTGTAAAGAACTCCTGTAAGATTGCCTCTGATGAAAATCGGCCCAACAACGCGATTGCCCAAAATCCCCGCCCAAACATTCACCTTTTTAGGAAACTGCTTATGTCCCTCTCTAAAAATATGCGGATTAGTATCGCTCCAGTATTGTACATTCTGTTTGTTGACTTTTCCATTAAGAAAAAACGTGCATTCGTCTGCGAAACATACTCGTTTCAGGAAGCCCCATTCTCCTTCAATTGTTCTTGTTAACCACTCACAAAATTCAACCTCCGGTCTAAATCATCCTCCGTGAGAGCATGCAGGATTTTATTTTATAGGGTGAAACTTTTCTTTTTTTAGGACTCTTTTTGAACTTACTCAGGATTCAGCAACTGCAGACGTCAACTGAGTCGGATTGATTACCATTTCAGCAACAATTTCTCTTTTTTTTTAAATTTATCATTAAACATACGGACTGCTAGATGATAATTTCTTCCAGCTTCTCCAAATATCAAAACTGCTTCAAATTTATCGTCTAAACTACGAGCCATGATCACACTTTTCATAAAAGGATTTAGGCGCTCAACGGACTATTTGACAGTTAGCAGTTCAGTTTGACAGTAAATAAGATGTTACCCGACAATGATTTTTTCCAATGCAAACTTGATTGAAAGCAACATTAGTGTTTTTGGTTGGGTTTAAATGACCAAAATGTCACTTTTCAAACGTTAATATTTCGAAAACAATTGAATTTAGGAGTAAAGTGTATCAGAGATAACTGTTGAGAATTATGAGCAGATTTCGAAAATGGAATAATATACGGGGTGTTCTATTTTAAAAAAAAATATTGAAGATGGCGCTCAGCTGCCATTTTAAAACTTTTAGCTGTGATTTTTTCATAAAAAAGTAGGTTTTTATCTCCTATTTAAGCCCTCCAAAGTTCGTTGCGATATACCAGGTGGTTCAAAAATTAGTAGGGGGGGAACAGACTTTAGACGAGCACTGTATATTATGCAGTATGGCTAAGGCAACAATCAATACTTGTGTTGTCTCAAGTTTTAATCGAAGTCCATAGGCTAGAGCTGGAAATCGCCTTTTCCATACTCCAATTAAACGCTCTATGTTATTCCGAGTCCTGATATGAGTTTCATTATATAATTGTTCAGCTCGTGTTTGTGGATTTTCTAATGGGGTTGATAAGTATGACCTATTACTATGGCCACTGTGTCCTGTAATTTCAAAATATTGTTACTCTTCACGACTGAAGGGTGTTTAAAATAATACCTAATAGCAATGAATTTCTGTACACTTGATTTTCAAATTGTTGCCTCACTCTGCTATTTATAAATATCGTTAAATCATGTGCAGAACCTGGCCAACGTGCAACTAAATTAATTATTTTTAAATTCGCATTTCCAATAATTTGCGTATTGATAGAAAAAGAACTTTTTCGATTTCGAAATACCTCTGGATCATTTCCTCCTAAAATTAATAGTCATAGATCTCACATCTATAATTTTTGCATTTCATTTATATATACAGGGTGATTCAAAAGTACTTTGACAAACTTCAGGAGGTGATTCCTCACAATAGTCTAATATGAATTGTCCAAATAAATATATGTCCGGAAACGCTTCATTTCCAGATACAGGGTGTTGAAGTTTTATTTTTATTTTCGTTTTTTTTAAATAACTTTCGAAATACTGACCTTAATTAATCGAAAATTGGTATTGAGAGGTTTTTTGACGTGTCGAATTCGAACCTGATGTTATTATTGCTCTTACTCGAGGGGGCGCCACCTACACGTCTTTTTCTTTTTTGAAGATTCATAACTTTTTTTAGCGTACTTCTAGCACATTTTTCAGTAAAAAAATACAACTCCTCTATCATATCTACGTAAAAAACTACCCTTGTTACAAGTCGCTATAAGAAACCGTTTTCTAGATATTTGGACTTGAAAATTTCAAGTCGATTATTTGATAATCGATGCGTGTGGAAGTTATTACCATTTTGCATTTTTCACAAGAATGCTTAGGAAATGAATTTGACGTTTAAGTAAGTAGTTTTGTTATTTTGAAGGGGGCGCCACCTATTCAATTTATTTTTACTCGTATAAAATAAAAAATAAATAAAATAAAAAATCGTTTATTTCAAGTAAAAAATTATTTCAGTAAGTACTTAAGAAGCACAATAAATTTGAAAATTTGTGCGTGCTTCTATTCAAATAATATTGCATTTTTATATTATATTAATATTATATTATGTATCTAAACATATCAAGTACATAACGTAAAAGGAATTTTGTGTTGAAACAAAATGGTCAGTAACAAATGTGGTTGAATAAGACAATTACAGGAATATATGGTTAAAGTTAGTGCTTAAATAGTTATTTTTGTATCAAGGGTGCAAAATCTGTATTTGATTTAAAAAAAATTGCAAGAAATATCAACATTTTATTTCAAGAAATTTTGAATATGTAGAATAAAATAAAATAAAATGAAGGAAACTAAATTATTCAAAGTGTCCACCTTCAGCGAAGATACAGGCGTTCAGTCTTCTAGTCATTGAATCTCGTACCCGCTCAAAAATTATTGGTGTGCTTCTTATTGTTTCACAGGCGTCTACTATTCGGTTTCCTAGATCTCCCTCGTTCGCTACTGGAGTTTTATAAACTAGTGACTTCAAATATTCCCAAAAATAAAAATCTAGCGGGTTTAGATCTGGGGACCTTGGTGCCCACGCCTGGTTAGGTTCTTCTACACCCCTACCGATCCTTCGATTTGGATAGACAGTGTTAAGGAATTCCCTGGCTACAATGCTAAAATGGGCCGGAGCCCCATCATGCATAAACCACATGCGGATTCGAATTTCTAATGGTACATTCTGAAGTAGTCCCGACAATTGATAAAACTTTGACTTGGAAAAATCAAATAGAATACACTACAACTAAAATTCGAAAACTGATCTATAAATTTCATCAACTTCGCAATATTTTATCCTCGAAAATATTAAAAATGGTTTTCAATTCTATTATTAGTTATGGTTTAGTGGTGTGGGGAAATGCTGGTGGAACCATTATGTTGGCACTGTATGTCGCACAGAAGTATATAATAAAGATAATGCTTCTTAAAAATAAAAGATTCCCTACGCAGCAATTATTTCAAGAAAGCAATTTGTTGACTATTGAACAGCTTTACATAAAATCAATAATAAGATTCATGATAAAATATCTTTATTATAAGCAGCCGATAGAAAGAGAGGATCCTCGGAATGCTTAAATGGTGATTCTGTTAATAGACCATCGAACAAAAAGTCATTAAATGTGTACTGAACACAAGAGGACTGAGAACCAAAACTGAGACGTTTTACACCAATATCAGAGGACTACGATAGAATCCTGGTGGGGTATTTGTAGCTATTAAGAAAGATCTTAAGTTTGAAATTGTTAATATTGAGTCCAGATTGGAATGTCTGTTAGTTAAGCTTAAAATTGAGAATGAGGTAATGATACTTTCAGTTGTCTACTTTCCGCCTAATAGTTCAGTGGCAGGCTATACGGATTTTTACGATATGTTTGATTCATTTAACAAAACACTAAAATCATAATTGTGGGTGACTTCAACTTGCCCAATTTCGAAAATAACACTTCTGAAAAAAGCAAGGCACTAATAGATTTCTGTACACTGAACAATCTAGCGCAATATAATGATATATTAAATTTTATGTCAAGAAAGCTTGATCTAGTTCTGGCTAACTTCCTTGTCGAGGTTAATAGAGATCCCAATTCTCTTGTTAATGAAGACTATTATCACCCATCTTTGACAATAAGTTTTTCACAATTATGTAGTGATAAATTAGACAATAAAATACAATCCAACTTTGTCTATGACTATAGCAAAGGAAATTTTAAACTTCTTTACGAAATGATCAAGAGTAATGAATGGTCCTGCCTTGAAGACATAAATGATGTTGACTGCTGTTTGGATGCTTTCTATGAACAAATTTATTCGTGTATTTACCAGTGTGTTCCTAAGAAAGCAATAAATGAATCAAGAAAGGGACATAAATTCCCAGTCTGGTTCTCTCATGACCTAATTAATAAAAGAAAAATCGTCTCCACGCTCGGATTAAGAGGAGGAGAGCAGTTATGACCAAGTTATTGAATTTAACGATCTTCGTAGAAGTGTGAAAAATCAAACAAAACTCGAATACAGCCATTACAAGAAAGATATTGAACAGAACATAAATGAGGACTCACAAAGTTTCGGGAACTTCTTTAAGTCTAAAACCACATCAGGCATTCCAAAATACATGCAATACAATGGCGCCGAACTTTGTGACCCGAAGGGTCTTGCTGAAGGGTATGCCAGTTTCTTTAAGTCTGTTCACGACCCCTCGTCACTAAAAGATTTCAGTGACCTTGATTACCAGTTTGGCAATATAAACTTGAGTGAGCACAGCGAGAGCACAGTCTTAAGTTGCATTAAGAAATTGAAATCCAAAAAATCCACAGGCGCTGACAATATTCCATTTTACATACAGTGCTTCCCAAAAGTCCTCTCCCCCCCTCTTATTTTTGGAACGATTATACATAAACAAGTGAAATTTGGAAACTGAATATTAAAGGTTGTAAACTTCCCTACTAGTGATGATAGATGACGAAATCGTCAAAGATGACGTCACAAGGCCATTGTGACCAATAATTTTAAGTGGAACCCTACGGCAAGCGACACCTCTTTTAAAAGGTATCGAAAAAACCTATTCAATGATACTAATTTTGTTTGTGTTTATGGCAGTTTTGGCAACTCGCTTTTAAAAAATGCAAAGCTGTGATTAATTAAATCAGTTAATACTAAAATTCCAAATTCAAGCTCCGCCTCTGGATAGTTGTCAAATAAGCTGACGTTTTGTTAGTCTCCCTAATTCGACGTTTTTGTAATTGTCCAAGTTTTTGTACATTTAATAATTTGTGTATTGTTGATCGAACGTTTAACTGTTTTAGCAGCTTTTGGTACTTTTAATATTTTTGTACATTTTAATAATTTGTTAAACTGTTGTGAGCCGAACGTTTAAGTGCTTCAAGTAGTGAAATGGTACGTGCTTTAGGTGATAAAGTAGCAGCGATCCTAATTCTTGGTGAAACTGGACAAAATATTCATGCAGCAGAACGCATTTTTGATGAGAGGTTTCCCGATCGCCCCGTTTCGAGGACTTATTTAAGGGAGCTTCTTCGTAAGTTTGAAACAACGGGTAGTATTAATGATGCGAAACGATCTGGCAGACCACAAATTTCTGATGAGAAAAAATTGATATACTGGCAGAAGTAATAGTTAATCCTACTTCTTCAACAACTCACGTTGATCTACCTGTGAAGTCAGTTGAAGTACAGTACACAGGGTGTTGAAAAAAAAACAAATTTCATCCATACAAATTAAAAATGGTTCATCAACTCTCAGACGACGACCCAGACCGAAGACTAGAATTTTGTGAAAATATGGAAACTAAAATTAACCAACAGCCAAACTATGTCAAAACTATTTGTTTTATTGACGAAAGTACTTTCTATCTAAATGGAAATGTAAATATACAGAATGTGAGGTATTGGAGTGACACAAATCCTCACCTGTTTCGTGAAACACATACCCAATTTCCCCAGAAGGTGAATGTTTGGGCAGGTATCCTGGGAAACCACATCGTTGGGCCTCTTTTTCTGAATACTAATTTAACTGGTGAGGTTTATCTGGAGCTGTTGCAAAACGCAATAGAACCGTTAATCCTTGAAAGTTTGGAAGATAATCCAGATGAATTCGGCAATTTGGGAATAACATTCCAACAGCATGGTGCTCCTCCACACTATTACGGTGCAGTAAGACGGTATGTGGATGAGGAGTATCGTGGTAGATGGATTGGACGAAGAGGTTCAACGGAACGGCCAGCTCGATGACCGGACCTCACACCTTTGGATTTTTTTCTGTGGGGGTACCTTAAATCGAAGGTTCACGCCACTGAACCTGACAATATTGACGTTTTAAAACAACGTATTGTTGCAGGATGTGAGGCTGTTTCCGCAGACACATTTGCAAAAGTACGAGAAGAGTTTCAAAATAGGATATTTCACTGTCAAGAAGTAGATGGAGGTCACTTCATTTCTTCAAGTAGATACTGATTCTTAAATCTGTAATATCATACTGAATGGAATTTAAATTTTAATGTTTAATAATGAGCCATTAAAACTGCCATAAACACAAACAAAATTAGTATCATAGAATAGGTTTTTTCGATACCTTTTAAAAGAGGTGTTGCTTGCCGTAGGGTTCCATTTAAAATTATTGGTCACAATGGCCTTGTGACGTCATCTTTGACGATTTCGTCATCTATCATCACTAGTAGGGAAGTTTACAACATTTAATATTCAGTTTCCAAATTTCACTTGTTTATGTATAATCGTTCCAAAAATAATAGGGGGGAGGGGGCTTTTGAGAAGCACTGTATACAAGGGATGTGCCGACTTTCTTGCCAAACCAATTGCTCATATATTCAACTCTCCGTTAAAAACAATTATTTCCCTGCCAAGCTTAAAACATCAATAATATCCCATATCTTTAAGGGAGGATGTGAGAACGATATCACAAATTATAGGCCTATTTGTCTCTTAAATGCCCTAGCTAAAATATTTGAAATTATACTTTACAAAGATCTCCTGAATAATGTTAGAGACAAGATTGTCGAACAGCAGCACGGCTTTACCGCAGGTATATCCACCGTCTCAAACTTGTGCCACTTTACAAATCATGCCTTTGATGCTATTAACAACCAAAGTCAACTTGACACAATATACACCTATTGCTCCAAGGCTTTTGACCTTGTTGACCACCAAATCCTTATCAAACAACTAAGCAATCTAGGTTTTTCTTATCAGGCTTGTAGATTTTTTGCAAAGTATCTTTCAGACATCAAGTCAAGGTTGGCAGTGCTTACTCTGAACCATTTTTTCCAACCTCGGGTGTACCTCAAGGAAGTACCTCAAGGAAGTACTGTGGGCCCCCTTCTCTTTATTATCTTTATCAATACTCTACCAAGTGCATAAAATACTCATCCTGCCTAATATTTGCCGATGACTTCAAGATTTTCAAGCAAATCTCTTCAATATCCGACTGTCTTCAATTACAAGAGGATCTTAACTCACTAGCTGACTGGTTTGTCCATAACAAAATGCGCCCCAATGCAGGAAAATGCTTTACGGTAACATTTACCGGAAAAGTAAACCCCCTCTCTATGAATATACCATGAATGACAATATTCTGCAGCGTCGACAAGAAATCAAGGACCTCGGAATCTATATGCAGGGCAATCTGAAATTCACTACACACTATGACTTTATCGTTAATAAAGCTTACCAAAACCTGGGGTTTATAATTCCAGAAATTTTGAAAGCATCAGCACAATAATCAAACTGTATAAAGCTCTAGTGAGACTTCACCTAGAATATGCCTCGATAATCTGGTCACCACTGGCCCACTGCCATACTGAACGTATCCAAAAGAAATTCCTTCGCTATATATATGTCAAATCAAATAATACATACCCCAACCTCATTTCGTATCAAAGTATGCTGGACTCTAATAGACTTCAAAAACTCTGTGATAGAAGAAAACGACAATCTGTGATTTTTATATACTTCTTAATAAACAACATTAAATATCATAAATGTACACTTATAAATTCTATAAACTTTTCTGTGCCAAAAGTCAAGCTTAGACCCAAATGTGATAAACTTTTTAGTATTAAGTACCCATCTGACAATCCTTTAAGCCAAATGTTAATACTTTGTAACAACCTCTTCAAAGACAAGGATGTTGATTTCTTCAATACTGATGTGAAAGCCCTAAAGGAACTTACAATGTAACGCTTCACTCCCACCCCCTTGTCTAAAATGTTACTCATCAACTTCTGTATGTATCTGTCTGTAATTTCTGTATATATATTTTTTTTTCTAAGTGTTAGTGTTAAGGAAACTATATTGTCTTGCATTTTAATTACTCCTGGATGTTCTGTAAGACTTTAATTGAATAAATAAATAAGAAGAATCTTTCACACCAAATTGGTACAAGGACTGCAGCCCAACATGATGTTCTGTTGCCATCAGTCAAACGCGATGCTGTTCAACGACATATTAGATATACAGGCCCCAAAATATACAATGTATTGCCCCCCCCCCATTTTAGAACTACTGTGTACAAACAAGTAAAAACAAAATCAATCCATGGATCATAGAAAATTATATCTCATGAGAATTGTAAAAATGATCACTCAATAAAGAAAATGTATTATAACAGCAAAAACTATTCTTAAAAAAATCAAATATACGCGTCGACTAGAGAACCTCCTCCTTTTTGGTTTCGTCGGTTAATAAATAGAATGTAATATAAATATGTAACACAAACCTTATTTAATTAATGTTATAAAGTATTAGGGTAGCACACACAGATTCCAACTCTATTGTGCTCCCAGAATAAGGAAGCTTATCTTGTATTTTGATAAAAATATCGAAAATTAATTATACTAGAATAAGGCCCTTAGTTGTAAATTGTAGATTCTTGATGCTTCAACTAATTTTATATATGTCTACTTTTTACTATTCTAACTCTCATGACCTGTGTAAACACTTTGTGTATTAGCGCCAATAAAGAATTGATTGATATAAATATATTTGTTTTTGTTTTTTAACAGATAAAAATTAAAATCTTAGATTTTTTTGAATAGAGTTTTTACACACTTTATATCAGCTTCACTTGTATGTTTGTTTGTAACAGACTCCTTTGGACTTGATTTTCACCCACTTCCAGAATGATTTGAAATTTGGCAGGTGTACATAATTCCGGTGACAATGCATTAAGAAAATTTTGTGTGAAAAAAACAAAATGGCGGCTCCAATATGGCGGACGAATTTCGTGATTATGGTCCGATTCGCTTCAAAATTGGTATCTGAGGGTTTTCGTGGTCGGAGATAATGATCCTTTAGTCAGAATTGAAAAATTCAAGATGGCTCTCCAAAATGGTGGACGAATTTTGTAATTATGGTCCGATTCTATTCAAAATTGGTATGTGGGGGTTTTTGGAGTCGAATATTATAATTCTTTCGTGAAAATTGAAAAATTCAAGATGGCGACTCCAAAATGGTGGACGAGTTTTGTGATTATGGCCCGATTCTATTTAAAATTGGTACGTGGGGGTTTTTGGAGTCGAATATTATGATTATGGTCCGATTCTATTCAAAATTAGTATGTGGGGGTTTTTGGAGTCGAATATTATGATTCTTTCGTGAAAATTGGAAAATTCAAGATTGGGGCTCTAAAATGGTGGACGAGTTTTGTGATTATGGTCCGATTCTATTCAAAATTGGTATGTGGGGGTTTTTGGAGTCGAATATTATGATTCTTCCGTGAAAATTGAACAATTCAAGATGGCGGCTTACTGTATATATTGACAACGGTAAAATCTTTGAATGACTTCTAAAATCGAGATTTGACTATTAATACAGCTGTACACATTAATGATTTCGAAAATAATTACAGTTACTAATAGTAATCACGGAATTAATAGTAGATTGGAACAAATAATAGTTTAAAAAAACACGCTTTTATAAATAAACCAAACTAAAAAGTTGAAAATTTATTTCAATAATAGTTTAATAAAACTAAAAAACACGCTTTTTATAAAAAACCGAACTAAAAAATAAATAAATAATAGTTTAAAAAAACCAAAAAACACGCTTTTATAGAAAACCAAACTAAAAAAGTAGAAAATAAATTTTAATAAATTTGAATTAAGAATAGTGTAAAAAATGTTAATAAACATAAATTAATAATAATGTAAATGAGAAAAAAATTTATTTCTTTTAAAAAAAAGCCTGGGGTAATTAATCTGAATCTTAAAAAAGCATCCCACGCTTTTTTTTTCAATAAAATAACTTTTTCTTATTTACATTATTATTAATTTATATTTATTAAAAAAAATTACACTATTCTTAATTCAAATTTATTAAAATTTATTTTTTTAGTTTGGTTTTCTATAAAAGCGTGTTTTTTAGTTTTTTTAAACTGTTATTTATTTATTTTTTATTTCGGTTTTTATAAAAAGAGTGTTTTTTAGTTTTTTTAAATTTTTTTTTTTTTTAGATGAGTATCAATAGACCTATCATAATCGCATCCTCTAATTTCAAATGCAATATTCCTGTTGACTTGTGTAATCAGGAGCATTTTATTATGTTAAGCTGGGTACACATGGCAGCTCAAGCTAATGGTGTATTGCTACTGATTGAGAACATCCCACTCTGTGACTAATAAAAAAACAGAATGAAAGTCTGTTATATGATCTCAGCAATAGGATGATCTTTGATGGAACTATAATAAAAGATTACACAGTCAGATGTTACATTTAACTAAGGATTTTATCACAAACACTGGATCACCGAGGTTCAAAGGATTCCACCCCAAACACAATAAAACTTCAATTCTCTTTCATTGCACGCAAATTCAAAATTGTTCAATAATATAATTGATTATGGTGGGAACTAGAAATAAATCAGAAAGTTGTGTAGAACTAGTTTTTAGTAGCCCTTTATATACATTGAGAAGGTGTGTGCTCTGTAATAGTACAAGGTTCGATAAGCCAAGAATATTATTTTTTATGCATGCCTCTTTAATATGTTACACTGAAACAGTTTTTCAAACAAAAGACCTTGAACGGAATGGTTTTGCTCCTGTATGATTCCTCTCGTGGCTCTTCAAAGCACTACTTTGTGTGAAAGACTTTCAACAAATTGTTTTTCTTCTGTATGACTCTTCTCGTGGGACTTCAAAGCACCACCTTGCGTAAAGATTTCGTACAAAAGTTACACTGAATGGTTTTCTCCCGTATGAGTCCTCTCATGCTCTTCAAACATTGTGAAAATTAAACATTGAAACGGTTTTTCTCCTGTATGACTTCTCTCGTGGATCTTCAAAGCGCTACTTTGTCTAAAGGATTTCGTACAAAAGTTACACTGAAATGGTTTTTCTCCCGTATGAGTCCTCTCGTGGCTCTTCAGAGAACAATTGTGTGTAAAAGACTTTGAACAAGTGTTACATCGAAACGGTTTTTCTCCTGTATGAGTCCTCTTGTGGATCTTCAAATCACACCTTCGCATACAAGATGTCGGACACAAGTTACACTGAAATGGTTTCTCCCCTGTATGACTCCTCTCGTGCATCTTCATACCACTGCAATCAACAAAAGACTTGGGACAAAAGTTACAATGAAACGGTTTTTCTCCTGTATGAATTCTCTCGTGGGTCTTCAAAATACTACTTTGTGTAAAAGATTTCGTACAAAAGTTACACTGAAATGGTTTTTCTCCTGTATGACTCCTCTCGTGGCTCTTCAACACGCTACTATGATTAAAAGACTTCGAACAAAAGTTACACTGAAACGGTTTACTTCCTATATGACTTCTCGAGTGGATTTTCAGGTCACTTTTTGTGAAAGACTTCGAACAAATGTTGCACTGATATGGTTTTCTTCCTGAATGAGTCCTCATATGGTCCTTCCAATGACCACCATTTGAAAAAGACTTCGAACAAAAGCCACACTGAATCTGTTTTCCATTGTCCCTTTCAACATTTGTTTCATCCTCTTTAACAATTGTATTTCGTTGAGGCACTGCTCTGAAATCTGAAGGAATAACATATATAAGATCAAAGGGATAAATTTCAGTCCCAACTGTATAAAACCAATTTAATAGATAGATAAATAAAATAATTTATTTTGCCAAGTGATTACATTTTTGTAATATAGCAATAGTAAAAAAACAAAAACAGTCATTACAAAAAGTACAACACTTATAAATACAAACTAGGTAACGTAGAAGACAAATAATAAAACAATAACCGACGAAACCAAAAAGTAGGAAGTTCTCTAGTCGACACGTATATATATTTTTTTTAATGTATGATCACGCATAACTTTTTACTGAGACTTCCGATTCCGATAATTCTTTTTTCAGTAGATAGGGTGTACTTCGAAGTTGGTCCCATTTGAATTTAAAAGATGAAATCCACCCCTAAGGGTAGCAAAATGAAGAATATTGATTACTCACCCTCTGAATTCTGGCCCGTTAACCGATTCTTCTTTTATCAGATAGGGTATACCTCATAGTTGATCATATTTGGATTTCGAATGGAATTATCCACCCTTGCGGGTAGAAAAATAGGAGATAATTGATTTTTCACTTGTGAACATTGGCACAATATGAGTTGACAATGACAGATCGCTATTCATTAACGTTAAAGTTATATAAGATGGAGAAAAAAATATTATTTAACGTTAATAGTTAAGTAAGGTGGGTAAGTAAGTATTCTGGAAGTAATAAAAAAACGAGCAGTTAGTAATCAGTAGATTTCAGCCACAAAAAATTGAAAAATAAAAACTTTTTAACAAAAAATTTATCCGACGAAATTCCGAACTGAAAAGTAAAAAATAAAATAAACCTTCTTAGTCTCAATAACTAAGCTCCTAAACTAATGTAAATAACTGATTTTGAGTCGGCGCCAAACAAACAAGCAAATGAATTAGGTAAGGTGTAAAATTGATGGCATCGTGTTGGGCGGTGACATTCTGATAATTTTTTTGAAGTAATTTAATGATCTTTGTTGATTGTTTGTTTGGCGCCGACTCAAAATTAGTTACTTACATTAGTTTTGGAGCTTAGTTATTGAGACTAAGAAGGTTTATTTTAATTTTTACTTTTCAGTTCCGTATTTTGTCAATTTAATTTTTTGTTAAAAAGTTTTTATTTTTCAATTTTTTGTGGCTGAAATCTACTAATTACTAACTGCTTGTTTTTTTATCACTTCCAAACTACTTACCCACCTTACTTCAACTTTTACCATTTAAATAATATGATTATCTACTTTTACTATTTGTTGTAATATAAATTATTTTTGTTGTTCTGGTTAGTTTATTTAATTACTTTGTATATCATTCCATCCTCTCATAGAATATATTTATTGTGATAATGACACTAGCGATCTGTCATTGTCAACTACATATGTGTGCCAATATTCACAAGTAAAAAATCAATTATCCCCTATTTTTCTACCCGTAAGGGTGGATAATTCCATTCGAAATCCAAATATGATCAACTATGAGGTATACCCTATCTGATAAAAGAAGAATCATACACATCGAAGATCCCAGTACAAAGTTATAGCTGATAGAATCGGTTAACGGAGTAGGTGAGTGATCAATATCCTTCATTTTGCTACCCTTAGGGGTGGATTTCATCTTTTAAATTGAAATGGGACCAACTTCGAAGTACACCCTATCCACTGAAAAAAGAATTCTCGGAATTGGACGTCTCAGTAAAAAGTTATGCGTGATCATACATGAAAAAACAAAATATATATACGAGTCGACTAGAGAACCACCTCCTTTTTGGTTTTGTCGGTTAAAAAAGAAAACCTCTAATTAAAGTACTTTGACAAAGAGTAAAGACAGTTATCTATAAAAAATTCCCTAAGCATTTTTCTGAACTTAGTCACTTTATCACTACTTTTAATTTCATTAGAAGATAAGCTTTATTGTTAAAACAATACCATTTTGTCTACAAAGTCCAAATCCTCACCAATTGACACATTCATAGCATATGGCATACAACTTGAAAACAGTTAAAAAAAAACTTGCTAGAGGAATAAACAATTTTGTATAAACAGACACATCAAATAAAAATAAAATCGGTCGTTATTCAATTCTAGATAAGAGTAAACACTGTAAGATAAACAGGCACAACATCAAAATACAAAAGTACACGAATATACCTATACAAGAATATGGTGACCGACAACATGCATTTCCAATTAAAATAATATTTCACTTTTTACAACAGACAATGGAAAGGCTAGAATTGATATGCAAAATATTCATCCAGAGTGTAGAAGCATTTCCCCATAAGTAGTTCCTTAACATATCTTCTGAATTGCTTTATATCAATAATATCTGTTATTAACTGTGGTAAATGATTATATATCTGTTTACTTTTGTAAATCAAAGATTGTCTCGTCAAGTATGAAGTAGGAAATATAAGAAAAAGTTTTTTTCTCCTGACGAGTGTGGCTTTCTTTATTATCGGTGTGACGTTGGCAGTCATTTTTCAGTAGTAACTTTTAATCCAGCAGTAAAAACACCAGTGGCGTCGGTAAAAATATATTTTTCACTGGTTCGGATAAAAATTAGAATACTATGAAAAATCTCATTCAGAATACGTAGCATTCACGAAATTAACGTCCCATATCAATTTCATCCATTTGCAAAGGGGATGAAGGGCTAAAATCAACCCCCAAAAAGAAAAAACAGCCAACTTGAAATTCACATAACATGTTTGTATACATGAAATGAACGTGGCGTATCAATTTCATCCATTTGCAGAGGGGATGAGGGGTTAAAATCAACCCTCCGAAAGAATTAAAATGTTCAAACGCCTTCAGAAAAAACCTGCCAACTTGAAATTTACAGGACACGTTTGTTTTGAAGGAATGTGTAATGTATTCATTATTACCTACTTATCAGAGACTTGGCAACGCTGCAATAGGCAGTCTATTCCCGATACCGCAATAGAGCATATGGCTCCCGATTCAAATATAAAAGTTATTACAATTGGTGTACCAATAAATAATCTTAGTGAAGAAGTATTAGATGTATCATTTCAACAACAGTTTGAGGAATATTATAGAATGAACGTCCCGTATCAATTTTATCCATTTGCAAAGGGGAAGAAGGGTTCAAATCAACCCTCCGAAAGAAATAAAATTGACCAAAGGCTTCAGAAAAAACCTGCCAACTTCAAATTCACCAAACACATCGCCATATCTTACATATTCTAAAACATTTTTCTTTTTTTGTGCTGTTCCCCATAACCTGTGATTTCTTAATGGAAAATATTCCCTGCAATTTTGACCTGTACCACAAATTATTATAATTGTCTGTAATAATCTGCTGTTATTGGTACTCAATAAAATTATATTCTATTCAAGAAAAGAAAGTGCAGTATCAATTTCATCCATTTGCAAAGGGGATGAAGGGCTGACACCAATCCTCCCGAAGAAATAAAATAGACAAAAGCCTTCAGAGGAAACCTGCAAATTTGAAATTCACAAAACACGTTTGTATTCCCGAATGCTCTATCAATTTATCCATTTGCAAATGGGGATGAAGGGTGAAAATCAACCCCCAAAGGAAATAAAATAGACAATAAATAGCCTTCAGAAATTGGAATTCACAGGACACGTTTTTATTCAAGAAATGGGCGTCCCGTATCAATTTCATCCATTTGCAAAGAGGATGAAGGGCTAAAATCAACCCCCACAAATGCTACGTATCCTAAATGAGTTTTTTCATAGTATTCCAATTTTTATCCAAACCAGTGAAAAATATATTGTTTTTACTGCTGGATAAAAAGTTACTGCTGAAAAATTACTGCCAACTTCACACCAGTTTCTTTATTGGAGGTCATGAACCTTTCTCTGTATTTATGCAATATGGTGGACGAGTTTTGTGATTCTGGGCTGTTTCTATTCAAAATTGGTATGTCAGGGTTTTTAGGGTTGGAGATTATGAATGTTTTTGTCAACATTCATAAATTCAAGATGGCGGACGAGTTTTGATCATGAATTTATCTTCAAAAATTCATGAATTTAAGATGACAGCTCCAATAAGGTAGACGAGTTTTGTTATTATGGACCTTTCTATTCAAAATTGGTATGTGGGGGTTTTCTGGGGTAGGAGATTATGAGTTCAGTCGAAGATTATTGATTTTTTGTCAAAATTCATAAATTGAAGATGGCAGCTCCAGGATGGCTGACGAGTTAATCTTTAACTGGTCTCCTCATTGAAGAACTAGATAACTCATAACTTACAGGGAAAGGCTCATAATAACGATGTTAAGGCTAGCCATATCATTAAAGTAAAGTAGAAAGAGAATAGGGCCTAAAACTGACCCTTGGGGAACTCCTCGTACGATAGTTTTTTTTTAGAACGATTATTTCCTGATAATATTTTTTTGATTCGGCCATTGAGGTATGATCTGAAGATTTCTAGAGCTGTGCCCGGAAGCCATAATGAGAAGCTTCTGCAACCAAATTTAATGACTAACACAGTCAAAGGCTTTGGAAAGGTCAAGAAATAATGCTGCAGCCATCTTCTCATTGATGTTAGTGTAGCTAAAATGACATCACTTGTGCTTTTTTATTTCAGAATCCAAACTGTTCAATAGCCAAGAATCCCAGGTAAATTATTGAAAATACGCAAACCCATATATAGTCAGGTGAATTGTAGCTTTTACAAATGGTAGATTAAAATCCTTATATTTTCTTGTATTCCTCGAATGAATATCTTTATTCAGTTAAGATTTGTCTTTATTTTGTTATATTCAATAAACTATCTGAATTATATGTGAATTAGTACATTATTATTATCAACATTTAACAAAATATAATGTAAATGGAGTCGAATGGATTTAAATGAACTAGAAGAAAAGTAAGACTGAGCTTCTCTAATATCAGAATGAATTACGAATGTAACACTTCATATTTTACCGGAATTTGTGTAGTTTGACTGAAAATGTTAATAATTCTCAATTAAAAAACTCAAAAAACAATAAGACATTGAAAATTTCTGATCTATCAAAATGTGTGAATTAAATTTGAGCTTCAAACTGAGAATAATTCATCAGATTATCCATCTATAGCGAATTGGCCAACAATCAAATTAATATCACCTACCAATTGTACTTTCTTGAGGAACAATATTAGCAATATTGTTTGGGTGGGATTTGTTTCCACTTAATTCATTTCCGTCCATTTCAAGTTTGATGTCTTCGCAAGCAATATCAATCTCATCCTCAGATTTGAGTGTCTGCTTTTCCAATTCAGCATTAATTGATGAGAAATCAACAATAAATTCGGGGTGATCTTCATAATCATCCTCTACTTTAATGTTATTTTCGATCTTGTCAACTTCCCGATCATCAGCAGCAGAAATGTTCTCGGTTTCAAAATTTGGTTTTTTCAAGAAATCTGAAATTTAAATGCAAACTATAATTTCTTCGATTATTCCAATAACATTCCGTTGTGAAATGCCATAGATGTGCACTTTACAATCAATATGAATGAAGAGGAATTAATTTGGAGGAGGGAAACAACAAGGAACCTGAAAGCTACTGTTTCATACCCTAAAGAAGCACGAATGTCAGAAAACACCTGAAATCACAAAATATATCTAACGAAAATTACGAAATGTATATTTTAAAACTAGAATTATGAGCAAAAAACAATGGCATTCGAAGAAATATCAAATTGCCACCAAATTCTACTGAACTCCTGAAAGGAGGAACCAAATTTTGATTTAGAATAAGCTGCACATGAATATGACTAGAAATTTCCGAAATTGTAGGCAAAAATATATTGGTAAATGTTATACAGACTTACGAGTCAGAGAAGGTTTTGATTCTCCAGAGTTTTTCTCATAATTGCTAGAATACAGATCATGGAGTTTTTCATCCCGACCCACCACTTGAAGACTTTCTTCATACACTCCATTTTCACTGGACCATTTGATTTCGGTGAGCTCTTCCTTTATTATTTCTTCCTTAGAAGTATCATGAATGACATCAAAGTGATCTGACGCCATTGTCGTTCCTTGTCTGTGGAAATGGAGTCAGGCATTAAATAAATTGAATCCATAATTAGTAGATTTTTTTGGCCAAATATCACTTATTTCTTTTTTTTTTACAATATTTATATACTGATGTCAAATTTGTATAGGTAATAGGCAGGAGGATCTCAGTTAATGGCCTATCGAATTGAATTGTCAGGTTGATTAAGTTTCTGCAATTATTTCAAAAGGAAAAAATGCATTCAGAACAAATCAATGACCACGACCTTTCGCTGTAAAACATAGTAAATTTTGGTAGGCTGAATCTCACACCTAAGCTGTTCGGTGGTTTTTGGAATCATTACAAATGCATGGCTGACTTTTCGAGGTTAACTCTCTTCCAATACCGCTCATTTCAACAGTCATTAGCAAGACCTATTCTACTTCAAGTCTGCTTGATCTTTTTGATTTCATTTTGAAGGAAGGAACTAGCAATAATCAATGGATATACACCAGATATTATTGATAATCTCTAGACAAAGAAGTGTTTCACACTTTTGGTGGATGAAACCACGACTCTGAGAAAGAAGACGGAAAGGAAAAGATTCATGAGAATCCCTTTCAATCCAAAACCCAGGAGAGGCCTCAACACTATACTCGGGGATGTAATTGCAAACGTTATTAGGAAACCCGAAGGACAAAACTGGCCTGCTAGTTGAGTCAGTAATTTATGAAATTAGCTCTCAAAATTGTGACAAAGTCTTCTATTACGGTCAGACAAAACGTTCAATTTCTAAAAGGTTCCACAACATCCATGCTATCTACCGAAGGGAGAATATGATCGAATCTGGTAACAAAATTAATATTCATAATTTGAAAATGATCAAACCAGTCAACAACAGCAGACAATTAAATTGTCTGGAGAGTAGAGTTATCCTCAAAAACCATGATACAATTTACTTAATGAGGATAAGGGACTGATGTATTCCAGCTTGTTTACTTTAATCCCCATAGAATCATCAAGATCCCATTAGCGATCTGAGGAACAGTAATTAGTATAAAATAACTAGAAACACCACCAACTTGTAACAATTTATTTAGTGTACTTTACCTACTGATAATGATAACTTAGTTATCGAAATGCGCAAATAGGTGTGAAGTGTGATGAAGGGGTGGGTCACTTGTGCAATTTTTTATCGTGTAACACCACAGCATCTGGCCAGTATTCAAAACATACCACATTCCTCTGCATGCCATTTTCTAGGACTTTAAGTTTGGGGAGTTTGTGTGGCATGCATGGTTGGAGCATCCTTCCTCCTTTTCTAGCAAAAAGCCATTCCATTCAACACAATTTTGGTAATTTTTTATTGAAATATGCCTTTGGCTCAATACACTTTATAATTTACTAGTTGGAAATGAGGTTATGAACGCTTCCCTTTGATAGAAATTACCTCGTTTCTAAAACACAATAAGTTGGAAATTTATATTCTTCCCAAATCACGTACATGCATTTGATGGAGAGCACAGAAAATCTAAGCTTTTTTTAGCTTTTCAGTAATAGCTGTGTCAGAGTAGAAAGCTGTGGCTGTGTGTGTTGTGTGTGTGTGCTGTGTTCTTTGTTGCTGTGTTTTATTACGTTTGTTCCCGTTAAGTGCTGCCGTTTCCTAAATGACAGATTGTACCAGATTTGAGGGAGAAAATGTACTAAATCGAGAAAAATTGTACTCTTGCGATTGACTTTGAAAAAATTAATTTGACATTTCGGAACTCCACATAGTTGAAAAGAGAGAGAGCACTCATTTAGCTCATATCATTCATTTATTTATTTATTTCTACGGATAACTCCAATTGTATACAATACTTATTATAATACATATATTTGAAAAATGGTAATAATAAGAATAAAACATCGCAAAGTTAACATTGAAAATCAAAGGAATCGCACTGATCAACGATGACTTTCCATTGTGCAAAAATATACAAGCAAATTCATGCGCCTTTTCACGACACGTTAGAGCAAGCGCATCCGCCATGTTAAAAAAGCGGGTAATATGAAAATTTCAGACATTAACTTTCTTGCTTGTTTTTTAGCAAGCAAGCAGGTTATACTCGTATAAAGTGTCCGAAAAATATGGCACACGTTGGGGACGTGGACGGAACACGGGACGGCGGAGGAACGAAAAACAGCATAGAACACAATAACAGAACGGTAATCGATATTGCTTCTTATAAAAATAATTGTCAATTGTCGACGTGTCTCTGTGAAGGTTCAACAGTTTACATGCGACGTTCCATTTTGTCAGAATACGAGTATCTAGCATCGTAGTATTCTGATTGGAGGGAAATTCAAATTGTACTGAAATTTATGGAATTGTACTAACGAAATTCACAGGAAAACTGAATTTGTACCAAAACTCATGAAATTGTACTAAATCAGTGAATTGTACTAAAACGACAGCACTGTTCGCGTTCCAAACTTTGGAAGTTGTTTAGATTGCGCTTGCGCACAAACCAGATGCGCAGTAAATTGAATCTGAGGTAGTTCTAGCACAGTCCAGAAAACAAATAACAGAAAACGTTATTTATGAATACGATTAGGTAATGTCGAGGCATTTAACAAATAATTAGCTGCGGGTATGGTTCATTATGAAGTTACAACAGATTTGAGCAACCTAAAATACCATTGAAGATGAATATAGCAAACATTCAACAAAATAAATGGACATGCCTGAAATGATCTTTGAATTCTTCATCTGAGAACAGGTTAATGGTGTCCTCTACGAATCCAACATTTTTGGGGTGTGTTCTGAGGACTTTCAGTGACACGATATTCAGCAACGTTTCTTCTACACCTTAACTTGAAGAAGACGATGAGCTGAAGCTAATATCCATATTTTCATTCAATCTTTGACAAATCAATCGAATAATCCGTGTCAATAAAAAAATCGAATTTAAATTTTTTAAAAAAGGATTAAATTTAAAAAAGAACCAGAGAAAGGAGATCTCGGTGAAAACAATCTTTCCCAAATACCACGCAGAACTTAATGATATTCCCCTAAAACCATGCATCTTAAAAAAAATCAAGGGACATTAAAGCAAATGTTTTTTCGATAAGCCGATTATGTTTAATTTAAGCTGTTCATAAAACCGCATAGGGTTTAGGTTTTTGGCCCCTCCTACATAGTCAACCAGCCAAAAGTCCAAAGAACTCTGGCTGAAGTGAGCCCCAAACGAAAAAAAACCATCATCGATCTTGTAAACCTATAGGTACCCCGGGATAAACTTTAACTGGCGGACCTAGGACAGAAAGAAAACCCCGAAAATCTCCACCCGATATTTCTAAATAAAAGTTTCCCTTCTAGGGGAGGGGCCCGTCTAGCATATGGGGGCGTTAAAAAAAAAAATCGAATTTAAAAACGGTTTTCCATAAAGGATTAAATATAAAATTGAACCAGAAAAGGAGATTCAGGTGAAAACAACTTTTTCCGGCAAATCCCCGAGAACGTTGAATGATATTCACCAAAACCATGCATTTTTCCAAAAAATTCAATGGACATTAAAGCAAAGTTTTTTTGAAAAGTCGATTAGAATTTTAAGTCGTGTTCATAACAACCGCATACCGGTTTTGGGCTTCTTGGCCCTCATAGTAGGGGAGCAACCGAAAAAGTCCAAAGAACTCTTAAGTGGACAAAGTAAACAAACCATCATCGATCTTGTCCCCCAAGGTACCCCGGGAAAAAAGATAAACTTTAACTGGCGGCCAGTGACGAAAAAAACACTGGAAAATCCCCCCCTGATAGGTTTCTAAAAAAAGTTTCCCTTCAGTGGGAGGGCGCCCGTCTAGATATATGAGAGATATGCCATGGAAGGGGAAAAGAATAGAAAAGTTTCGGTTTTTAAAAAGGAAATTTAAAAAATTCAAAAGGGAGACTGGAAAAACCCCGGGAAATAAACGGTATTCCCCAAAAAATCGATCCCCATAAAATATCAAGGAATATAACAAATTTTTTTTCGATTCCCCACCCGGTTTACCCGGTCTATCGGGGAACCGGTTTTCCAAAAAATTTAATGGGAAAAAAAAAACAAAAGTCTGGTCCAAACGCAAAAAAAACTTTAACGGCGGCCCCTTACGAAAGAAACACCCAAAATTCCCCCCCTTGTGGTTTTAAAAAAAAGATTTTTTCATGGGAGGGCCCCGCTGCATATGTGAGGAAAAATGAGTGAAAGGGAATGAATAGAAAATCGAATTTAAACGGTTTTCCACAAAAGGATTCAATATAAATTGAACCAGAAAAAGAGATTCGGGTGAAAAAACACTTTTCTGGCAAAAACCACGCAGAACGTGAATGATATTCACCTGAAAACAAATCGAGCTTATCAGAAAGAAACATTTGCATTCAATGTCCATTGATATTTTATGAAGTATGCATGGATTTCAGGTGAATATCATTCAACGTTTCTGCGTGGTATTTGCCGGGAAAGTAGTTGTTTTTCACCTGAGATACCTTTCTGGTTCAATTTTATATTGAATCCTTTAGTGAAGAAACCGTTAAATTGGGATTTTCTATTCATTCCACTTCAATGGCACTTATCTCTCTATATGCTAGACGGGTTACAATTCCTACGAGAAGGAATCTTTATTTAGAAACCATCGAGGTGGGAGATTTTCGGAGTGTTTCTTTCGTCACTAGGTACCGCCAGTTAAAGTTTATCTTTTCCGGCGTACCTATAGGTGACAAGATCGATGATGGTTTGTTTCGTTGTGGTCTCACTTCAGCCAGAGTTCTTTGGACCTTTGGCTGGTTGACTACCCGTACGATGAGGGCCGAAGCCTGGAAACCGGTATGCGGATTGTTAGGTGAACACGACTTAAATTAAACATAATCGAGCTTATCAGAAAGAAACATTTGATTCAATGTCCATTGATATTTTATGGAAGTATGCATGGATTTTCAGGTGAATATCATTCAACGTTCTGCGTGGTATTTGCCAGGAAAGTAGTTGTTTTTCACCTGAGATCTACCTTTCTCTGGTTCAATTTTATATTGAATCCTTTATGTGAAGAAAACCGTTTAAATTCGATTTTTCTATTTTTTTATATCACTTCTTGTCTCTAATATTCGGATATAACTGATATAAAAGTATACTGAGCGATAAAAATAAAAAAATTGTCAAATTTTAAATATATGCCAATGAAATTGTCATTATTGTCAATGTCATTTCAAAATTCCATACGTATCCCTCTCTATAATGGTCTATGCCATGCCACATGTCACGTTTAATGCCCATTTTCTACCGTCATCGACAAAATGACAGGTACTTATCAGTTCTCTGTTGTTCTTAATTCTTCTTCCCCAAAATGACCACGCCTTTTAATGAAATAGTGCTCTTTTGGGAAATTTTCCAATTTTGCGTGCTCCGTGCTCGCTTGAATCAAATAGTGCTGCGTTTGGCACAATTGTGCTGCATATAACAACACTGGCTGTGTTGCTGTGTTTTATTACGTTTGTTCCCGTTAAGTGCTGCCGTTTCCTAAATGACAGATTGTACCAGATTTGAGGGAGAAAATGTACTAAATCGAGAAAAATTGTACTCTTGCGATTGACTTTGAAAAAATTAATTTGACATTTCGGAACTCCACATAGTTGGAAAGAGAGAGAGCACTCATTTAGCTCATATCATTCATTTATTTATTTATTTCTACGGATAACTCCAATTGTATACAATACTTATTATAATACATATATTTGAAAAATGGTAATAATAAGAATAAAACATCGCAAAGTTAACATTGAAAATCAAAGGAATCGCACTGATCAACGATGACTTTCCATTGTGCGAAAAATATACAAGCAAATTCATGCGCCTTTTCACGACACGTTAGAGCAAGCGCATCCGCCATGTTAAAAAAGCGGGGAATATGAAAATTTCAGACATTAACTTTCTTGCTTGTTTTTTAGCAAGCAAGCAGGTTATACTCGTATAAAGTGTCCGAAAAATATAGCACACGTTGGGGACGGAACACGGGACGGGGAGGAACGAAAAACAGCATAGAACACAATAACAGAACGGTAATGATATTGCTTCTTATAAAAATAATTGTCAATTGTCGACGTGTCTCTGTGAAGGTTCCACAGTTTACATGCGACGTTCCATTTTTGTCAGAATACGAGTATCTAGCATCTGTAGTATTCTGATTGGAGGGAAATTCAAATTGTACTGAAATTTATGGAATTGTACTAACGAAATTCACAGGAAAACTGAATTTGTACCAAAACTCATGAAATTGTACTAAATCAGTGTGAATTGTACTAAAAACGACAGCACTGTTCGCGTTCCAAACTTTGGAAGTTGTTTAGGATTGCGCTTGCGCACAACCAGATGCGCAGTAAATTGAATCTGAGGTAGTTCTAGCACAGTCCAGAAAACAAATAACAGAAAACGTTATTTATGAATACGATTAGGTAATGTCGAGGCATTTAACAAATAATTAGCTGCGGGTATGGTTCATTATGAAGTTACAACGATTTGAGAACCTAAAATACCATTGAAGATGAATATAGCAAACATTCAACAAAATAAATGGACATGCCTGAAATGATCTTTGAATTCTTCATCTGAGAACAGGTTAATGGTGTCCTCTACGAATCCAACATTTTTGGGGTGTGTTCTGAGGACTTTCAGTGACACGATATTCAGCAACGTTTCTTCTACACCTTAACTTGAAGAAGACGATGAGCTGAAGCTAATATCCATATTTTTCATTCGAATCTTTGACAAATCAATCGAATAATACCGTGTCAATAAAAAAGGAGGTTAGAATGTTAGAAGCATGTACGTTGTACGCATGCGTACTCAAATAGTACAGTACCCACAATTCCGAAATTGTTCTTGCTAAGATGCTCGTACTATTTTGAACCGATTCGTAACATCCCGAACTAGTTCGAATGGTACGAAAATACAAAACCTATGAAATATCTAACAGTCCTGAAAAAACGCGAACACTTCTGTTACACTGCACTGCCTGATGACGCTCCTGATAGTTTCGGCTCGTTTATTTTCTGAACGCGTACAAACCTATTGTGTTTCTGTGCTGGAGATCAGTGATCAGTGTTGTTCTCTAGGATTTGTCAGGTGTACCATAAAGAAAAGCATTGCGAGAATTTCAAAACGAAAGCAGAAAATGGAGATGATTCCTAATAAAATACTGATTTCATATGTAAATTTGTTTAACAAATAATAATTATGGAGACCATATAATGATAAAAATCAAGTATTCAAATGAAAATTCTGGCTCATCACAAGATTTATGTGTTCCCTGGGAAAACCACATACATTAGTCTGCCCTCTGCCTCCATATTAGGAAGTTCCGCACAAGTTGCCAATTAAAAAAAAACCTTCATAGTTCTGCCTCTCCAATGGAATTGTTTGACTTTGGTTGTCTGAAAAATCGCCAATTTGATAAACCAATGGGAAACAGCATAATTTTTTTTTGCCTCAGTTCTGTCTTCAGTTCTTTTGGCCTGTCTACTACGGACAATTTACCAGTATCGGAATAGAGCGCATATTCATGGGTTATACACGTATAAAACGAAAACATGGCGAAAGTGAGGCATGCGCACAAAATATTTTCTAGAATGAAAAGACCTATTACTTTTGGCAATATCAAATGTGTCATTCATAGAGATTTTGTGTCTAAACATGTGAACAGTTGGTTGCGAAAAAAAGATTGAATAAGAGAATACACAACACAATAACAACGGACGGAAGTCAAGCAACAAAAGAAAGAAGTGGCATTCTCTAGCTCTCTCTCTCTCTCTAAAATTTTTAATGGCTTTTGCTTCCTATTGTGGTTCATTCAGCCAATTGGTAAACGTGAGGGTGTAAGAGTCTTGCTCTAGGCAATTCCCTATATATTTTTACTGCACGATTCACGGCACTATGTGAATTATAAGCTGGCACGTTATAGACGGCTGGACATTTACTAACATTCACCTAACTTCCTAATCACGTGGAGGACCTCTGCCTCCCACTGTGGCCGGAAGTCGAATCAAAACGAAGTGGTGTTCTGCGTAAGTTTCAAATGGCATCGTGACAGATGACAGTCGAAAATGCACGAATCAGATTGGGACAGACACCCTATCAAAATCATGTTAAAAAAGCGGGTAATATGAATATTTTTTGTCCTGTCTACTACGGACAATATATCAGTATCGGGGATAATAGCGCATATTTACGTATAAAGTGTCCGAAAATCATGGCGGAAGTTGAGGCATGCGCACAAAATATTTTCTAGAATGAAAAGGCTTATGGAAACGGGTCTTACTCCCCCTATCGGTAAAATTAGAACTATATTTGTGCTTATTTTACAATGTTGCCAAGTTAATTTGAATTCCCTATTATTGGATTTCCGGATTGGCAACACTGTATTGTATAATCTGAATCTGGTGCATAGATTAGATTAGATAATCTTGCTGCCATTAAAACAAGTCCAGGAAATATCAAACCATATTGAAATTAGTCTCTTTTATGATACACTCAATTTCAGTAGGAATATTCTACAATGGCTTCAGGACACTCTCAACGTGAAGTGGATCCTTCGATAACGCATATTGAGGAAGATGAAGTAGAACAAATCGCGAGTGAGACTCACTTTGTGGACATCAGTGATATTTTGAAAACAGAAATAAAGGAAGAGACCACCGAATTCAAACCGTTTAGTGAATATGGAGTGCCTAGTGAGTATCAGCAGAAGAATGAGGATGAAAAATTTTATGATCCCAATTCAAGCGAATTTGAGGTTATGTCGAGAAACTGTACTGGAGACTCCATAGAATCAAAATCTCCAACTCGTGAGTTCCCTTCTAGATGTATTGATAGTTTGTTATATCTAGGTGATCTCTGTTCTTCGAAGTAATATATAAGGTATTTTTTAATATATTACATAAAACACCTAAATTAAAAACACTCGGCAACTAGAACAGAAATTGTTTAGTGATGGAAGTAAATCTTGAAGTCACATATGCCTTAGCATTCACAATGTAAAGTAACTATTTGAGGGATAGAATGGTTACAAAACAAAACAAAAAATATTTTCAAGTTGAATTCTATGGAACCTACGAAATATTTATATACAATTAATTCAAGGAACTTTTGAATTTTTTTATTGAATTGAAAATGCCGATCCATCTCTGTGTTTTTTGTTTCAAACTCGGCTCTTCTTTCATTTTTTCAACTGCATACAATCTCTTTCTTTATGACATTGTAATTTTTATAAATATCCTTATTGTGCGGATATCTTGGGATGATGATAATTTAATTCAAAATAACATTACGATCTAATACTTTGGAGTCTTGTATGAAAATGTTCTTGAATATAATCTACATGTCTTGTTTCTGAAGATTCCTAGACAAAAAGGCAACTTTTTTTTATAAATGAGTCATCTATGCTGTGCTTAGACGTCAATTGTCAGAATTTACCCGCCTGCAGGACACTTGCAGAAAGTCAAGCTAAATTGTGGTTCAACTCAAATTTTCTTAAACTATATAAAGAAAAAACACAAAAAATAATTTTCTCAACTAATCGTAATATCTCTGTGGGAAAAACTGTCAATTTATTGGGAATCACACTTGTTGACATCTGAACTGGTCATCTCAAACACAACGTTGAGCCAGAAACTCTCTAAATATATTTTTTTACTACGGCTCGTATAGAAACTCTTCTCTCAGCTACCATGCAATCTTTCATTCTCATGTTAGCTATGGAACACTGCTCTGGGAAAACTCCTCCCACATTTCAAAAGTTTTCATGCCTCAAAAACGTGCAGTTGGAATTATATTAAATGCGGGTTACCGTGATTCCTGCAGGCCCCTCTTCAAAAGTCTTGGCATCATGACGTACCTTCTACATCATATATTAAACTCTCCTGAAAATACATAAGCATTAAGTTGGGTTTCCGACCAACTGCCAATTTTACGGGTATAATCTCTTAAGACCTCACCAGTATTTGCCCCTCATCAGTATAGTACAGCAGCAATGATTAATGTCTGCGTTACCTGACTGAAATAATTAATATCTATCCAATTTCAAAGCATTTGCTGGAATGGAATTAGCAGAACTGAGCTAACGCCATTTCAAAGTACCTTGTAGGACTTTGCTCGTTTATCCATCGGATGTCATTCAACATCCGTCGAGGCATTAGCCAGGGAAGTAGTTGTTTTTTTTATGGAAATGTGACCAACATACACCTATTGTATAGGTTTTTGTAGTCAGATGTCTCGAAGAATAAGACATTTTTCATTTTTAACGCATTTATTTCAAGTTAATCATACAAGCCGCATAGACAAATTTGCACAATAAGCTTGAAACAGGTCAGATTATTGATATGTAGTATATGCAATACACATTTAGAGGACAATTTAAAAAAAAAAGGAAATACATGTGTGTTTAAGAGAGTACAAATTCATTAGTAGAGTATGGCTCAATATTAAAGAGCTGTAAAGCAGAGTACATGCAATTTTTTTCCGTCATACTCAGATTATGATTTGGATAATTATGTTATGTTTCTCTTTGTACCATGGGGTTCACTTATATTGTAAGCATCGAACTTTTCAGGTTTTTTTTAACAAATTGAACACTATCGTGAATATAAGTGCCATAGGCTGTAAGTAAAGATACTTCTACAAGATTGGTGATAACCCAGATGAAACATAATTCTTATAGCCATTTTTTGTAACCTGAACACTCGATCGAAAAAAACAAGAATTTACCCAGAATGTTATGCCATATTTGAGGAAGGACATTAAATTACAATGATATACGGTGCGGGTAAGATTGGCATCAAGATTTTTTGCGATAACTCTGGGAGAATAAAGACAAAAAGGAGTTTGGAACATAGATATTCAATTTGAGATTCCCAGTTCAAGGTAGAATCCACATAGACACCTAGTAGTTTGCAGGTTTTTGTTACGTTTATCGTACAACCATTGAAATCGAGACAATTTGGGACATTTTTTTTTTAGCAATTCTGAAAATTATACGATTTTTTCCTTATTCAAGACTAGGCCATTTTCAAGAAACCATTTCTGTATTTGTGTAAATTCGTGACTATTTATTGTTTTGATGTTGTCAATAGTTTTCCCTGACATAATTATATTTGTATCATCCGCAGAGTTAACTAATTTTATATCTCTTATGGAGTTGGGGGGATCATTAACATTATAAAAATAAGGGGACCGAGAATACTCCCTTGGGGGACGTCCATGTTGCAAAACAATTCCTTAGAGAATATTATTTGTATTAGTTTTACTTTTTGTTGCCTGTTGCTTAGAAATGATTCAATCCATGAGTAGGCTTTTCCGCGAACACCATAACTTTGTAACTTTGATAAATGAGACCATGACTAAGGCAATCAAAAGCTTTAGACAAATCTAGGAAAATGCCACACGCAATATTTTCTCTTTCTATTGAGTTCAGTATTGTTGCTATGAAATAAAAAATAGCTGTTTTAGTACTTGTTTGTTTGATAAAGCCATGTTGGAAATCAGAAGAATGTCAGAAGACGATTATAATAAACTTGTATCCTATATACCGTAATCAATAAACATTTTATTCTATCCATATAGTGAAACTTTAGTGTTTTAAATATGTCGGTTACATCATTTATAAATAAGAGGAAAAGTATCGGACCAATGTGGGAACATTGGGGAACACCAGAAGTCACTTTTATTTCATTTGATAAACTATTTGCAATTTTTATGTATTGTGTTCTGTCACTCACATATGATCCAATAAGTTGCCAACCACACGTTCTTGTTCTTGAAATGTTCTTGAATGAAATTAAACCTGTTGTATCTTTGGTTCCTTTCGGAATTTTCTAAAACTTTTCACAGGGGTAATCTGATAATCTACAATTTTAAACATGAAGTGAAAAGAACTTGTTGTTATTTAAGAAATTGTAGTTGGGAGTATTTTTATGGGGATACCTTTCGCTTTTGACGCAATTTTTGATAACTGTTGAAAAATATGAGAGGCGCAATTTCATGGTGACCCCAATTTTCTATTGGATCTTACCTCGAAGCTTCCTCTGGTAAGTTGAGATGATTTAAGTTTGATTTTCATGGCCAACCTTGTTCGATTGAAAAATCAACTGTATTTTCCGCCATTTTTCAACCGATTTCAATTTTTTTAAAACAATCATTTCACAAATTCAAATCACTTTTCGATAATCAAAAAAATGTACAGGGTGTCACATGAAAAATAAAAGTTGGAGTCACTTCTGGTGAAAGCGGAAGTGAACAGTTTTAAGTTGTGATGTCCAAGTACCATAGTGACATACCAAATTTGAAACCTGTATCTTCAATAAAAACTTTTTAACAAAAAATTAAACCGACGAAATACGGAACTGAAAAGTAAAAAATAAAATAAACCTTCTTAGTCTCAATAACTAAGCTCCCAAACTAATGTAAGTAACTAATTTTGAGTCGGCGCCAAACAAACAAGCAAATGAATTAGGTAAGGCGTAAACTGATGGCATCGAGTTGGGCAGTGACATTCTGATAATTTTTTTGAAATAATTTAATCAAAAAATCAAAATTAGTTACTTACATTAGTTTAGGAGCTTAGTTATTGAGACTGAGGTTTATTTTATTTTTTACTTTTCAGTTCCGTATTTCGTCGGTTTAATTTTTTGTTAAAAAGTTTTTATTTTTCAATTTTTTGTGGCTGAAATCTACTAATTACTAACTGCTTGTTTTTTTATTACTTCCAAAATACTTACTTACCCATCTTACTTCAACTATTACCAGTTCATGTTCATAAAATCAGATGTGGAATCATCTGCGACTGAAAGATAAACTTTAGTCACTATCTTCCATCGTCAAGATAACCTCTTGTGGGGTATTCATGTTGAAAAGGGAAACATTCTCAATTGAATATTGATAGAAATATTTTTCTGTGAATTGAAAAATCCACGATTAAAAGAAAACCACTTGCCGGCAAAAGCCACGGTGGATTTTTTGTGAATGTCTAACAGAAAACAACTACTTCCCCGGCAAAAGCCACGGTGGACATTGAACTACATCTGATAGACATTCACAAAAAATAACTTCATTTTAATCGTGGATTTTTCAATTCACAGAAAAATCTTTCTATCAATATTCAATTGAGAATGTTTCCCTTTTCAATAATTATCTACTTTTACTATTTGTTGTAATATAAATTAATTTGTTGTTCTGGTTAGTTTATTTCATTACTTTGTATATCTTTCCATCCTCTCATAGAATATATTTATTGTGATAATGATACTAGCGATCTGTCATTGTCAACTACATATGTGTGCCAATGTTCACAAGTGAAAAATCAATTATCCCCTATTTTTCTACCCATAAGGGTGGATAATTCCATTCGCAATCCAAATATGATCAACTATGAGGTATACCCTATCTGATAAAAGAAGAATCATCCAAATCGAAGATCCCAGTACAAAGTTATAGCTGATAGAATCGGTTAACGGACCAGAATTCAGAGAGTGATGATCAATATCCTTCATTTTGCTACCCTTAGGATGGATTTTATCTTTTAAATTCAAATGGGACCAACTTTGAAGTACACCCTATCCACTGAAAAAAGAATGATCGGAATCGGACGTCTCAGTAAAAAGTTATGCGTAATCATACATAAAAAAATAAAATAAAAAAAATTTAATATACGCGTTGACTAGAGAACCTCCTCCTTTTTGGTTTCGTCGGTTAAAAAATAGAACCCCAGTATCTATATTAATACTATACAAAAAAACATTTTACAATGTTTTTCCAGAGATTATCCATGCTTTGTCAATAAGATTTATTATTTCTTTGAAAAAAAAAAATATATTTTTGATTGCTTAAAAAAAACTCGTAATATTCTTCTTTTTCTTCAGAATATGGGACAAGGCTTCAACGAAATACTGCTATAGAAGAGAATGAAACAACTGTGGAAAGAGAAAATGACGAAAAGAGGGAACCTACATTAACTATGTTATATCCTTTCGAATCTGAGCAGGAGTTCTATGAGGAAACTCATACTGAGAAAAAGCCATTTCAGTGTGAATCGTGTCCAAGTTTTACTGGAAAATAAAATTGTTCGGCATGAGAAAATCCATACTGGCGAAAAACCATTTCAATGCAAAAAGTGTCCAAAAAGTTTTACAGCAAATTACAGTTTGTTGACACATGAGAGGCTTCATACAGGCGAAAAGCCATTTCCATGCAAAAATTGTCCAAAGAGTTTTACAACAAGATACAATTTGTTGGTGCACGAGACGAATCCATAGAGGGGAAAGACCATTTCAGTGCAAACTTTGCCCAAAGAGTTTTGTAGAAAAACACACTTTGTTGTATCACGAGAGAATTCATAGAGGGGAAAAACCATTTCAATGCAAAGTATGTCCAAAGAGTTTTGTGGAAAAAAAATATTTGACGCGTCATGAGAGAGTTCATTCGGGGGAACATCCATTCCGGTGCAAATTTTGCACAAAATTGTTTATGCGAAAGGACTGTTTAGTATTACATGAAAGAATTCATACAGGAGAAAAACCATTTGAATGTAATATTTGTTTGAAGAGTTTTGCTGCAAAATCAAATTTGTTGTCTCACGAGAAAATTCATAAGGGAGAAAATGCAACAAAATTTTCGTGGGGAGATGGTTCAAAATCCCATGCTCAAGAGGTCCAGTTTATACGACAACTACAGGAGAAAGTACATACTGTAGTAAAATCAACCAGAGACGAACTGTTGGAGAGTCAAACATATGAAGATTCTTATAGAGAATTCATTTGGGAGAAAAGTCATCTGTCTTAGTAGTGTATATTGTTTATATGAATAATTAAAATTTGTTGGATTTTTTCGTAAAATATTTCAATTATTTACTCTTCTCGTTTTTGCTACGAATAAATCGAGAAAGTGCTTCAATAAAAATATTCGATTATATTAACACTACAATATCTCTATGTTTTTTTACATCTCGTACAACTTTCGAATTAGACCAAACTCACCTACCATATACAAAAAAACATAATCCAAGAAATATCGTTGATGTTTGACAATTCGATTTTGAGATTATATTTACCTAATGGTAACTTTGAATCTTATGTGATGTAATTACCGTAATGTAAAATTGCAATTAAGAGGTGAGTTTACGAACTCACATCACTGTACATGCTACAAGTTTCTATTCCTCTGAAAACGTGATCGATATACAGGGTGAGAATTGTTATTGCCTGATAACATTTTCCTTGTTATTTGTTGATTTAAAAGCAACCGAAAAATGTCAACTCATGAAGGACGTTCTTGAGGTTGTAACTAGCAACTTTGATAATGCTATTGATAAAATGGTTCTCCTATCGTCTACCATAGAGTAGAGTTTATTGACTGCATTACATATTTTATGAATACATTTGTAACAGATCTTTAGAAACGAAAAGTATTACCAGTTTCTAGAGTTACAACTAATATCACCGAGTTAACATTATGATTAAAAAGACAAAACATAATCCAATCTGAATAAAATAGCACCAAGTTAACATTATTATCAAAAGATAATACACAATCCAACCCGAATAAAATAAATCTAAGTCCCATAGTTGAGTGTTTTTCACAAATCCTCGTTCGTGTATGCATAGATGAGACACTCATTTTCTGAGTAAAAACAGTTCTTCACTAAAAAATATTCAACTTTTTGTTTGAAATTTATATATATATATATATATATATATATATATATATATATATATTGTTATGTTATGAAAAACCAGTTAAATATTTTAAAAAGAAATAAACCACAAAAAAGAATAATTATTGATTAGTTATTAGTTCCAAGAGATTTTTTTGAATAACTTTTGAAGTTCTATTTATTTATAAGCCTTTGTATAATATGGATAGATACAAAATGTCAAAGTACGATAAAACGATCAATCGTATACACTGTCAAAATTATCATAACCCATAATTGTTCAAAAGACAACTAAGAGTCTAAATTTTACAAAATTTGCAAGAATAAAAGGAAATCAACACATTTATAAACTTGAAACACACTGTACATGAAATTGTAGCTAACTAAAAGTAGCCAATGAGAGAACAGCAAACGTCTTTATGAAAGATAGCCAATCAGAGAATAGATGGTCAGGTGAAAAGTTAGAAATTGTGAGAGAATAGCAACGAGAGGGTATCATAAGCAATTATTATTAGAATTTGTAAATAGTAATAAGTATGGAAAAATAGTTCGATATATAAATGGAGTAAGATAAATATAAACAGTGAAAAGTGACAATTTAGTGCGCGAATTCAAATAGGAAAACAACAGGAAAAAGATGTATCTAAGCGACAGAAAACAAAGCCTGGAGGAAGATGAAAAAATATTTCCAAGCAGATAGCACGCACAAAAATTTATTAATAAAAAAATGGAATAATTCCATCATTTGGGAAACAAAAACAAATATTACCTTAATGATATAATATAACCACGAATCCTGATGCTGATTTCCACATCTATATCGTTCCTGATACTGGTATTGCAGTCCTGACAGCGAATGAAGAGAGGAGACATCCTGTTTTATGGTATAGTTTGAACACCAACAGTTCCAACCAGGTATAAAAACTTTCATAGTGTATTTCCGGTCCAGAACTATTTCACAAATAACCAATTGCACATTCGAAGAACGCTATTTCACTTTACTTTGAACAATAACAGAAAATTTTACATTCACGAAAAGTGAGGTTCTGTTTATCTATCCATGATCTGATTTATTATTTATCCGTGAATATTTGTTTGATTCACTCTAGTATAAGTTATTTCTCATAGGCCAGGTAATTTTAAGTCTTCCTGAATAAAGGAGATAATTGTTTTTGATATTTGGTTGTTTATTTTCTCACAATGATCAACTAACATAACAAAGATCATTCAATAAACTGAAGTTAGTCACCAGTGGCAGTGTATCTATTGCTTTGAACCGGCCACCTTTTGAGAAAAGAGCGTACCAGCTGTTGTCTAGCCGTGGCAAGGAAAATAATAATTGTTGGTAGCGTGACGAGAGAACAGTGACGTTCGCTGGCAATTATTATTACAGGGGCAGAAATATCTATTTAAGTATCATATCAATTTGGCTCTTAAAGAATAGCAAAAACTAATAGCTTCATTCATTATATAAAAACAATTTATATAGTTCCAATATCATCAAAACATAGCAAGTGTCGCCCAACGAGGTGCAAAAATAATATTTGAAAGCAAAATAAATTTAAAAAAAATTTTAATTTTTCAATTCATCATAACATATATATATATATATATATATATATATATATATAAGATACTTGACACTATGCCCATCTGCCATAGTTGCATTGGAAGATATAATAACATTCTGGTTTATTCGGAATTAAGCAAAAGTTTGTTTCAAACCATTCACCTGCTAATTCCAAAGTGTGTTTGGCGAATTCAATCAGTTCTTCCGCATCACTGTTACGATCAATTGAAGTTGTGTCATCGACAAAAATAATACTATTTTTTGGCAAAATATGATGATAAAGGTAATTTATGTATGCAATGAATAGAGTCGGTCCCAAGATAGAGGCTCTCCATGTATGAGTTCCTCGAAATTTGATTTAACACCTTTAGTCAAAACACACTGTTATCTACCACATAAATAGGATTTGAAAAAATCTAGAGGAAGCCCATACATCAAAAAGGTTTTTGAGTAATATATCATGAGGCACGCAATCAAATGCTTTTGTGAGGTCACAGAGCGTTAGAAACAACGAATGTTCCCCAATTCTAAACCTTCAACTACACTAGAGATTTGTAATAGCTTTAGTTGTTGAATGATTCAACCTGAATCCAAATTGTCCAGGACAAAGCAGAAAGTGTACTTGTAGGAACGATTTTTTTTTTAACTAGATAATCTATGAACTACTTTTTGATAAAATATAATTTGTAAATGATTTGTTTCTTTATAAAAGTATATTTGCCCTGGACTATTTATGAGTACATTGAGTTCTAAAAATCCAAGATTATTTTCATCCTTTTTCGATTTTTTGCTATTTAAAATAACTGACTTGGTTTTTTGGCAATAGCTCAAAAACTATTGATACAGAAAATAAAAAAACAGGTTCATGAAGAGGAACTCTATCTCAAGTATTTATAATATTAATTCAACGTTGAAAATAGGGCTCCGCGTGGCCGTTAACGCAGGAGTATAGCACCTCTCGAGAGAGCAATGCACATAAAATATTTTTTTTATACTATTAATTTTAACTTAAAAATTTTCATTGAATTTTGATGTGAGGCTATTGTTAATTAAGTAGTTTTTTTATCAGAAATCGAATTGTTCGCAGAATTAAGCATAATTTTTTTGCTTCTAGGAGCACAGTTTACATGTGTACTAAATAATATCATACTATAAAATTGTTTAAAAGTTGATTATTTTGTTAATTAGGTATTTCTAAAGTTAACAAAATATGAGAAATCGAGTAGATATTGTAATTTTTTTTAATTGATATTTTACAATATTATTATTTTTATGTCTGGCAATGGCATTTTACAACGTTTTGAAAAAAAATCACTATTTGTATATGAAATATTTATTAAAAATGGATAATTTTTCATTGTTTTTTTGCATTAGGTTGTTAAAAGTTTATTATGATTGAGATTTTTTTCATTGTTTATAATAGTTTCTTTAATTTTTTTATTATTTAAATAATAAATAAATATTTTTTTCTTTAAATTAATAATTGGTTCTTCTCTACCTAATAAGAGTTTTTTCCATAAATAATGTAATTGTGTATTTACTCAACAATGAAACAAACTTTGATTGGCAATTTGTTTATTAATGGTACACAAAATAACAAAAACAACCATATACGGCAAAATGTAAAAAAAAAAATTGTAATTTTTATAGAATTTTCTAGAAAAATTATAAAATAATTTTTTGTCGTATATTGTTGTTTTTGTTATTTTTTGTTTTATTAAATATAACAATAACATATTGTTAAGTGAATTAAGAATTATATAATCAATAAAAACATTTTTTTCTTATTAGGTGGAGAATAACCAATTATTCATTTTAAAGAAAAAATTCTTATATATTATTTAAATAAAACAAAAAAAACTATTATAAACAATTTAAAAAAATAGGAATATTTTTTCAATTATAATAAATCTCAGCAACCTAATGAAGAAAACAATTTTTGAAAAATATTCAATTATTCATTTGTTTGTGAATATTTTATAAACGAATTGCGTAATTTTTTTTTAAATCGTTGTAAAATGCCTTTGTCAGTCATAAAACTGATAATAATGTGAAATATCACACACAAAATAACCAACTTTTATACAATTTTATAGCGTGATATTATCGAGAAACCTGTAAAATGTGCTCCAGGAAGCAAAACAGAATATGGAGTCATTCTGTGAACAAGTATTAGGTTTTTAATAAAATCGGTGGTTCTAAAAAAATTACTTAATAATCAATAGCCTTACATTATCAAAATTCAATGAAAAAATTATTTTCCAATGAAATTACATTCTTTCAAGTGTTCAGTTGATAGTATTATTTTTTTGAAATTTCCTTTTTTTTTCTTTTTAAATCTTGTGACGCTAACATATTTCCCTTGATAAAAAAGTGTCTTCATATTTTAAATACAATGCCAGTTAGTGTGGTTGGTTGGATTAGCTCTACTTCATGTTCATAGAGATGTGCAAATAGATGTTTCAAATGTTATTGAAAGGTTTGCAAATAAGAAATACAGGAGACTGGATTTCATTTTGTGATTTTTTATTTTAACGAAAGAAATCTTTGTTTTTGTACCTACTTATAAGTATATGCATATATATCTTTTATTTTATTACATTTTGTATTTTTTTGTTTGAATTTGAATGAAAAAAATACTTATGTTTTTGTACCTATAAGTAGAGGTATTTAACTTTTTTGTCATTACCCCCTCCCCCAAACATAATTCCTAGATACGCCACTGGGATAATTTGGGACTTTCATTGAATCCACGTTTATACCGTATGTGAATTTGGTAACCTTACCAAGTGTATGTTACCAAATTCAAACTAAATGTTTTAGTAATCGTTTATTTACATCGTGTTTTGTCAAATGATTAATTAACCAACTTGGTTCTGGTTTGGTATTTATTTAGTCATGTAACCGAGAGAAAGATTTGAAACTCTGCTAGAGCTTATCCAGTATTGAAACGACCACTTTGGCCTTCCCCCACCTAACAACCAATTTTTATCGAAGATACCCGAACCATTGTCTAACTATGGCTATTAATAGAAATTCCATAGGCGTACCAAATTATTTGGTATAGGCGATTCACGAGACGTAGAGAACTTACACTCCTATAACTTTCCTAACACTCCTATTTCTTTTTCCGCTACTGAATAGTACTTACCACTGGGCATTTTGGCAAGGTAACGAGTAAACTATTGCAAAGTTGAATAAATAACTGCACTACCTATTTATTAATTAAACAAACCTAACCTTTCAAACGCTGCATGCCAAGACACTGGTGAAGATTCGCCGTAGTACAACAAATCGTGTCCACTCGTGTTTTCCCCCTCTCTACCTACCAAACGGTCGTTTCAATACTGGATGAGCTCTATCTAGTTCGGAATTGTGTCATCTGTCAATGTCTGGAAGTCAGTGAGCTCAGGCTCAGTCATTTTTAATTTCATTTGTTCAGCAGTTTTTGTAAAGGCCCTACTCAACATGTCTTCTTCAAGGCTCTTGTAAATATCTAGGTGTTCAAATTTTTTGCCATCCAAAATTGATATCAAAAATATTTGGAGAAACGCACTGGTTTCTTCATCTGTTCAATTAATACCTTTGGATTTTTTTTAGGAGGTTATGAACTGCAGCATCTCATTTTATATAAAACATACTAACAAAAATATATAAAACAATATCCGAGGTAATGATGCGGAAACTAAGGTTAGGAATCACAAAACATATTTTTCACCGCTCTCTTTTTTATGGCTATTGCTTCCATTCGGTGCATTCAGTCAGTGCGATAACCACAACAGAACGCTTAGCAATCTTTCAAACCAAAATTTACAGTCACGGTTGGTAAAACTTATCATACTGTTTACGCCATCTTAGTGTTATAGTCTGGTACACAACAAATGCAGACTAATGATTGGAACGGAACAATCATTAGTCTGCATACCAAAACACGGTATAAACGTGGCCTATATGATATATCATTCTATTTTTAGATCGTTATCAGGGTTATTAAGTATTTATCTGTTTGTCTATCGGCTCCAGTGTGGCCAATATTACAAATGCGATTTACCCAACACGCGTCATCAAAATCCCCAATTTTACCCAACAATTTCCAAAAATCCCCAACAATTTTACCCAACAACTTCCGAAAATGTCCTACTTTAGAAAAAAGACTAATTATAGTTTGATTTTCAAAAATGAAGAAAATTAATGGATGATGTTGCGTTTATCTACCTGGTTATAATTGAAATGAAACAAAAATTAACTCGCAGGAGGTCTTGACTTTTACCGACTGAATATTCAGATCAGTTTTTTTATATCGTACTCTAATAGGTATATTAATTAAGATTTGATGGTAAGTAAACAATTAAAACTGCAAGTAATCAAAGAAAATGAAAAAATATATATTGGCATATCACAAAAGTACAAAATTAAAAATAAAATAAAAATTGGTATAAACAAAATATAATAAACTCTAATAATATTTAATAGTAACAATTAAAAAAGGCTGTTTTAATAAAACACATCTGATTCTATGAACATCCTGTTCATATTTTTAATTACCCAATAGAATCCCCAACATCATATAAAATACCCAAATTTCGGGTAATTACCCAACCACAGAATATATACCCACACAGAAGCGAAAGAATGCGTCGGCCCTTTGATGTTCTAGGGTCAAAAATCAGAAACCTTGAATCCCACTTCTAGCCAGACTGAGAAAAGTGAAAAGAAAAAACTCAGTGCAACTATACTAAAAAAACGGGATTCGCTTGTGAATTCCATCAATTTAATGACATCTGCAACTTCTTCCAGAATAATCACATTGGGAATCATTATAAACTGCATAAGGATTCTAGAGTAAAATATTTTTTCGGATATAAGAAAATTGGAATTATTGGAGTCATTGCTTTTCTTATTAGTATAAATTACTATGTTAGGGCATAAGTTTGAGAATATTATTTTTTATTGCTCATTTTTATGAATTATTGTTTTCTTCCTCAAGAAAAATAATATGCTGATCCATATTTGTATATATATATATATATATATATATATATATATATATACAATATATATATATATATATATATATATATATATATATATATATATATATATATATTGATATGGTTTGATATTTTGAAAAATCTATAAATTGTTAACTTAAAATGAAGATAGCTAATTATTTTTGGTATTCTTTGAGAGCCAAATTTATATGATATAAATAGATATTTCTGACCCTGTAATAATAATTGTCAGCGAACGTCACTGTTCTCTCGTCACGCTACCAACAATTATTATTTTATTCGCCACAGCTAACAACAGTCGGTACGCCCTTGTCTCATATAGTCGGTTCAAAAGGAATTTGGCCACTGGTGGCTAACTTCAGTTTACTGAATGATCTTAGTTATGTTAGTTGATCATTGTGAGAAAATAAACAAACCAAATATCAAAAACAATTATCTCCTTTATTCAGGAAGACTTAAAAATACCTGGCCTACGAGAAATAACTTATGCTAGAGTGAATCAAACAATTATTCACGGATACTCATAAAATGCATATCATGGATAGATAAACAGAACCTCACTTTCTCTGTGAGAGTAATTTTCTGTTATTGTTCATAAGAAGGTGACATAGAGTTAATCGATTGTGAAAAATGTTATTTGTGAAATAGTTCATGGACCGGGAAAGCACTATTAAAGGTTTTATACCTGGTTGGAACTGTTGGTGTTCACAACTATACCATAAAAACAGGAAGTCTCCTCTCTCCAGCCTTCGTTAGGACTGCAAAAACCATGTGTCAGAAACGTATCGATGCGGGACTCAGCTTTTGGAATCGTGGATATATGATATCATTAAGGTAATCTTGTTTTGTTAAGCAAATGATGGAATTATTCCATTTTTCTTTTAGTGAAATTTTGTGCGTGCTTCCGCTTTTGAAAATATTTTCGATCTCCTCGAAGCTTTGTTTTTTCGTCGCTTCGCAACATCTTGCCCTTGTTGTTGTTCCACTTGAAATTTCGAATTCGCGCACCAAATTGTCACTTTGCACTGTTTATATTAATGTTGCACAATTTATACACACAATTAAATTCCCATTCTTATCATTAATTACAAGTTTGAATAATAATTGCTTATGATACCTTCTCTTTGCCATTCTCTCACAATTTCCACTTTTTCATTTGATCATCTCTTCTCTGATTGGCTATCTTTCATAAAGACGTTTGCTGTTCTCTCATTGGCTAACTTTTAGTTTGCTACAATTTCATGTACAGAGTGTTTCAAGTTTATAAATGTGTTGATTACTTTTTATTCATGATAATTTTGTAAATCTTGACTTTTAGTTGTCTTTTGAGCAATTATGAGTTATGATAATTTTGATAGTGTATATAATTGACTGTTTTATAGTACTTTGACATTTTTATCTATCCATATCATACCTAGGCTCATAAAATACATTGAATTTTAAAAGCTATTTACAACAAACTCTTGAAATTGATAATTATTTATTATTTATTCTTTTTGTGGCTTTTTTGTCTTTTAAAATTTACAACTGGCATAACATAACAACAATATATATATACAAAATATATATATACAATATATATATATATATATATATATATATATATATATGTGAAGGTTAGACACCTGTCTAAGTTAAAGAAGAATCGTTTTTAAATTCGGGTATGCAGTCAACAAGGGTATGGAAATTAAATCTTGAATCCAACATGACCTCCATAAGAGCCCATTTAGAATTTCAAAAGTTTTCACACTTGTTTAAGTAATCATGATCAATTTTGATCAAAGTTTTAACTATATATGACTATACCAAGAGTGTTGTCTGTTGTGACATGTTATTTTATAAATTGCTGCAAGTGAAAGGGTTTAACCTCACTTTCAGTTCCTGATGAAGAGACAATATATGACTCGAAAGCTTGAATAGAAAAAAGAGTTCACTTTAATTTCCATACCCTTGTTGACTGCATACCGGAATTTAAAAAGGATTTTTATATATATATATATATATATATATATATAAATAATAATAAAATATTTATTCAGTTCATTTGCATAAGGATTATCAAATGTAAACATAAACAGTTTTGAATAAATAACAGATTTTGAATAAAATAAAATATGAGATATTTCAAATCGATCAAATTTCTGTCCAGGTTCACTTTAGCCTAAGCTAGACTGTGTTCCAAGACACAAAGCGGTATTTGATCTTTTTGAAATATATTAAACTAATGTAATAAAAATTAAGTACTAGTAAAATAATATAAAGTTACTTAAGGTAATTTAAAATATGTGAGAGAGAATTTACATAAATGTAACAATAACAGTGGTCACAGACTGATAAATTAGTAAACTACACATTTATAAATAAATTTTAAAAAATATAGTATTTATAGCTAGATTGAGTGTTTCTAACATAATGAAAAATTAAGACTTTCTGAAATATTACAGACTAATAAAAATACTACTATGTTGATAAATGAATATTGTAGTTAGAATATATAAGTATAGAATTTGGACTTATATTAATAGCAATGGTGATTGATTAGCAGATTTCAGATTGGATTGTATATACATGTAACTGTTCTGTTATTGGTGTGTTTATAATAGTATTTTGACTGTTGATGTAAGTAGCCAATTTGTTACTATGTTTTTGATTTTTTTTTGTTGATTTCTTTTTTTAAACTTATTGTATAATTATATAATTTCTGTCCCACGTGTAGGAAACTTCGCTGTCCAATGGACTTCTGAGACTTAGGGAGCACTATATTGGCATTTTCTCGAAATCTTGTTGAATAAATGTGAGTTTTATTCATATCTATTAAATTATGTTTGACTACATTGAGTATTGAGGTTTTGTAGAATATATTTCTAATATTCAATAATTTAGAATTCTGGAAAAGCAGAATCGATGAATACTATATATATATATATATATATATATATTATGTGGAATCTGTGAAAGATGAGATTAATATAAATTTAGGTTAGATTGGGTTAGGTGAATATTGAGTTAGTGCACTCCAACGTCCTGAAACTAGATGTTATACTTTTCTTACGTGTTTTTTACTCTTGAAAACGAATCGGAAAGAATGTGGCGGTCTCATACCGTTTCTGAGTTGGATGCCTTTTTTTGTTTTGGATCCCACATTCTCAAGTACCGTTTTTTCGCCCAAAAATCACTCAAAATGCTTCCTTCTTTCTATCAGCATAAACTACAAATAATAAATAGCCCATTTCCGGCACAATTTCGTATAAAGTGTCCGTTTCTATTGAATAAATCATCCTTCTTCAACACTACATCCTTACTCACACTAGACTCAGATTGAGATTAGTTTGTTGTTTATTTGTTGATGAGAGGTCAGATTATATGTGTACCTATTGAAGAAGGATGATTTTTTCGATAGAAAGGCTATATTTTGTACGAAATTGTGCCGGAAATGGGTGATTTAGTGTTTGTGATTTTTGGGCGAGAAAATGGTGCATGAAAATGTGGGATCAAAATAAAAAAAAGATGGTTATTTTTCTGGGAGGCTCTGTATTACTTCTTGTAGTGGGCATTAATTGAGGAAAAATTGTCGGGATAGCATTATCGTAAATATGTTTTCTTGATTCACCCCGAATGATATATTTGTCCTCACAATGCAGCTCACATATTTTGCAGTTTTTATTTATTTTTTTTTTTATTTAATATACGGGAAAACCCCATTACAGTTTATATATACATTATGAATAAGGTCTACATTTATAATACAAATCAAAATATAAGTATAAAAATGAAGTTCCTCTTTGTTTCTTTCGAGTAAATCTTCTCTGTTAGCTGCCTTTAACCACAATGCCAATCTAAAATATATTGTAACTATTTTGAGTATCACTATTTTTATATATCATGTATCCATTATATACATTATAAATACCTTGTAGGATCTTTTATGTGGAAAAACATGCTTAAATTTCCTCCAGTTTTTGAAGAACATCCCCAACAAATACAAACAGATCCTCCTCGACGAGACATTGTTCTCAAATTGAGGGGATTTGTACAAATGCTGGTGATAAATAATATAGTTAATAGAGAATAATATTTCTAACAACGATTCAGTAACACAAATCGAATTTATCAATCTTCAAACATGAAGTTTTCATTGACATTTATTGTTTGTTTTTTTTTACTCCAATTACGAAACCACAGAATAGATATCTATTCTTTTTTTGTCTTTGTCTAATTCACATAATATAAGCGATAGAAAACTGTACTAGAGTACTGAAGTCAAATCAGAGTTAGAACAACGAACACCACACCCCCACATTGGTGTCCCACTTAGAGAGGGAGTGGCTATATAATTTACTGATATTTGTGAGAGCCCGACATTCGCTTCTGTGTGGGTATATATATTCTGTGACCCAACCATTGGCAACACTGATCGGCTCATTTCCGTTGAAATCACGGCAAACAGAACTCTCAAACTTTATTGAAAAATGTTTCAATTACCAGACGAACTATTAGACACCATGGTGTGTGACTCTTGTCATAAATGTTTGTCGGTAGGTCCAGTCAAAGTGTATCCAAATAGACGACCAAGATGTGGAAGATGTTCTGAAGATGGAGATGGTGGAGCCATTTCTCGATATGGATTGATCGCAGAACAGGCTTTATTCAAGTGTGTGAATCGGTTTGATGGTTGCAGGCAACTGCTAATTTTTGCTGAAGTTGCAGACCACGAATCTACGTGTAGAAATAAAATGTACATTTGTCCTATCTGCTTAGTAACCAGGAAAGTTCCAGGTTTTTTGTTGGTCGAACACTTCAGAGACAATCATAGTGATTACTTTCTAGACTCGGCATTATTCAAAGTGGACATTACGTCAGTGGGGCCCAGCATAAAAACATACTTGTACAGAAAAGAAGACAACTTGTTTTTGATCGAGTATAAGAGCACCCATTTAGACTCAATCCGACTGAATATATTTTATTTCGGGGAAAAGAAAAGGGCTGAAAAAATGACGCAAAAATTCATTCTTCACTCTACAGATGATTCGACGAAAATCGAAACAGAAATTAAAAGCTGTATTGCTTTCACTTCGGAGGAAACTGATGGGTTTTTGATTAAGAGACCAGCAACAGGAAGCAAATATGTGATAGTAGAATTTCATCTTTCTCTAGAGAAACCCGAAATTGTCACAAATGATTCCGGGAGAAAGAGAAAAACGATTAGTTTTCCGAGAAATATTTCCCTCGATAGAAAATTCCAGAAGGAACACCCAAAGTATACCGTGAGCTCAAATCTGAATTCGGTGCTTGTGAAAAGTGACGCAGAAGGAAGCTCGGAATTTTTCCTGAATTGCCTGAATTGTAAATTGATAAAAAAAGATGGAAATTCCCATTTTTTCCTTGAGCTCATACCAAAAAAATACCATTACGTTTGTTACTATTGTAAAGAATATTTCAAGAGAGAATCACCAAATATTCCATTGAAAACTGAGAATCAGTTGTGTTCGATTCCTTTTAGCGATAAAATCTATTATTCGTGTGTTTGGCAACGTTGGGGTTGCTCAGACTCATACGTTTTGTTCGAGGGAATTTTTCACGAGTTGAAATGCCCCCATCAATTCCCTCAGTCATGTCCTGTGCCCCACTGCGTGTACAGAGGAAAATTGGATGATATGGAAAAACATTTTGCAGATGTTCATCCGGATGATCGTATGATGTTTCCTTTTTTCTTCTTCTATAATCAATGCTCCGAATATTCTCGTAGAAAATGGTATATATGGGCGTACCATGACTTTGTCTCGATGGAAGTCTCAAGGAACGCATCAAAGCATGTAATCAGGATTGTTCCGAATAGAAGGAAGGATCCTGGAGCCCCACAACCAAAAGTTTTACTATTCGACATGTCTGTGGACCCCCCGAAGTTCTTGAAGTTGCTTACTATCGAAAAGCCTCGTCAAGTATCATTTAATTTCCATTTGCGAATTCATGCTTTTTTTGAAGAATAAAGTTGTCATGAAGTTGAATAAAAATAATGGCAATTGTTTTTTGTATGTGTTTGGCCTTACTCTCAAGATATTTATATATAATAATACTTTTATTTTCCTTTTTGATAGAGAGTACATCTATATAAGAATGGTCAGAAACATTTAGATCTAAACTAAAACTAAAAACTTATGACATCTACAAGAGAACACATTAAAACCTAACCTAAAACAAATGACATCATTATCAAGATATGCTACTAAAAAACTCATGTATTGAGTAGAATGCACCTTCAAATAGAATATTTTTTATTGTAAATTTGAACAATTTTTTATTTTTACAACTTTTTATAGAAATGGGGAGTGCATTGAAAATTTTCAGACCCATGTAGTATGGTAAATTACTTGTGAGCTTCAGCCTTGCATAGGGAACATGAAAATAATCTTTTTGACGTGTAGTTACGCCATGAAAGTTCATATTGGTAAGGAATTTGTTTTGATTTTTGTAAATGTATAGAGCCAACTCAAATATGTAAAGGCTGGGTACTGTTAATATGAAAAGCTCTTTAAATAATTCTCTACAGGAGTAGTTATTTGATTTTCCAGTCATTCTACGAATAATTCGTTTTTGTGAGAGAAATACATCATCTGATGTTGTCGAACTTCCCCAGAGGCAGACTCCGTAACGCAGTCGTGACTCTACCTGGCAGTAATATAGGGCAGTCAGTTGTTTTAGACTTAAAATTGATCTTAGATTAAAAAATAAGAATGAAAGAGCGGACATCTTAGATACGAGGTTTTCACAGTGTCTGAATCAAACACAGAATCTGAATCAAACATAGACCAAACTATTCATTAATAATATAACCTGAAATGTTTTTTAGGTTATAGAATAGGACAGTTAAAAAAATGGGGTCTTATTTTGAATGGACGCTGGGGATTCTTTATGAAAATCCACAACTGACGTTATCAATTGAACAGGTAAAGCCTTGGTTCACCTCAAACCAGTTGAGTCTTAATTTAAACAAAACAGTACCTCCAAATTTCTCTCTCAGAGAAATTAATGGGGAAATAGACAACATTAAATTCTTAGGACTTCATCTCGACTTTAAACTGTCATGGAAGTATAACTTTCTTACTGAGAAAACTATCACAAACAGCTTCCACTGAAATTTGTAGGGTAGCCTACATGGGATTATTCCACAGTCAAATATAATATGGAACACTTCTATGGGGGAATGCTACAGACTGGATAAAAATATTTCGTATGCAGGAAAAGCTATTAGAGCGATAACACAAACTCCTTATACTGAAACATGCAGACATAATTTCAAACATTCAAACTCTACCAGCGTTATTTATATATCACTGTCTATATTACATCAAATCGAATGAGCAAAATTTCTCTAAACAAAATACACTACACTTATATGACACAAGAAACAAAAATAATCTAATAATCCCACAACATAGACTCACCTCAACTCATAAAAGCTTTATCAACCTCTCTATCAAACTTTTCAATAAACTTCCCAAGCAAATGAAAGAACTTTCAACAAGAAAATTCAAAATAGAAACAAAAAAAATGCTTCTCTCCTTAATAAATATGTAGCTATGATATTTTCATCTCTATAATAATAATAATAATAACTTTATTCAGAGAGAATGGGTTTACAATAAAATCTATAGATAGATGTGAATAAAGTTGGTTAGCGATAAGTGCTGTAGCACTTGTTTCGCAGAAAATACAAAGGAATTTAATAGAATTTATCAACGTGTAGGTCGTAGGAACGATACATTTGAGATTACGGTAATCTCAATGCAATATAACTGAGTTACATAACATGGAAAAATCAATATAAATAAAAAAGTATAAACAGGATAAATACATTTAGACTATGTTCTTAAACATTTTGGTGTACCTGTGTATTTTAATTTTACTGTATTTATTTATTGTATTTGTCTATCTAGAGATATTAATCCATGTATATTTCATATTTATATAGATATTTTCTGGTACTCAAATGAACTACTTTATCACCCACAATTCTGACGATGCTAAAACATCATAATATGTTATTTGAGCAAATAAAGTTTTTTACTATTATTATTATTTATTAACCAATAGACTTGCCACAATTTATTAAAACTGACATTATCTCCATTTCAAAAAAGCTAAAACCAAAGCTTTCTTGTGGACCAGATGGTATCCCGTCATTTATTGTGAAAGACTGTGTAAACGTATTGGCTGGACCATTATTGAAAATCTTTAATCTATCTTTGAAACTATGTTGTTACCCAACATCTTGGAAACAAGCCAAAATATCCCCAATATTAAAAAATAGAATAAAAAATTATAGACATGAATCCCTTATCTGTGGTTTCTCGAAATTATTTGGTAAATGCTGATGTATGAACATATCTATGGAAAAGTCGAAATGCTCCTTTCGCCCGAGCAGCATGGCTTTATGAGGGGTTGGTCAACAACAACTAACCTGGTGTGTTTCACCCAGTACACTTCATGAGAGGCGGCAGGTGGATGTTGTTTTTACCGACTTCTCTAAAGCCTTTGACAAAATTAGCCACCCAATAATCTTAGAGAAAATGAGACTATTTTTGACTTCAGTGACACATTGATGAAATTCTTTGAATCCTACTTGAATGGAAAAAAACAATTTGTACAATATAACGGATATAAGTCATTAGAATATGAAGCCATTTCAAGTGTGCCACAGGGGTCTAACTTGGGACCACCTATGTTCTTAATATTTATTAACGACATAACAAACGTACTAAAAGTTGGATACCGACTATTTGCGGATGATATGAAGCTCTACATCACTAAAAATTCTCCAGGAGATTGTCAGATACTTCAAAATAATTTGAATAACCTACAGGATTGGTGTAACGAGAACCTTCTACTTTTGAATGTATCTAAATGTTCAGTACTGACCATTACGTGAAAACAAGATCCAGTGCTTTTCGATTATAAGTTGGACAAAACCATCATAAACAGATCTGAATATGTCAAAGATCTGGGAATTTTTGTAGATCAAAAACTCTCCTTTGATTATGATTCATTATGAGAAACTGTAAACAATTTAAAAACATTGAGACTTTCAAAACCATTTATTACTCACTGGTTAGTAGTAAATTAGTATATGCATCACTGATCTGGTCACCTTATTATTTAAAAAATATAAACGCCATCGAACAAGTACAAAGAGTGTTTGCCAAGTATCTCACATTTAAAATGAATGGAGTGTACCCCGCTAGAGGCACACGGATAACCAACTCCTCCTATCCAGGTTGAATATGACAAACTTACGTCAGAGGAGAGTAAAGCATGTATGTATCTGTATAAATTAATCAATGGCTCTATTCATTGTGGCTTTCTTCTAGGAGAACATAACTTTTTAGTTCCCAGACTAGCCAGTAGACACAACCCAACTTTTTATTTACCACAGACAAAATCAAATATATAAAATGTGTTCCTCGAAATGTTAACTCCACACTATGCCTCAATGAATTCACCCACAACCCAACTTTATTTCATAAAAAAAATTTTTAATTAGTCTTATAATATCGTTAAAAAAAAATCATGGTTCTGCTAGGTTTATATGAAGCTGGCAGAACCACTTCCTCTCTAGAAAATAATTTTATTTGATACCAGAGACACATTTTACAATTTGTATAGTACAAGTCATCACTAATTTCCTAATGCAAGAAGACTCCTATATGTGCTTTACAACTATTACAATAATACAAAGCAAAAAATGGAATTTGCAATTATTTGATTGTATTTTCGATTGTGCGTCGGGGCAACTTCTTTTGAGCAAGGTGGCACATTTGCATTTCAAAACTGTAGGAAAACCCTTCAAAACCTACAGCACCATGAAATAATTGTTCGCCTAAAATTGGAGAGGTTTTTCATTTCCTTCATTCTGCTAGGAAGCATATTATAAAATTCTATACACTTATAAAAACTGCATTTTTCAAGAAGAGTGGTATTTGTAGAGGCTTTGTGCCTTGTATCATGAGAATGAGTAGACAATACATCATCGAAAAACTGCTTATTTTTTAAAACAAAATTTACACATTCAGAAAAAAATATGCCTGGTAAAGTCAACAAGTTTAAACATTTGAATTTTCCTCTACACGATTCACCTATTTTGAGATTTCCCAGAATTCTAATCATCCTTTTATGCGAAGACAACTTGACGTGCGAACCACCCCGAAAAAAGGATTCCGTATGACATAACCGAGTAGAATTGTCCAAAGTATACTGTTCTAAGAGTTTCAAGGTCTACAACCTTTTTCAGTTTTTGAGTGCGTAACAATCTACCACACAATTGTTTCACATGTTCTGACCAACACATGTTTTCATCAATAGTAAATACCAAGAAAGTTTGTTTTGTTGGCATATGGTATTTGTTTCTCATAAAGATTAATGGAGTCTGGAAAGTATTTCTGCCATGTAGGAAAAGAATACAGTTCGTTTTTGATGTATTCAGAACTAGTGCATTATTTTGAAACCACTTTGAAATATTTTCTGTGGCATTATTAGTTTTGTCACACAATAGATCATAGTCTTTTTCTACAATAAGCAAGTTAGTGTCATCGGCATATGAAGTTGGGGTAATAGTTGAGTCTAAAAATATTTGACATAACATTTACATATAGGATAAACAAGATCGGACCATAGACATTATAACTAATGGACTGGCCCGGTAATAGAGAGTTTACGGAAGGGGTTTTTACGAAATGCGTATAGACAAATTATACAGTACATAAACTGTAATTTATCTTGATTTCGCATGGAGGGTTTACCTTAGGTTTAAAAATATGAAAAGAATAAAGAACATAACCTCAAAATTCAATTTGCGAGAAAAAGAAGGAATGGCTAGCTCGACTTTCAACAATTTATGTACACTGATTATTTTCAAGGAGGACGATGATGTAATCGAAAATTGTCTTCTCTACAAATTAATCCAGCAAGAATTATAACTGAAAAAGAATGCCTGTTTAATCGTGTCGCCTTTAATATATATAATATACCAGAAAAGAATTTAAAATATATGTTTCGTTTCGACAGAGAAGACATTTACAAGCTTTTCAATGCTCTGCAACTTCCACGTAGATTTGAAACCTTTGATAGACATGTTATATTGGGGGTAACCAAATTATCCATTGTAAGCATAAGTGAATTCTAATTGATGTTTGTTTCAGGAGTTGAAGGGTTGTGTCTTTTACTTAGGCGCTTTGCATATCCAAGTAGATTATGGGATATTCACTCCTTTTTTACAACAAAATTGAATATATTTATTTTCAGAAATAGTGTTTGGGAAACAGGTTTTCCTTACGTTTATACTTATTACGTTATACTTATAAGACTGATGTCAAAATCATAAGCATAACATGGGGTTTTATAAGCGAAAAACCCCCCATACGCAAACTCTCTGATGTGTAGTTAGTTATGACTTATGACCAGTGTTGCCAATGTAAGTTGTAAAAATTACTCACTTTCACCTGCTGTTAACCCTCACATTTTCGCGCCCAAATTTGAAATTCCTCACAAAATCCTCACGTTAATAATAAACATATGTTTTATTATTATATTATTAATGGAAACCATGTTCAAGAAGCCACTTGATTTAATAAAACACGGTTTTTATGCCTTCTTTATTTTTGTAATAAACAGTATGAACAGAAATTGATAATAGAAATCAAAACACCATTATCACAATTTTTATTTTTTGCCAAGAACAGATTATTGGATATTGAAATAGTACTCTGGACTACTATTTCAGATGTTGGTTTTTGACTTTTGTAAGAGTTTGTGCTAATACTCCAAAATATATAAGTACTAGTTTAGTCTTTTGGAAGAAAATATGCAATTCACTTGAAATTTTCTTTGATAATTCAGGCTACAACTGAAAATTATAATTTTAATCACTATTCATCTGTCTCATTACTTGTTTAATTATATTTCTCAAGAAATATAATCAGAAAAAAAAGGTAGTTACAATCGCTATCGCTACTGATTTGCCTGAGGGAATATTAGTAAAATATTAATTGCGTGCAAAATTGCTAAAAATCGTGCATGAAGGTTCAATGCCTAGAAACAGTTTGAATGTATTTTTGTTATTTGACAAAAAGTGTCTGACCTACAGGAGAGGACACTTTTCAAGTCAATTAACGATAAAAATGGAAGCTGTTTCTTTAATGATACAAACCTGAATGCAAGATTTTTAAAGCCATTTTGCATGCAGGAAATATATTTTTTAGACTATTTACTGAATTAAATCTCAAACACAAAAATATCCGAAACAAATTTTATTTAGAACAGGTATTACAATTGAAAAAAATAAATCGTACTTGAGGTTGTAGGCTGAACTTTTTTTGTAATCATGGGAACAACTTTCTGTGGCTTTTGACGAAAATTCTCGAATTTCTTCTAACATCTTTATGACAATGTTTCGTGATGTTTGTCATCAAGTTACAAGTTCTAATTGAGCTGGTAGATGCATGTCGAGTTATTTTAAACAACTGCTCTTCCCTTCTCCTACTCCACTTTTGGCCAAAGTTGACAAAGCAGAAACTCGTTTGTAATCCTGCCTTTCTTGCTGCTTTTTGGGTCAACGTGGACATCATATTTTGACCCACCGGAACATTCTTACAACACTTTTTTTATGCCAAAGTGTTGCTAATGAGATTAGCTGAATCTTTTCAACATATTTATAAAAAAGTTTGAAAATCTGGATTTGTTTTATTCTGTCAAAACTTTAAATATTAATTTACCTTATAATTAAAAAAAAACTGGATTAACTTGCAAAATCTTTTGCACTAAAATGGTTTTTCTCCTATATGAATTTTCTCGTGTAAAGCCTACTCTTCTGGTTAAATGATTTCAGACATATTTTGCATTTAAATAGTTTTTCACCTGAATGAATTCTCTCATGCCCCACCAATGTAAGTTTTGCAAAAACTCTTCGGACAAACTTTGCATTGAAATGGTTTTTTCTTTGTATGAATTTCTCGTGTATCTGAGATCCCCTTCTGGCGAAAGATTTTAGACAAATTTTGCATTGAAATGGTTTTTTCCCTGTATGAATCCTCTGATGCATCAACAAATTGGATTTACCTGGAAAAGTCTTTGAGCAAACTTTGCATTGAAATGGTTTTTCCGTATGAATTCTCTATGCACTAAGATTTTGGCAATTTAGACAAATTTGCATTGAAATGGTTTTCCCCTGTATGAATTCTCTCATGCCCTACCAATGTATGTTTGAGTGCAAAACTCTTCAGACAAACTTTGCATTGAAATGGCTTTTCACCCGTATGAATTCTCTCATGCCTTACCAATGTTTGTTTGTGACCTAAAATCTCCAGACAAACTTTGCATTGAAATGGTTTTTCCTTTGTATGAATTCTCTGATGCATCAACAAACTGTATGTTTGAGTGCAAAACTCTTCAGACAAATTTTGCATTTAAATGGTTTTTCCTCCGTATGAATTCTCTGATGCATCAACAAACTGGATTTACTTGGAAAAGTCTTTGAACAAACTTTGCATTGAAATGGTTTTTTCCCTGTATGAGTTCTCTCAGATTCAAAAGGATGCAGTTTCAAATCATATTTATCCTTCGAATTCATAGTTATTGTTGGTTCCATCCTTGTATCATTTTCTCTTTTCACAGCTGATACATTCACTTCTGTAGTAGTTTTTTTATGGAGCATCGTTCCAGATTCTGAAAAAAAAACAAAAATAAACGAGGTTTTTTTTCAATGAATTTGCAAACAAGAAAGGGTTCAAGATTCTGTTTACAATACCTAAATTCAATGACTACCATCCCGAGAAACCCCCACAATAGGGATATTTAAAAAATACAATGGCATAAAGAAAAACAAAATAGTTAAAAAGCAAACAAATAAATGATTGAACTTGAAATATTACATGAAAAAAAAACACATTTTCAATTTTATAAAATTAAATCAAATGTTCTATGAATAAAAGGTATTCTTAGTTATTTTTCTGATTTTGGAAACGTTCTTTCGCATGAATAAGATAAATAAGTTGTTAGCAATACCTCTAATACCCATGTTGTTTATATGAATCCTTTATTTAGCCCAAGACTAATATATAAGTACAGTCAATAAAATAAGTAGAATAAAAATATAGTTACATAGAAATACATTGATAAAAAACTGATAGTAATTAGCACAACACTATATATACATACACACATAAATAAAAGTTAATAATAGGTATCATCATCGAGGTTTGCACTCACTCAACAGAAGTCTCTTCAATTTTATTTTAAATACAGCAAGAGAGGATGAATTTTTTATGCCCAGAAAGTTCATTGAATTTTGCGATTTTTTTGTTTTCACATTTGGAATGAATGAATTATTTCTATTACGGGTGTTGTAATTATGGTGTTCTGATATGAAAGATATTTTTGATATAGTAACATTTTTTCTACTGGTAACCAGTCAATCGTATTCAACATTTCATTTATGGGTGTTCGTTTAGAGCAGGATAATATTATTCTACTTGCTCGATTTTGCAATTTCTGTAATCTTTTCATTTTGTTGTAGTAAAAATAGTATGGTAGAGCAGTAGTTGAAGTGATTAAGAATTATTTTATTGTAAATAATAGTTTTTGACCATATGAAGAGAAATCTGGAGCTTCTATGCAATAGTTTATTTTAAATGATATTGTTTTTATTATATATTTGTATGTTCTTTGAATTTCAAATCTCTATCAATAATTACTCCTAAATATTTGTAAATATCCACTAGTTCAATTGAACTATTGTTGATTTTTATTTCACACATATTTTCTTTGAACTTTTTATATTCCTTGTCGTTACCTATCAACATGTTTTTTTTTGCTTTACCTATAATTTGTTGGCACAGCACCATCTGAATATGTTTTCTAGTGTTTCGTTGATTATATTCACTACCGTCGTACATTCTGAATTTGAAAAGTGAATCAGTGTGTCATCAGCAAATAAATGAATTGAGCATATTCCAACATTATTAACCACATCTTCAAGTGGTCCAAGTACACTACCAAGGGGACCAAGTACACTACCCTGTGGAACACCCTGTTCGTTTATGATTTCATCAGATAGAATATTGTTCAGTTTAAGTTTTTGTCTTCGGTTCTCGAGATAATTAGCCAACCATGCCAATGCATCCCAATAATACCAATACTTTCTAATTTTCTTACAAACCTACCCCTGTCAACAGTTTCAAAAGCTCTTTGCAGGTCAATGAAAACTACTCCTGTCATTAAATGTTTATCTGAATTATTTTTGAAGTCATCAAGCACACGCTGTAAAGCTGTTTCACAATTGTGCCCAGCACGGAAACCCGACTGCACACTATTCTGGTTCAGAAAATCCAAAATTTGATCATATACAGCTTTCTCTAATATTTTCTCTATTGAAGGTAGCATATTGATTGGTCGCAGGTCATTAGCATCGTTGGAATTTTTTACCTTAGGAATTGGTACTATTGAGGATTCTTTGATATCACTGGGAACTCTACAAGTTTCAAAAGAGGAGTTGGTGAGGTTCAACAGGGACTGTGCAATATTATCGAAACAATTCTTCAGAAAATGTATATTTACATCATCTGGACTACCTTTATTAGGCAAAGAGAAAATAATAGTTTTGAGTTTTTCATAGTCAATTAATTTGAAGCCATCTAAAACACGTTCACGATATCTTCGTAAAATTGGAAAATCAGGGCCTGTATTGTCTATTTCACTATTGAGCTGTTGTATACCTTCTACATGGTAATTATTTAGTAAATTTGGCATTGCATATATATATCTTTTGTGATATCATCATCTATTTTAAGTTCCGCTAAGGTATTATCTATTAATTTCTTTGGGAGACAGAGTTTTAAGGTTTCCCACATTTTAACAGAGTTTCCTTTATTTTCCAAAATTTTGTTATCAAAATATTTACGTATTTCTTCTCTCATAACTTTCACTGCTGTATTTCTATTTTGTTTATAAATTTCCCAATTCTCTTGAGTTTTGTCTGTGATAAACTTTTAATAACTGATGTCCCTATTTCGTGTACACTCTTGAACATGCTGTGTCCACCACTCTTTATATTTTGAAAAATTTTCATTTGCCTTATTGACGCAATTTCTTTAAGGATATTACTATCTAACAGGATTGGGTGTGCTTTGGAAATATTCCAATAACCTTCTTTCCCTGATCAAGATTTTGCAGATTTTTTTCTGTTACTCTACACAGAGCGTTTTTGGTACTGAGATGCTGAAGGCAAATTGATTTTTATCTAATAGACATTTTTTCCAAAAATAGCATATGTCAGGTATGTTGAATGGAATGCCAGCATATTTTTTTTTATATTAAAAAAACTTATTAAAATCACACCACTCCACTATTAAGATATCTCCAGTCATTTTGCTATAAAGGTGTTGTGAATTTTTGTCATGCCATAAAATAGTTGTGTCATCCGCAAAAATAGTGAGTATTCCCTCTATATTTAAATTAGCGAAGTTGTTGAAGTATAGTGGGAACAGGATATGTCCGAGTACAGATCCCCGTGGTACCCCATTTTTGACAAATCCAATATCTGAGAGGTTTTCACTTTTCACATACTGGGTTCTTTCGCTCAGATATGAGGCAATCCAATTGAAACTTTGTCCTTGGTAGCCGTAGAGCTGGAATTTTCGCAACAGTCAAAGGCTTTAGATAGACCACAAAATACTGCTGTGTACGCCTTTCAAGTTTAACCTCGAGAATATATTTTTGAGAAAGTGGAATATAGCATCTCCTGTTCCTTTATTAGATTGAAAGCCAACCTGTTGGTCGTTTAAAATTTTGTGGCTAGTCAAAAATTCCATTAGTCTGGATTTTGCCAGTTTTTCTATTATTTTTCCAAGCGTTGGAATAAGAGAGATTGGTCTAAAATTTGACGGGTCTGATGTGTTGCCGCCCTTATAAAGAGGGATCACTATACTTTGATTGAGATATTTTCAGGACTGCTGGAATTGATGTTTTTCATATATTTGATTGTTTCAATAAGTTCTTTTAGACTTGTTTCGGGTAGGTAGGTTCCTCTTAAGTAGTGTATGGGATCTGGAGGGGTTTCTGTACTGTTGGCTAATAGTTTTTCAGATATTGAACGATAATACTCATTAAGAGTATTTGAGTGTTGTGCTTGATCTGACATTATTTTGTCCACGGATCTCATTAACGACACGCCAAGTTTCTTCAAAGGTATTATTGCCTTTAGATATCCTGTTGTGGAAATAATTTCTTTTGGCGATTTTAACAATGTTTCTATAAATTGTCCTGTATTTGTTAAAATGTGCAGGAACGGCATTATCATTGGTGTATTTTCTGATATAGTGGAGGCATCTAAGGTTCTTTGCAGACGTTCGAATTCCCTTAGTTAACCATAATTTTTTTATTGTTTTTAATCAATTTCAAATAAAAGTAGTAATTAACGGAGATATCATTATTAAATTTTCAAATTATCTCTCGTCTTCTTCTGATCATTAGCTATCTAACTAATCATCTTCCATTTTTTCTTATCGGAATATTATCTTCTCACTACACAAGTGTTTACTCGATAAGAGTGTAGAGAAGCAGATATACTTTATATGAATTATTTTTTGTGTGCTGAATTATTTCTAGTATTGAGCATTTAAATGTTTATATTGTATTTTCTGTTCCATTGCGACAGAGGAATGAACATAAAACATAAATAAATCAAAGCACATTGGCTCATCATATTCATATATGGTCAAAGAGTACAGTGTTACAACCTCAAGATTGTCTCACAAGAGTTGAATTTTGTCTAATTCAACATCATAATGATATTTAACAACTTTCACAAAATGAAGTGAATAATTTTCATAAGTTTGAGAAGTATAAAATACTCATGCTGAATGACAAACACATTTATTATAAGTGAATAATGTAGAAGAAAACGGGTGTGGATTTATTCTTGGACAAATATTTCATTTTTAACCGACCCGTCCAATTTTGGGTCTCAAATCTGTTGAGATGTTAGGTTTGATAAATAGAGCAACTATCAATGAAATTCTAATGCAAACAAAAGAAGAACTATTAACTAAATTCAAAGTCGTATTTTCAGGAATAGGAAAAATTGTATCTGAACCAATTAATCTCAAACTGAAATCGAATTATGAAACAAGTGTTGTACCATGTAGAAAGGTTCCATTTCAACTTATGGGTAAATTGAAAGATGAGCTAAAGAAAATGTGTAAAGATGAAATTATCGTGAAGGTGACCGAGCCAACTGAATTTGTGAATCCTATTACTATTGTTAAGAAAGTGAATAATCAAATACGCATTTGTCTTGATCCACAGAAATTGAATCAAGCTATTCTTAGGGAACACTACGAGTTACCTATATTTGATGAACTTGTTCATGAGATGAATGGTTCATGTTTTTTTTCTGTTCTAGATGCATTCAAGGGATTTTGGCAAATATCACTGAGTAATGAGGCATCAAAATTAACGACGTTTGCTACTCCTTTTGGCAGATATTGATTTTTGAGATTATTATTTGGTTTGTCAGTTTCTCCAGAAATTTTTCATTGTATATACAGTGAGATATTTGAGGGCATACCAAATGTTAAAATTTATATAGATATAATTGTTTTTACCAAAACTAAGGAAGAACATGAAAAAATATTGAATACATTATTATACAGAGCAATCCAATATGGGGTTAGGTTCAACCCAGAGAAATGTAATTTGTTTGCTACTGAAGTGAAATACATTGGTCATATTATTTAAAAGAGATTTAGGTATGGTGACATATGTATCAAAATTCATTCCAAATTTTTCTCAACTCACCAGTAATTTACGTGAATTAAAAAATAATCTAAATTGGCTTTGGACGGAAATTCATTTGAAAGAATTCGAATATTTAAAAAAAAAGTTGACAGAACCTCCTTTATTACAATTTTATGATGAGAAACTACCAATTGTTTTGTCAGTAGATAGTTCAAAAGACGGTATGGGTGCAGTCATTATGCAAAATGGAGCTCCGATAGCATATGCCTCGAAATCACTTACAGAAAGCCAACAGAATTACGCTCAAATAGAAAAAGAGATGTTTGCTATCTATTTTGGGTGTCATCGTTTTCATCAGTATCTTTATGGAAAACAATTTATTGTTGAGAGTGATCATAAACCCCAAAAATAATCTTCAAGAAACAATTAAATAAATGTCCTTTGGGACTACAAAGATTCAGAATTAATTTACAGAATTATGATTTCGTAGTAAAAAATAAACCAGGCAAACAGTTGTTTTTTGCAGATACCTTAAGTAGAGCTAGTTTTGATGATGACGAGTTCAAGATGGAAGATTTAGAAATTGAGGCACATATTGACTTAATCAATTGTGATAATAGTATTAGTTCTTCTAAATTAGAATAGTAAGAAATGAAACTAAGAAGGATATTGAATTGCAAATGGTATTGAAACAAATAAAGGAAGGATGGCCTAATGAAAAATGTAAAACACATATATTCGTAAGAACATTTTGGTATTGTCGAGATGAGCTGACAGAAATTAATGGAATTTTATACAAAGGTACTCAGATAATTATTCCTAATGCTTTAAGGAGAGAAATGTTGAACCGAATTCATTATAATCATATGGGAATGAATAAGACGGTTGCGAGGGCTAATGAAGTGATGTTTTGGCCATTGATGCAGAAAGAAATTGAATATTCAGTATCGAACTGCTTAACGTGTGCTACTTTCAGTAGAAAAAATCAGAGAGAAACTTTGATAAATAGGGAAGTTCCTAGTAGACCATGGGAAATTGTTGCCATAGATTTATTTTATTTTCGAGCAAAACATTATATTTTGTTGGTCGACGTTTATTCCAAGTTTCCTGAAGTTATTTTGTTGCATGATTTGTCGAGTTCTGGAGTTATTACTAAGTTGAAGGAAATATTTTCGCGACATGGCAAACCAGACCTAAAACCAAAAAGGAGCAGGTTCTCTAGTCGACGCGTATATTTTATTTTTTTATGTATGATCACGCATAACTTTTTACTGATACGTCCGATTCCGATAATTCTGGATAGGGTGTACTTCGAAGTTGGTCCCATTTGAATTTAAAAGATGAAATCCACCCCTAAAGGTAGCAAAATGAAGGATATTGATCACTCACCCTCTGAATTCTGGTCCGTTAACCGATTCTATCAGGCATAACTTTGTACTGCGTTCTTAGATTTGGATGAGCCTTTTTTTATTAGATAGGGTGGATCTCATAGTTGATCATATTTGGATTTCGAATGGAATTATCCACCCTTACGGGTAGTAAAATAGGGGATAATTGATTTTTCACTTGTGCACATTGGCACACATATGTAGTTGACAATGACAGATCGCTAATGTCATTATTTTTGTTCTCCTACATCCGTCACAATCATTATATTCTATGAGAGGATGGAATGATATACAAAGTAATGAAATAAACTAACCAGAACAACAAAAATAATTTATATTACAACAAATAGTAAAAGTAGTTAATTATATTATTTAAATGGTTTTATATGCCAGCTGGTAAAGTTTAGATGTGTGTATGCTCCTCAAATTCAATCAAATACAGTGAGAACTAAAGTCATGTAAATACTGTGTTTGGTATTAAACTGTGAGGCAGAGTGCAAGCCATCCACTGATAAATACAAATCTGTTGAACAACCAACAATAAATGCATAATTTGCAACAGAAGTGTTTAGCATTTCTCTGTTCTTGCCTTTTTTTTTTGTTCTGACCAAAGAAACCACATTGTGCCAAAAAAGAGATAACTGATAAAGCAAGTGATAAATGCGTTAGTCCAGTGGATTTAGGCAGAATTCCATGTTATGTGTGAGAATAGTCAAGATGAAATAAAAATTTGTAAGCATTGCAGAAAAAGTGTGAAATTCTCCAGTGAATGTGAGTTCTGTGAAACATACTACTACTACCTGTGTGCGACAGGCTAAGGTTGTATGTCAGCGTGACAATAAAGAGTTCGTAAATTGTGGCCACACTGATAGTCAATTTACCTCTGATACCAGATCTGAGAGTGATCCAAAAATGGATGAGAGGAAAATCAAATCGATCTTCAAGGAACTGAGTACTTGAATCCATTCAAGAAAAATATTGAGAAAGAGTTTTCTGAACTAAAGAAATCTACCCAGCACATATCTAACTCGGTTGATGAACAGAAAACTAATCTTGACAAAGTTGTATGTGAACTACAGCAATTACGGGTGGAAAATGGCAAATTAAATAAAAGAATTGAAGAAACTGAGTTGAAAATAGCAGCCCTCAAACTCAATCTACAGAAAATGAACGTGTACGCATCTTAACCAGGCTGAAAAATTCATCATTATTCCAAACTGAGGAGGCCATTTCTGAATGGGAAGAACGTAAGAAGCGTAGCAAAAATATTATAATAACAAATATAAGTGAGTCTACAAAAAACGATAAGACACAGAGGACCCTAGATGAAATCGATAAAGTACAACGCTTACTCTCTGATATTCAACTGCTTGATCGTAATGTAAAGGTATTTAGACTGGGAAAATTTGATCCAAATAAAATAAGACTAGTGAAAGTGATATTTAATACAGAAAAGGATGCTAAGCAAGTCTTTTTCAATAAGACTAAATTACCTGGTAGTGTTAAGGTATTTTTTGATCAAACAATGATAAAATGGGAAACTTAAGGTTAAAAAAAATTAATTAAAATATGTGAACTCTGTCCCTAAAATTGTTAATCTAAAAAAAATAGAGCCTAATATTCGAAATCGTTATGTTAGTTCTCCTAGTTATGATCAACATATTATATATTCCAATTTAATAGTTTTTTAGCTCACAAACTGATATTCTTCTGAACATTATTAGTTATAAGCCTTATGTAATTGTTCTTAGTGAAACATGTATCACTGATGATATTGATGATACTGAACTTTATATTGAAAGGTACCAGATGTTTAGATGTAATAGTTCAAGTCGTCATACGGGTGGAGTTTTAATTTTTGTAAGGGAAGACTTTGAAGTTAAGTCAAGTAAAACTCATATAATTGACATGGTGTATTGGTGTTTGTTCATAAAAATCAAAATAGGTAATAATATATGGAACATTGGGGGTCTTTATAGGTCTCCAAGTTCCAGTAAGCCTGTTTTTATTGATGATCTGGAGGATGTAATAGAAAAAAAATTTGCTGGTGGTAAAAGATGTTTATTGATTGGTGATTTTAATTTCAATTTTTTTAGTACCGAATATTATGAGCAGAAAATAAAAACAATATTTAATATGTATGGGTTGGATCAAGTTGTTCAGGATTTTACAAGATGTTCTAATGATTCAAAAACTTTAATTGATTATGTTGTTACTAATTACGATAATGTGATAGCAGTTGTAAATGAACCTAACATTTCTGAGCATGGCATTATATCCATTAATTTATCTGCCGACTATATTAGATTGTGAAATATCTTAATTAAAAATATATATTAATGAAGCAGTTAATGTTGATAATATTTTGCTTGAACTAATTGACAATATGTCAAAAATTGTTAATGAAATTGTCCCTGAAAAAACAATATATCTTAAAAGTAATTATGTACCCTACTTTGATGATGAACTTAAAGGAAAAAGACGTGAGCGTAATAATGCATATTACAATTTTAGGCATTGCGAGGGTGGTCTAAAAGAAGAACGCTGGAATGTCTATAAGATCATTAGAAATCAATATGTTGTTTTACTAAGAAAAAAAGAGAGATTATATTATGAACAAACGATTGACAACAATAAAAATAATAGTAAGGAAATGTGGAAGTGCTTGAAAAACTTATTAAGCCAAAACAAGATGTTGTTAGCCGTATCCAGTTCGAGATTAATCACCAAAATGTAATTTTAAATAAGGAACTAGACATTGCTGATAATTTTAATTCATATTTTATACAAAGTGTAAATGAAATAACATCAGTTTTCCAAAATGTACAGCAATGGAGACATGACTACCCTGTTATATTAACTAATTTCACTGAATTCGTGCCTTTAACAATTAATGAACTAAGAAATATTATATTCTCTCTTGAAAAACTAATAAATCAGAAATTTTAAACGATAACTTCTTAAAACATAGTTTTGATGTAGCTGGCTATGCAATATTAAATTTAATTAACACATCATTTCAAAACCTGTGTGTTTCCTGATCAATTTAAGGTTTTCTACTATTGTTCCTGTACCAAAAATTAGCTCAATTAAAGCTGAAAATTTTAGGCCATTAAATATACTACCTACTCTTGAAAAAGTGTTAGAACTATCTGTATATAACCAATTCATTCAGTACTTTGATAGCAATTAATTGTTTCTAGGCAACCAATCAGGTTTTAGAGCTAGACACTCCTGTGAAACGTCTCTACAATTTTTAATAACTGAATGGAAAGATATAATTGATAGAAATCAGTACATTGTTGCGACATTTCTCGACCTTAAAAGAGCATTTGAAACAATTGACCGAACTATTCTACTTGAAAAATTAAAGGATATCGGGGATTGTTTTGGATTGGATTCAAAGTTACTTATTTAACAGAAGACAAAAAACTAAATTTGGAAAAGAATTGTCAGATGAACTTATAATTGAAGTGGCATACCTCAGGGCAGTGTGTTAGGCCAGTTGCTTTTTATTATTTACTTAAATGATATTAACCACATTTCTGGATCACACGGTATAAATCTCTTTGCCGATGATACATTGGTTTATTGTATACATGAAAATTTAGATCAGGCAATTGTTGAAATGAATAGGTCTTTAAATAGCATTGAAACATATTTATTTAATAATAAACTTAAACTAAATTCAGTAAAACAAAAAGTATGATTTTGAATCATCTTATAAATATAATCAAATTATTTGGGCAAATGCTATTATAAAAATTAATAATATTAACATTGAAAATGTAACTGAAATAAAATATTAGGGTTTTATAATTGAAAAAAAAATAAAACTAAATAGACATGCTGATTTTATTTGTAAAAAAATATCCAAAAAACTTTTTTTTTTCTCTCGTATATGTAAGAAAGTGTCTGTGTATGCTAGGTTGACTCTTTTTAAAAGTTTAATTCAGCCTCATTTTGATTATTGTGCATCATTACTTTTTCTACTTGGTAACAATAAAATAACACAATTGCAAAAGCTTCAAAATCGGGGTATGAGATTAATATTGGGATGTAGCCGTTACACAGCAATTAAACTGATGTTAGAGTGTCTAAACTGGTTCTCAGTTGAAGAACGTATATTATTTATGACTATGATCTTTATATTTAAACTGCATGAAGGATTGCTACCCAATTACTTTCAAAAGTTCATAGTGAAAATTAATGAAGTTCATGAGTACAATACGAGAAGAAATAACAATTTTTACATTAAAAAAACTAACCCTAAATTTGGAATGAACAGTGTGTTTCATAAAGCCCTAAAAGAATTTAATAAACTGCCACAATTCGTAAAAGAATCTAATTCAGTAAAACAATTCAAGTCATCATTAAAGAAGTATATTAGTGACAGCTCATTGTGATACTTGGTACTCTTTCTTTCTCTTTTATCTTGTATTATTGTGTTTTTGGTTTGATCAAAGTGATCCAACCTAATAATCTAGTGATATGTATGTGTACTTTGCTTTACTGCACATGTACTCTCAAATGTTCGGTATATTTACACAGGGTGTACTTGTAAGTTACTTTGTATTTTTGTTTGTATACTAGGCTTGCCTACTTAAATTGAATAAATAAAAAAATAACAATAATATTTAATAATATAGAACACCAAACAATATTACATTACATTATTATGTTACATTATGTTCTATATCTAATGAGCTGCACGATAGAATATAACAAACTGTGTGTGCAGTAACTCCTAACTTAATGAATATATTATCTATATCTAGGTATATTGAAAATGATGACGTACTTTGAGAGATATTCTCCAGTATGTACAAAAATCTCTCAAGCATTATATGTTTAAATTTAAATTGCGCTTACCTTAAGCTAACTATAAATTTGAATTTATTTTATACTTAGTCTAAATCTGAATTCGAAGGAAATTAAAGTCATTCTTGATCAAATTAACTTCAGCGAAAATTAAACTTAAACCCGCTTTCTTTAATCCACATATCAATCTTGAGCTTATTTCTTTTGTATGTTTTTGTTTTCAATTGCAGGGGCAAGGCATTAAAAGCCTTTGGACCAGTACAATTTATGTGCTTTTGCAGAGGGAAAGTAGTACATTTTGTTGAGATGCATTTCTCGTGTTTAATTGATGCTTCAATTCTAATTTATAGTAAGGCCTTTTGAGCATAAACCTGATTATTGATTTAACATGTAGTTGTTCCAATGTAAGAAAATTATAGTTTTTAAAGAAGATTTCGGTTGAAAATCGCTTATTTTTAAAATACATTACTTTAATCACATATTTCTGTACTACAAACAAAGGTTCCAATACTGTCTTACAGGCACTTCCCCAGACCACTAGGCCATAGTTTATCACCGACTCAACAAGAGAGTAATAAACCATTCTAAGAATCTTTCCTTGTAGCACATTTCTTAGTTCATAAAATTACTATATGAGTTTTCTTATTTTACCTACTGCATACAAAACATGTGTTTTCCAAGTTAAATTTTCATCAACAAATACTCCCAAGTATTTAAGAGATTGAGTTCTTTCTACCTTGTGTTTGCATTTACAGTCATTTACAGTCCTAGTACAACCTGAGTCATAAATTCTTAAGTTTGTGAACATCGGCAAATTTACCCGAGTAAAGCCGAAGGCTATAAACTTTGTTTTTTGCACATTTAGTGACAATAGAGTGTAGTCCAACCATTCTTTTATTTTTGTTATCGCAGTTTCTGCTTCACTCAGAGTAGCTTCCCAAGTTTCTCCACTCACAATTACTGCAGTGTCGTCCGCAAAACAGAAAACGCTCCCTGTGTCAAGTAGAGAGAGTATATCATTAATATACAGGTTGAACAAAAAGGGACCAAGTACTGTACCCTGTGGCACACCAAATCCCAACTCTAGAGGATCGCTTAGACTACTGTTTATTCTTACACGTTGGGTTCTATTCTTCAGGTATGATTTAAACAAATCAATCGCTACTCCTCTAATGCCCATATTGTTTAATCTGTAGAGTAGGATTTTGTGTGCCACAGTGTCGAAAGCCTTGGCTAGATCTAGAAATATTCCTATAACCTTTTTACCATTGTCCAAACTACTAAGTATTTTTTCTGTAACTTTACTTAACTCATCTTCTGTGCTGGTTTCCTCTTTAAATCCATATTGATTATCAGATAAAATAGCATGTTTATTAAGGAACTCGGCCAGTTTAAACTTAATGCATTTCTCTACCAATTTGCTAATAGTACTTATTAAGGCTATCGGTCTATAATTGTTGTTAGTTCTTTATTGCCTTGCTTGTAAATATGGCTTTTTTTAAGGCTCCAGGATATACTCCTGTACAGAAAATACGATTTATAATATGGACTAGCGGTTTCAATAGAAATACATGGTTATCTTTGATCATTTCAGATGTTATGTTGTCTTCTCCACTTTGCACATTATTTTTTAATTTGATTTATAATTTCGCTATCGGTAATAGGCATAAAAAAGAAGGTATCTGGATTGATTGGTGTATCTTTAGTGTAGTTATGATTTCGGTTCAACTTAATCAAATCAGCTAGCTTCTCTCCTATACTAGTGAAGAAGCCATTGAATTCATTTGCTATCCGATTTGGGTCACTCAGTATTTCATTATTACTACTCACAACATGCTTTATTTCCCTTTTCTTTTCTTGATCATTAGTGGCATCTTTTATTATTCTCCACGTTTTTTTGGGGTCAGTCCTACTTTCACAAATTTTTTCTTTATAATAGTCATATTTGGATTTTTTTGTTAGTTTTGTCAATTGATTTCTGTACTATCTGTAGGCATTTAGAGCATCCAAACAATTTGGATTAAGAGCTGATTATTTTTTTAGTTTATCTCTTTTTCTTATGGATATCAAGAGGCCACTAGTGATCCAAGGTTTTATCCTTTTCTTTTTATTACTAGTTTTACATTCATATTGGCAATTCTCAATACATTTTTGCAATGAGTTAATAAAGTTATTTGTACTTAAATCAACATCATTGGTATTAACCACATCATCCCAATTTGCTTCAGATAATAGCTGAGTTAGCTTTGTATAATTAGTTTTATGATACACTCTTGTACTTTCAACATTTTTCTTATTAGTGTTCTGGAGTTCTATATTTAGGAAAATAGGAAAATGATCAATGAAATCATTAGTTAATATAGCCGAGTGCACATTATTATAAATTTGACTTTTGCATTTAATGAATAGATGATCAATGCAAGTATTCGAGCTACCTTGTATTCAAGTTGGACTATTTATAATACTTGTGAACCCAAAACTATGCATTAATGTTAAATAATTATTCGTTTGTATTGAGCTAGTATCTAACAAGTTAATATTGATATCTCCGATAAAGACATATGTGCGGTTAGGATCTACAATGCTATGTTCTAGTATTTCACCTAAATCGGATGTAAAATCGTCCACATTAATTTCATAGGAACGATAGAATGCTAAGACATCTACCAATGTATTACTTTTAAATATTGACATTTTATGACACTTAACATTATTTATTTCAATAAGTGAATGGTCTTTACAGATTTGTTCTTTTGCCCAGACAGCACTGGATATTCCATGAATATTCATAGAATATTATTTTTGGGATATTGGAATATTCTTAAATGTGCCAGGGATATACATATCTTTTTTTGAATATTCCTAGAATGTGCTGGTGGCGAAAATTTTAGATATTCCTTGAATATTCCATGAGGAATATTCCTGGAATATCCAGAATATTCCATGTATATTCCATGAATATTCCAGAAAGAATATTCCTGGAATATTCGCTGAGAATATTCCCCGAATATCCAGAATATTTCATGAATATTCCATGAATATTCCAGAAAGAATATTCCTGGAATATCCTCTGAGAATATTCCTTGTATATCCAGAATATACCTACAATATTCCATGAATATTCCAGAAAGGATATTCCTAGAATATTCCATGAACATATTTTATGAATATTCCGAGAATATTCAAAGTAATTCAGGAATATGATAGTAATATTCCCTAAATATCCTGAAAGGTTTTCATAACAAAATAACCATTCCCTGAAATTTCAGAAATTAAAGAAAAATACATCTGTTTCCCACATGAGTAGCCTCAAATATAAATCTTGAATGGCACTTTTACATCTATAATTTGAACTTTTGAAATTAAGTTAATATGCCTGACAATTCAAGCAATGTTTTTGCTTACATTCTGCCAAGATAAAAAACTTCATTTAAAAAATTATGTAGTAGTGCAATCCGTATTGTTTTCTCTCAGAGTATTTGTGGATTGGAATTGCAGGTTCCACTCAGAAAAAAAACCATTTGATTTCCGCAGCACCCCGTCCCTACAATGGAATAAAACAACATGAATTTGAACAGGTCTATTTCTATACTATATTCATAATAATAATAACATATTTTGTTAAGCCGTTCTTCTGTCTCTACCTGGATATCTCTGAAAACAAGAATTGCAAGATTGATATACATATATCTGCTATGAAACTACTTGAAAAAAATGAATCATGAGAACTAGAAAATATGTCAAAGAGTATATTGCTATGTATCTATTGAAAATACTAGAACTGACCCCTAACAGTATAAGACATAGGATTAAGTTTAAGGCGGGTAGAACTTTGCATCTAGCTTCACATATTTTTTATACAGTATGTGATCTTTCTTTTGAATTTTTCATCTGACTCAATCATCAACAAAATTAATAGTTCTTCGATACAAAATTACTTACTGTTGTGTTTCAGTCTATCGTTAGACTTGGCCAGATAGGCACTTACCACAATTTCAATTTCTTTTAGGGTAGCTTCTTTATTACAGCTGTATTGCTTCTGAAAATGACAGAATGACTTGTAAAAAATATTGTGAATTATGCATAAATATTATTTCAATATAACCATAAACATTATCATATATATGCAATTGTAGAGAAACATGATGTACCCAAAATGCAAGAACATATCTTCAGTGAAATAAAAATCTTTTTGTGCTTATGCCCAACGAGACTATACTCTGCCGCAAACTTATCATCCAGAACTTTTTTTTAGGAATCTCCGGCAACACTCTTATAATCCTTTCCCCAATCCTGGTAAGTCCATCAATCTAAAAAAAAACGATAAAGTTGTGTTGAGAAGACTGACTTTGAAAAATGTGTTTGAATTATAATGGGTTGACAGGGGATCATTTAGTCCTATAACCCACAGTTATGGACATTTGTTAAATTTCTATACAAGTGAAATATGAAAGAGGTCGAAAAGGGAAACATTTTCAATATTCAATTGAGAATGTTTCCATTTTCAACTTGAATACCCCATAAGAGGTTATCTTATTGAACGATGGAAGATAGTGACTAAAGTTTATCTTTCAGTCGCAGATGATTCCACATCTGATTTTATGAACATCCTGTTCATATTTTCAAACAAATCAATGAAAGAGGTCATTTCAATACGGATGTTAACACTGACAAAATTTCCGACCGGTAACCATTTGGATGAAAACTTTATGTAATCCTCCAACGATCAACAAGAAAAAATAATAAAATAAATAGTCCCAAAATCACCTCAATTCCTAATAGATAATTCACAGTGTGCAGTTATACTGCACTGTATACTCACTAATCTCTTGAATGCTTCTTCATTCTCCAATATTTTTCAACATGATCCAACATTTGAACATTTTTATTGGAAGTCCAAAAAAATCCAATAACATTATATTGGTATTTTCGACAGCTGTTAAAGATTGTCGTTTCATTAATCCTGTGAGGGTATCAACTTTTTCAGAAAGTTCCTGGATGTTTCAGTGCATTCCTTCAGCAATTTGCAATTTTTCACCAATATTTCGATGCAAGTTCTTCTGAATTTCAAGTCTGAAAAGTATGAGATATATGACAATAGTGCTACAATATAACTTGAAAAAGTAAAAGTACCTGACGAAGGAATATTCTGTACCTCGAAGTTTTCCATTTCTGTACCTGTAACAAAATTCACTATTTGAAAAAAGCTACTCTTTGCTTATGGACATATAAATAAGATAAATAGTGGAAAACCATTATGATAATCGTTTTGACAAACGTGTGTGAATCAAAACTGAAGAATAAGAGTGGAGCATTAACAAAATCATAAAGTTATGCTGAAATTGGTGACCCCTCCCAAGATAATTACTTACCAGGATCACTTGAACTGGCTTGATTTGATTTGTGAGACATGTTTGTAGAGTCCATTTGTGGTGCTAAAAAAATAAATCATTGAATATCCTCTATGAATTTGTTGTAATAGCTGATATCTACCCAAACAAAACAAAATATTAACACTAATGGATTACAAATTGACACTGGAATAAGAAATTTTGTTCATTTTGTCCCAAATATTTATGATTACAAATAAGAATCAAGTCTCACCAGAGTCTTCTTGGCTGTCTCCAATATTCTTTTATCTGATTCGTTCCTAAAGCAAAATTTTGTATGTTGATAAAACCATTATATTGACAGTACATTAAAACTATTCAATAGTTACAAATAACCATACTTGCCTTCCTAGCTTTTTGGTACTGGGATATCCAGATCTGAGCTACTGTCTTCTTCTGAAGAATTCAACTTCTTTTCGGCCTCTTTTATCAGATAAATATTCAGGCTCTGATATCTCTGATGTCACGCAACACTTAGAAGCCTTTGAGCAAGCTGTTCGAAATTGTCATATAACGTGTCTCTCATGAGAGTGACACTATATTCCCAATCATCACCTGGGTCAAGCTCATTTTTAATGGCCTTCTCCATTCTATTTCTGGGGAAGGGAGGGTAAGAAATCATTTTTCTGGTACTATCATACCAACAGGAGGGGACAGCTTCAATCTCCTCTGAATCAGAGAACTTTACGATAACCCAAGGCATCCTAGAAATATAAAAAATTACTGATCATGATTGATCGGTAATATTATGATTGGATTTTGGAAGTAAAAAATATATTCATTAATAAAACAATGTTACCTTTACACCTTAATTGAAGAGAACTGCATGAAAGAAAAGATCTTGAACAAATAACATTTGTGTAATGATTCAATTCAGTAACTAACTACATGTTTGGTTGACCAAAAAAAATAATTGTCACTTTTTACTAAAAACAAGAAATGATTGTGTTTGTCGAGTGTAAATTAAAGGAAATTATTGTATTTACAGAAACAATTTTTGACAGCTTTCTGACCCATACTGAAAATTAAACAATGATCAATAATGAATACATAAATATTGTATCATATGTTATTCAGTAGTTGAGTCCGAATGTCCAGAGGTAAGTAACAAACATTGTGTCTACTTTTGGAAAAATTTACTTTATAACTGTGGGATTAACAACAAAGAGGTGTATGAAAAAGTTGTTTCTCTTCATGAGTTCTAACTATAACTGGTTAAAATTAATTTACTCATTTCTGTAACATGCAATAAATGAAATAACTGAACAACAACAAAGAAACATAAAGAATACATTTTCTAAAGACATAATGAAAAAAAAACGTGGAACAGGTTTCCGAAATACTAAACCATATAATTATTATTCAGTGATATAATATTTATAGATTCAACTTCAATTTTTATGTGCATGAATTAAAGGAAAAACTGTGAAAGCATCACCATATGGCATTCTCACAAGTTTATGGGAGATATATTTTAGAGGCCAAAACTTAGTTTCACTTAAAGTACGAACACAGAAAATATTCAATGTGGATGATGATAATGGATAATCGAAGAAATCATATTTTTCCATGTATTCTTTCCCAACTACAATACATTCATTAAACTCTAGTGAAAAAGCAAAATTTTCAATTTCAATAACTGTACCATCCTTTAAAGCACAGCTTGAATCTCGACGACTGCAAGAAAGCTTGAATTCTGGAAAAACAACTGATTTGAACTCTGGACCAGAACACCCTGAAATCAATGGCCCATCACAATGTGGTTTGTTTAAATTAAAATCTGTCAATTTTTCAGAAACATGTTCTCTTTTCCCACAGTTAATTGACTCATAATAACGGCGAACAACTTGTTGCAATGGTTTATCATGCTTTCTAACTAATTTTCCTAAATACTGAAGAAAATTTTCACTCTCAAAATTACAAAAATTGTCGAGTACTCCGAATTTTCTAACATCATCTGCTAAATGCAATAAATTATGGAAATTATGAGTCAACAAATGCGATCCATAAATATGCTTGGTACTTTTTACAAAACAAATAAGTAATTTTTCAGCATAATCAAGATGTATAGTACAATATTTTTCACTCAAAAGAATTCTGATTGAAATTGAGAGAATCAAAAAATGTTGATACTTCTTTTTTGGAAGAATATTCATTAATACAACTGGTCCTGTATAGAGTAAAAATTGGCGGAATTCTGTGGCTTTCCACCTCTTTACCTCTTTGAGAGACCTAGGCATTCTAGCAAAATCAGAAGGCATAAAAGGAATCATGTTCATTAAAAGTTCTGAAATTCTAGTAAACTGGATACTGGGAAATTTGTGAGGTGGTGGTCCATAACACCAGAGCCCACATAATAATTTCTTAACCACTCCTAATAAGACCAGATGCATATAGTCCAAAGGAACATCTGCTATGATATCAATATTTGGAATATCTAATAGGATGGAATGCCCAGAATGATGACAAGCATCTGTCTGCTGAACAAAACTTTCATGTGTTCTTTTTCAAATGTCAATAATGGGAAACAAACACGGTCTTGAATGCTTTCCCATGCTGAGAACATTTTTGTCAAGAACTATAACCTGCATGACCCTTAATTGCTAATATGGATGCTTTTGCAACTGCGTCAAATAAAAATTTTGTTATTTTGAAATTGTAAATATGACCGAATATTTCAACACCATTGTTATTTAGCTGAATGGCTTCTTCAACGAAGTCTGAAAGAAATTGATTGAAATTTTTGGGTTTTTCGTAGCCGTGATACAATCCAATTAAAAACACGTTCTTAGATTCCAAACCAAGTATGGGATAAAACTGACTATTTGAACTTTTCGCTATGGGCAATCCATCTATGTTTATACCAATTTGAATTGGATCTGTTGGTTTTCTACAATTTTTTGAAAAGGTCCTCGAGTGATTTTTGTATTCAGGTGATAATATTCCCCGGATCTACTTCACGGGTAATTGTTGATTTTGGAGTAGCTAGAAAAGTTCTGGCATCTCTAGGTAATCCATGAAAATAACTAAGTTTAGTTCCTACTAAAATTGCCAAAAGTTGATTAATGGCACTCAACGTTACTTTATTTTCAACAGCCCACTTCTTAAGCTTTTCCACAGCATTTAACGAATTGTGATTATTAAAAGTAGGAACTTCTTTAAGCGAATCATTGGGTATTGAAGGCTGTTGACAAACGAAGAAGTGATCTGATGAATTTTCATCCAAAATTTCTGGGTTAGCGATACCACAACTCGAACTACTGCTATCTGAATCAGAAAAACTTGAATCCATTGCACTAATAGTTTCAACTTGATTATTACTTAACTGCTGGGACGTAGTTTGTGTGTAAATTGTATTGATAATATTGTCAGTTTCCTGGTGTACTTCCCTATACCAAGCACCGCTCCTTTTCCTTTTAGGCATTTTGAAGAAAACGCCTTGAAAATGGAATGATCAGTGATATACAAATGAAATTTTATTGGAATGAAATAAATGGTAACATAAAAGTGTACTTACTTTTACGTATAAAAAATCACAAGGCAATAACACTGTGGTGATTATTCAGAATGTTTGTTGAACAATTTCAAGCAGTAGTTTCACATACAAAGATGCAAAACCATAAGGCGCCATAAACCAGTAAAAAACACAAAATATGTCAAATGTCAATTTCAAATGCATCAATTTTTACAGCTCTGGCTCTGCCATCGGGTTAAGCTATGACTACCGGATAAACGACAGACGCTGACGCGCGCCGGAATGGTTTTGATTGGTTGTGAAAGTGCACCTAGATATTTTCCGACCAATTATAATTTGGTCATTACAGTAGTGTATTTTTGTCAGCTTGTCTGAACAAAACTCTGTTTCAAATCAAATATATCTATTCGCACTTTTTCTCATACTTTTCCCATATTTTGAACACGAAAATGGTAATTGGTGTTCATTTCATAAAAATAAGGAAGCATATCCATGAATATTCCATGAATATACAAGACAGAATATTCAATTTTGATTATTCTATGAATATTCCATGTATATTCGGAATATACTCTTCTCTTTTCGGATATTTAGAGAATATTCCAGGAATATTCCGTGCTGTCTGGGTGCATATATCATACATCCATCAAATTTGTTATGTGCACTGTTATTCCAAAATGCACAAAATCCAGGTATATTAAAGTCATGAATATTGAAAACTGTGTGTGTCTCTGACATAACAATGACATCTATTTCCTTTTCTATAGACTCCAGAAATACTAAAAAGTTATCAAAGTTCTTATAAATGCTTCTTATATTTACATGCATTACATTAATGTCCTTAGTCGAATTGAAAAACGTATTTTGAGTTGAGCTATCACATATCATTGCTTCACAAGCCTTGTATTCGTCGAGAATGTTATTTAGAATATACACATAGTAAGGATTGTATATTCCCTTTGGCTTATTCAGTTAAATCTCAGTTAAACTTTAAGTCACCTTCACATTTGATTCTAATTGGATCTTCTTTAAGTTTAATGAGTATGGGCCCATCTCCTCGTTTGGTTAATCGATAGATATCCTGTATATCACTTTCTTTCACTTCGACCTTCATGGCTTTAAAAACTTTATCGGCTATGGTATTTGGTTCGTCTTCTTGTTTTGGTATTCCAGCCAAGATTACGTTACCTTCCTTCTCCTACTGTTCATTGGTGTTTATTATTTGTTCCATCTCTCTTACTTTTAATTGTAGCAAAGTATTATCTTCCTTTAGCCTCCGCATTTCAAGTAATATTGTATCCGTTGTCTTTTTCTGTTCATCGAAACTGTCGGACATAAATTGTATCGATTTTTTTATATCAGCTAAATCAGACTGCATCAGTTTCTTAAACGCTTGCAGGTTTTCATTTAGCACATCCTTTATCATGTTTTTTATCTTTTTTTCGTCCACCTTTTGATTTTCAGATGAATTTTCCAGACTTTTAACCTCACTTTCGCGTTTTAACAACAATTAACTTTATTATCAGAATTTAGCACTTTTGCTTGTCCCGCACAACTAGGGTGAAAGTAATAATTACAGATTTCACAGTCATACGAGATTTTCACACTTTTTTTGCAATGTAAGCACTTTTTTTTAATTTCTTTAGGCGCTTGAGAATTTAAGTTGTTTACGTTCGACATAACCAAAAATATATGTTGAAGTAAGGTGGATAAGTAAGTATTTTGGAAGTAATAAAAAAACAAGTAGGTAGTAATTAGTAGATTTCAGCCACAAAAAATTGAAAAACAAAAACTTTTTAACAAAAAATTAAACCGACAAAATACGGAACGGAAAAGTAAAAAAATAAAATAAACCTTCTTAGTCTCAATAACTAAGCTCCTAAACTAATGTAAGTAACTAATTTTGAGTCGGCGCCAAACGAACAATCAACGAAGATCATTAAATTAACTCAAAAAAATTATCAGAATGTCACCGCGCAACTCGATGCCATCATTTTACGCCTTACCTAATTCATTTGCTTGTTTGTTTGGCGCCGACTCAAAAATAGTTACTTACATTAGTTTAGGAGCTTAGTTATTGAGACTGAGAAGGTTTATTTTATTTTTTACTTTTCAGTTCCGTATTTTGTCGGTTTAATTTTTTGTTAAAAAGTTTTTTTACCTTGTTTAACACGTTGACTGCCAGAGTACTTTTCAGTATTCCGATGTAAAAATCCAATTCAATTTAATCATTTTATTAAAAACCTTAATTATAGTTAAAAAGTAAATTATACAAAATTTTCTGTTCATTTAACAAATATGGCAAGTAAACAAACTAAGAGACAACTCGTAGTTGTTGTCCTAGGAACGCCAACTAGGAGTGGCCTCAACAATTACTAGATATTGTAATGCCGAAGTCACATTATGAGCTAATTGTTGAGAATAGATCCCTGAGGAGAATCCATCTGAGACTAAAAGATTTACTTTTGTCAGTAGAGAACATATCTGTTAAATAAACACCTTACCTATTGGAAGTTCACAGGAAAAATTTGGTCCAATTTCTATTCCAGGTTTTTCCTCGCATATTTCAGGTTTGACATCTTCATAAACGATATCAATGTCATCCTCTGTTTTAAATTCGGCATTATTTGTCCACAAATCATCAATATGCTCACTGTGATTTTCATCTTCATTCTTTAATATGACATTATCGAACTGGTTGAGTTTGGGTTTTGCCAAATCATCAGCAAGATTATTGGAATTTGTATTTTCCCAGAAATCTGAAATTAATGTTCAAACTGTAACTTTCTTTAAATTTACCATCACAGAAGCAGGCAATAAAAACATATGATTGAAAACTAAACCATGAAGAGAGTTGAAATTTGAAATAAGATACAAGTGGAAAATAATGGAAACTCAAATTCAACCACAGTGTTTGAAAACTGAATCAGCATAAAAATGGTAAGAGCAGTAAAATAAAAAATTGTAACACCCTGTATGGTGTTATTGATTTGGACTTTGGTCCCATGGTAAACTGTTTAATTTTTTTGTGGTTTTAGAAATTGAAGTTTTAATTACAAGAGCGAAATTAATGAAAGAGTCGATTAATTTCTGCATTTAAAAAGTTAGATATTTTCACACAAACGAATATTATATTTATAAGTCGTCGTCAGTTAAAGATTCAATCAATCAAATATGCTTTAATATAGAAAGAATTAAATTCTCATTGTCAAAGCTAGAAGAAGATAGTTACAAAAATTTAAAATACAAAAGATTACAAACATTTAAAATACAAAAAGAGAACAAACTGTATAAATATAAACACACACATATTAAATTATAATAACTTCTATGTATATTACTTGAAAATAATAAAGACCTTCATTATTATTATTATTATTATATATACATACATACATATATAATTACATATATGTGAAAAGTCACAATTACATCAAAATCAATGAATAGCCCTAATCGCATACTAAAAATTTTGGTATATAACATGTACACGTTATATATAAACAGACACATATTTAAAGCTAAATTAAAATTACAATTCGAAATCAAAACTTAAATACTTAACATACATTGTCATAAAATTCTTTCAAATTATAATATGCAGTAACTCCTTGACAGCCATTCTGAATCTATTATGTGCCACCAAGGAACGAATATGTGAAGGCAGGTGGTTGAACATTTTTTTAGCATTATAAATTATTGACCACTTTACCAAGGAGCTTCTGGGAATTGGTAGGGATACTGTGAAGTTAACACTCCTCGTCTTGTAAGTTGACAAAGATTGGATATTGTTGTAAAAAAATTTGAGGATTAAACATACACTTTCCAGGATAAAGATACATGTCAATGTTAATATTTTTTTAGCAATAAACATGGGTTTGCATGAATCTCTGGGTTTCGCTTTACAAAGGTATATCACAGCTCTCTTTTGTAAAACGAACACAGAGTTCATTAGAAATTGAAAGCTATTCCCCCAAAAACAAATTCCATAGCTCAACAGTGAGTCAATCAGAGCAAAATATGTTGCTCTGCTGCAGATGTATTTAATTCTGATGATATGACCCTTACTGCAAAGCAACCTGATGACAACTTTTTGCATAAAGTACTGATATGAGTATTGAAAGACAGACTGCTATCCACATGGAGTCCCAAAAACTTGGCTGATGGTTTAGTACTTATTCTCGAGTTCCCTAAGATTATGTCATTCAGAGAGCATCTGAAGGTTACAATGCATGTTTTTGAGACATTGAATGATAACTTATTGGCATCATACCAGTTTTTCACCAGGGATCACAGTATTGTAGTATCATCTGCGAACATACTGAATTCACCCCTGATATTGATGCTTGCCAGATCATTGATGTACACCAAGAACAAAAGGGGACCAAGCACTGATCCTTGTGGTACCCCACAACTCACCAGTTGAGATTTTGAACTTTCTCCGTTGAGCGAGACCATTTGTTTGCGTTCCGTTAAGTATGATTGAAACCATCTTAATGTTACATCTCTGAAACCATAAATTTCTAATTTTTGAAGAAGTATGTTATGATCAACACAGTCAGAAGCTTTTGTAAGGTCGTAAAAGATTGTTGCAACTGTATCACCTTCGTTGATTTTGAGATATATATTCTCCAGTAAGGCAAACATGGCATCATTTGTGCTCTTCGCTGTTTGAAAGCCAAATTGGTGAGAGCTTAGCAAATTATAATAGAGCAGAAATGAAGACATCCTTTTTTTAACGAATTTTTCAACTAACTTGGCCAAAGTTGGCAATAGTGAAATAGGCCTTAGATTAGAAATTATATCACAGTCTCCACCTTTGAGCAAAGGATTTATTACATTTCGGGAATGTTCCATTCAAAAATGATATATTGTGATTGCCTCGGCTAAAGCAGACATAGCATTATGTGGAAGGTGGGTTAGAACATTAGCGGAGATCAATCAATCAATTTGTTTACCATTTTCACATGTGCAATCTGAGATATAACTATCACTAATAATAAAAGGCAGTAAATAAATACAGAGCATCTTTCTTTACATAGATAATACAGAAAGAATATGTTCATGTACAATTGCATATACATGTTTACATACTCACAAAATATAGGAGGCACAGTGAATCTCATTTCACGTTTTCCTATCAATTGCTCGGTGTATTTTTTCTCTCAAATGCTTATGCAGCCAATCTTTTAGTCTTTTTTTTTAACAAGCCAAATGACTCAATTGTTCGTAGGTCGTTGGGTATATCAGCAGGGTATTAACTCTTGGAATAGTTGTTGTTTTGACTTTAAAGTGTATTTCATGTTTGTGCTGTATGCGCTCGTGTTTGTCTTTGTGATGATAGATAGTATAACTGACGGGCATCTAGAGCTTTTGCTTCTGTGAGAGTAATATTTCAGTCGGGTATAATCCTCTAATGGTTTTAGGTAAACGTCTGCGATACCACCTCAGGTCTTTATTTCATGTCAAGTATTTCTCTGTAAACTTTGAACGTGTTGGCCATGCTCTTGAATTTTTTTGGTACATAAATCCGAATGGTAGTTCCATCTGAGGAGAGGTATATTATAATTTCTAAATATTTAATATGGTAGGCTGAGGGGATTGTTATGAGGCCGTTATTGAATACTAGTTGGCTGTATGTTGGAAGGGTATCGCTGTAACATGTAAAGGGTAAGGAAAAGGTTTTCTGAAAGTTCATGGTGAGTAGTCGGTTTTGAAAAAAGTTCATTACGTTTGTGAAGTCTTTTTCAACTTTATTTTTTATAGTTTGCCAGGATGTGTCTTTATAGAAGATCGCAGTATCATCAGCAAAACTGGTGATGCTCATTGATGTATAAGTCTTCGAATATGTCAGTTGTCGAAATTTTGTTTGCTAGCCTGTGCGGGAGGCTAAAATGTGTAAAATCACGAAATTTCGGGCAAGTGTCTAAGAAGAAACAGTAAGAGGGAAATGGGGAAGATATTTGGAATTTGGAGGCTACACCAGACATGGAACAGGTGGTATTTCATGGTCACACGTAGACAAAAATTTGAACTTAACATTAATGCGAAGCTTAGTGTAGTTTTAGAAGGGGAAACTCTAGCATTTTTGCATACTTTGAATATGAGGGAAAAGGGGATGAAGATTATATAGCGCTTGAAATAAACACAGTGTTTTGAAATTCCCATAAAGAACGGACTATTTTAAATATTTGTAGATCGAGTAGCTTATTGGCCAAAATGGGTTTTTTTTATGAGTTTCTACGAGAAACAAACATTTTGTGAAAAATAGGTAGAAAAGAAAAAGTATGAGTTTTTCTGAAAAGGTTTTTTTTTACTCAAGGTAAATCTGGTTTTGTATTGACTTCGACGTTTGGTAATATAGTCAAGTTTTGTTTTTGGTTGGACTTGTTCAGCATTTTCTATAAGATATTTATTTATCACTGTTTTGGACCACATTTGCCTATTTTATTTCAATATACGTATTAACTTTATTGAAGCATTTCATTATAATAATAATAATAATAATTTCTTTATTTCTCAAATTGAAAAGTACAGTTGTTGCAGTAATGTTACAATGTACAATAATTGGAGAAAAGTCAACAAAACCAAATGTATATCAAGTATATAGATACAAGAGTACAAAGTCAACACAAGACTAACAAGTAAATATAAAATTAATTGAGTAATTTATCATCATATCATTGATGATGGTAAAAGTCACCTATATTATGAATATGAATGAGCTTTCACTCAGTCTGAAATTTATAGTTGCTCGATAAATTCCTGAAAAGTGTAACAGTTCATTTGAAGCAGCAGTTTCTTCAGCCTATATTTAAAAACATGAATCGGAGAATCCTTAATATCTTCAGGAAGTATATTGTAGAATTTACAGCCATTAAAATCTACACTTTTTTCATACAACACTGTTCTATGAGCATTTGACACCAACAGACCCTTGGAACGAGTATTGTGGTCATGTTGATATGGTTGAAAGATGGATTTATGTTTATATACATATGCACAGGATTCTAGAATATATGTGCTGGCGACTGTCAGAATATTCAGTTCTTTAAATGCATTTCTGCATGACTCCCTGTATCCTAGTTGATCAATTATTCTTATCACATATTTTTGAATTAGGAATACCCTTTGCACGGCTGTACCACTGCCCCAGTTCAGAATTCCATAACGAATGTGGGAATGAAAATTGGCGTGATACAAGGTTTTCAATACATGATACTACAATG